>CM045759.1:107853951-108293179 GCA_025200525.1 Camellia lanceoleosa
TGAAAGAAGAAGTCTCAGAATTAAGTTTGTTTTTGCTAGCTTTTACACTTTATTTCTGTCAAAAACTTACACAGTTCCTTGTCTACTCAGACTATGCTATAATTGGATTCATTGTTGTTGTGTTCAATGTTGCCCTCAAGTTGTGCAAGAAGAAAAGGCGCGCGGTTGACAAGACTGGTGTTGAAGATGGGAGAGAATTACATGATAATAGTAACAACAAGATTAGTGATACATCGAGCGAGTTCAAGACCGGAGAGTTTGCATATAGGTCGGAGTATTCGATAACATCTTTTGAAAACGAGGCGGCTGCATCTCCTCTTGTGGTTCTTTCGAGTCCAATGGTGAACGGGTTGAAGTTTGAGGAATTGCTTCAAGCCCCGGCTAAGTTGGTTGGGAGAGGGAAACATGGAAGCTTGTATAAGGTCATACTTGATGGTGGGGTGATATTGGCTGTGAAGAGGATCAAAGATTGCGGGATTCAAAAGGAGGATTTCAAGAAGAGGATGGAGAGGATAGACCAAGAGAAGCATCCAAATGTGTTGCAAGCCTTGGCTTATTATTGTTCAAAGCAAGAGAGGTTGTTGGTTTATGAATTTCAGCAGAATGGCTGTCTCTTCAACCTTCTTCATGGTAAATTTCATTCTTGCTATTCCTATTCTTATGAATTCTTAAGTTGTGTTTAAATCATAAATTTGAGTAGGGATTTGAAAAGAAAAAGGAAAATGAAAAAAAAAATTAATTAAATTATATTTCATTCACATTTTGCTCACATTTTCACTTTCTTTTTTCAAATTCTATTCAAATTTATGATCCAAATACAACCTTATGGTATATGTCCATGGGTGTTGTGGTTCATGGATGAACATAAAAGTGTTCCCACAAGGAAGCTATTTCTTTGTAAAAACTAAAATACAGCGGCTTAGTGCACGACACTTCTGCTAGAGTAGAGTTTGAATAGGGCAAAAAACTCTTGAGCCTAATTAGGAGTGCAAAAAAGGGCCAAATACCCAACCAGGCTCTACTCAAGCTTACTCATAAGGTTTCAGAGATAGTAAGCAGGTTGGGTTGGCGAGGTTAGACTATAAAATTCAATGGATCTGTTGGCCTGCTTTTAAAATTTAGCAATCCGCTAGCAAAACGACCAAACTCTTCTACCATTAATCAAATAACACGTCTCTCATTTTTTATCATATTTTTTAAAAAAGATTTAATTGTTTTGGTCGAAGATTAAAATTTAAGGTCATCTTTTATTTATTTATTTTGTTTTTTCCCATATTCTGCATTTTAATAAATAAATTAATATTTTGGTATAAAGGAAGTTCTTGATGAAGTTCTTGAGGAAACATTTTCATCAAGAACTTCCTCTATATCAAAATATTAATTTTTTATTCGATTTTTTATTATCCCAAAATATTAGTCTCTTTTTAAAAATTAAGGAAGCAACAGTCATTAGATGATATAATAGAGAGGATCTCAGTTCGGTGAGAGCCTATAAAATTATGGTGCCCATCCTTTTTCTCTGTTCTATGTACATTTTTGTACAACTTGTTTGTATAAGTAATTAGGGTTGTACAAAATACCGTCCAATCTGCTAAAATCGCACTAATCTATCCACTAATCTCAGATTAAACTTTAAAATTTATAATTCGCTTTCGAAATCACTCTGCTCTGCTGTAATTAATACATATATTTTTTTAACATTTAATGAAATATCAATGTAAAAATGAATGTAAGAGAGATTTAAGATATGAAATTTGTTGCAAATTAATAGTTATATATATGAAAAATATTATATAAATTAGTGTTATATATTATGCAAATTTGTATTATATTGTATGTAAATGCTTGATATAATTGTTTAATAATATTCTTCAATTAACTAGAAAATTGAAACCGTCCAAACCACAGTTTGATTATTTGTCAATCCATCATTCATGATTTGATTTATAATCTTACTCTCAAACTGCTTGAACCGTACTATGCACACCTTAAAACTAAACCAATCAATTGTGAACAGTGTGTGCAAAACTCTTAAGAACAAATCTGAACCATCCATTGTGTTCTCTAGTCACATATATTAATCAGCATACGTATTATCTCTTCAAATACTAATAAACACAAAAGATTACAATAACATTACTATAACATCAAAGCACTGAATCTGGTGAGAAATCCAACAGAGAAACAACACAACATTCACAAACTGACCATTTCTATGCCGGCTTTCAATACTTTAATCCCTGCCTTGTCAGCTTTTTAGTTAGTACTTGAGTCTCATTTGGCAATCCCATTGACATCCCAACAAAACTGTGATTATAAATTCAGCCATTTGGCATCCTAATATGAACTTGAGCAAACATTTTCAATATTGTTCATCACTGATATCCCAAAACCAACTTCATGAAAAGGATTAGCAGCAAATTACACTGACATTTGTGAGAAATGATAGATCGAGTGCTACCCACCTGTGTGTTAGTCGCAGTTTTGTTGTTTCTTTTTGTGATGGCGCGTTCTGAGGAAGAAGAAGTGAAGCAGGCGCTAGTCCGCTTCATGGAAAAACTCGCTCCCGGGAACGCAGTAATAGGCCAAACTTTTGGTTGGGATGTGAATACAGACCCTTGCTCCGGCAAATGGCAAGGTGTGACCTGTGATAGCCAATCACAATCTGTGAAAAGGATAGTTCTTGATGAGCGCAATCTAACCGGAGTTCTTGATGCCCTTTCTCTTTGCACAACTAGCTCTCTTCTCGTCCTGAGCCTAAATGACAACGGTATTGGTGGAGACATGCCAAATGAGATATCGAATTGCCAAAATCTAACCCACTTATACCTAAGTGGGAATCGCTTCTCAGGCAATCTTCCGCTCAGTCTCCCCCAATTAAGCAACTTGAAAAGGCTCGATTTGTCTAAAAATGCCTTATCCGGTCAGGTCCCTCCTAATCTCTCCAAAGTCTCTGGCTTGCTATCTTTTCTTGTCCAGGACAATCAGTTAAGTGGTGAAATACCAAAATTTGACTTCTCAAATCTAGCCCAGTTCAATGTCTCCAACAACAATTTTAGCGGTGCGATTCCTGATGTCAAAGGTCGTTTCGACACAAGTAGCTTTTTGGGTAATCCTGGATTATGTGGACTACCATTGTCAGACCTATGTCCACTGTCTCCACCGGCGAAAAAATCCTCAACCAAACAGTTCCTTGTCTACTCAGGCTATGCTATAATTGGATTCATTGTTGTTGTGTTCATTGTTGCCCTCAAGTTGTCCAAGAAGAAAAGGCGCGCGGTTGACAAGACTGGTGTTGAAAAGGAGAGAGAATTACATGATAATAGTAACAAGATTAGTGGTACATTGAGTGAGTTCAAGACCGGAGAGTTTGCATATAGGTCGGAGTATTCGATAACATCTTTTGAAAACGGGACAGCTGCATCTCCTCTTGTGGTTCTTTCGAGTCCAGTGGTGAACGGGTTGAAGTTTGAGGAATTGCTTCAAGCCCCGGCTGTGTTGGTTGGGAGAGGGAAACATGGAAGCTTGTATAAGGTCATACTTGATGGTGGGGTGACATTGGCTGTGAAGAGGATCAAAGATTGCAGGATTCAAAAGGACGATTTCAAGAAGAGGATGGAGAGGATAGACCAAGTGAAGCATCCAAAAGTGTTGCAAGCCTTGGCTTATTATTGCTCAAAGCAAGAGAGGTTGTTGGTTTATGAATTTCAGCAGAATGGCAGCCTCTTCAACCTTCTTCATGGTAAATTTCATTCTTGCTATTCCTATTCTTATGAATTCTTAAGTTGTGTTTGAATCATAAATTTAAATAGGGATTTGAAAATGAAAAAAAAAAAAAAAAAAACTTATATTTCATTCACATTTTGCTCACCTTTTCACTTTCTTTTTTCAAATTTTATTCAAATTTATAATGCAAATACAGCCTTATAGTATATGTCCTAATTAGAAGTATGCAATAAAAGGGCCAAATAGCTAACCCGGGGCTACTCTAACTAACTCGTAAGGTTTCAAAGACAGTGAGCAGATTGGATTGGCGAGGTTAGATAATAAAATTCAATGGATCGGTTGGCCTGGTTTTTAAAATTTAGCAATCCGCTTGCAAAACGACCAACTCTTCTACCATTAATCAAATAACACGTCTCTCATTTTTTATCATATTTTTTTAAAAAGATTTAATTGTTTTGGTTGAAAATTAAAATTTAAGGTCATCTTTTGTTTATTTATTTTGTTTTTTCCCATATTCTGCATTTTTTTTTTTTTTGAACGGCAAAGAAAAATACTTTATTGATGTAAAAAGCTAGTACAAGGTACAAAAAACGAATCACCAATAAAGAAAGAGGGGAAGTGCAGGAGCATCATAATGAGTTAAATCATCCCAACGAGATTGGCACCAAAAAGCCCATCCTATCATTTGTAAGCACCCCTATGTTGGCGAGGAACCAACGAAAGGAACAGACCAAACACCGAACCAAAACTGCAAGACACGAAGCTGCTGCAGAACAAGCTACAAACACAGATCAGAGTAGATCAAAGCAGATCAAAATCAGACCAGAACAAGCACAGGAAGGACCTGCTCAAACTGCTAATTTAACCAAAACTGCAAGCACCCCCATATTCTGCATTTTAACCCATCCAATCTGCTCAAACTGCTAATTTATAACCCTCAAGATATTCAACCAACTTACCGATTTTAAAAATGAGCGAGTTGGCGGTAGGTTAAAAAATTCACAATCAGTCAATTCAGTTGATATTTTTTCCCAAACCCACATTCATATTTGGGTCCATAGCAGGCTGACCATTTCCTAGCCTGGTAACAATTCTTTGATTACATGGTTCAAGCATTATGATTGTTGATAAGGGAAATAGGGGTAGAGACAGTAAATGGATTACATGGTCCAAGCATGATTCTTATTTTTGTTTTCACATCTTTTCAAAACATTTATTTTTTCCAAACAATTTTTTTTAATGATCTTTGCAAAAATAACGAAAACACGTTTCCTCCTGCTTTCTGTAAACTAAAAATAGAAAACGGAAGCATTACTAAACTCAACCGAAATGTTTTTCGCGTATCTTTTCCAGGATCTCAAAATAGCCAATTATTTGACTGGGGAAGCAGAATCAGAATTGCAGCCATCACTGCACAAGCTCTAGCTTTTATGCACGATGAGCTTTGTGACGATGGAATTGCTCATGGAAACCTAAAATCCTCCAAGATATTGCTCGACAAAGACATGGATCCGCGCATTAGTGAGTACGGCCTAATGGTGGTAGAAAATCCTCAAGACCAATCACCACTCCTTTCCCAAACCAAAAATAGTTTCAAAGACAATGATCCAAATGGCGGTCGTGCATTTAGCACCTTCAAAGTCGACGTTTATGGCTTTGGTGTGATTCTTCTTGAGATGCTAACAGGGAAATTAGTCCAGAATAACGGGTTTGATTTGGTTAATTGGGTCAACTCAGTGGTCAGAGAGGAATGGACAGTTGAAGTCTTTGACAGGACTCTCATCTCAGAAGGCGCGAGCGAGGAGAGAATGGTAAATTTGCTGCAGGTAGCTTTGAAGTGCATAAATCCATCTCCTGATGCGAGGCCAAGCATTAATCAAGTGGCTACAATGATAAACATTATTAAAGAAGAAGAAGAGAAGTCCCTAAGCTTTGAACCATGAAGCATTAAGAAGACAAACAATTTGATGGATGGTCCATGAAATTTGTTTTAGTAAAACTGATTGCACAGAATTCATTCGCAGAATGATTCACATATTATATATAAGAAGGTGAGTCTCAGATGTAGAACCCATTTGTGGACCTCGCTATCTTGTATTAGTTTGTAAATCATTTTATGAATGACTTATGAGCATATAGCAAAACTCAATTCATTTATGTCTAGCTATAGAATTAGAGAGAGGTTTACTACTTGTTTGTATGGAAGACAATCTTATATTAGATATATTTTTTCAAGTTTATTGAATAAGTTACATTCCAATGTAGCAAGAAGCCAATTGGTTGGAGTTCTCACTGTTCTTGTTTTGGAATCACAAATCCATTAAGGGTTACACTGCCAGTATGTGATAGTAATCTCAAGACACGATTGTATGACTGAAAGTATATTGAAAAATTTGTCTCTCTGTTTTAATGCACTCTAAACCGCATAATGTGGTAGTAATCTCAAGATGTGAGCATCTCATGACATGATTGTATGACTGAAAGTGCATTAAAATAAGATATTAGAGAGATTTGAATATAAAAAAGATGAATAACTAAAATGATACAATATGAGATATGACTCAATAGTATTTCTAGTTTCACTCGCTTTGTAATAGACACAATTGAATTACCACACAGCCATATTTTCCTTTAAGAAATATTTAGATTGTGTTTAATTTTTGGATTTGTGAAAAAACAAAAAAAAAAAAATGAAGTGTATAAAGTAAAGTAAAATTTTGTTCTTTTTCATCTTTTTTTTTTTTTTATTCCTCTTGCTAGTTCTTTTTCTTGAAATTTTTTTCCCGATAAATTCATAATGTAAACAAAGTAGTAGTAGTAGGGTGACTAGAAATATGTGATTGGGATGGTTGTGGAGACTCAAATTTTTTCTTGGAGATGATCACTTGAAAATCAAGAAAAACACACCAGGGAGCTATGGAGATTAGATTTCTTCATTGTTATGAAGAAAGTAATAAGAACAAGAAGCAAATCAAAAGTTAGAAATATATATATATATATTTTTTTTTTTTTTTGATTGACAAAACTTGGGATTAGGAACCAAACCACACTACAAACATGAACATGATTAGTTATAATCATCCGCATGAGTGGGCACATTCACCGAGTCCTAATTACATGCATGCGTGCTTAGGAAAGGAATTACAATTGTAGACCCACCATCCATTAGGCTTTGTCCACCAAACACACATTTCCTCATCTCAATCATGTTCAACTCCACATATCATATATATATATATATACAACACTATAAACTCACTCTTATCAATTCTGAATTTATCCAAAAAAAGAAATCAATGGTTTAAATTCATTTTACTCATGGACCTCACATTTCATCAATTTAATTTTCACCACAAAAACACATTCGGAGTAACTTATGGATTCATAAGAGTGGGTTCCTAACATTATATATATATATATTAGAAGGCACATTCTATGTGTAAATTGTAATTGGATTTGCTAGTTATAAAAGTTATCTGAGATAATTGGAGAGAATTAAATGAGTTTATAACGATTATCAAGTTTTAGGAGCATTTTCGAAAAAGAATTTCCATGACATCAACACTAATTCTAACCTTTACTTTATATATTAGTATAGATATCAAGAATGTTATATTTACAATTCTATATCATGTCAGATTTAGATAGTGATTGTATCATTATATATATATATATGTTGAAATTGTATAGGTGATTGATTAGAGAAAACAAACTATCTTTTAGTTTTAGAGTTGAATTTCCATAATTTAGATTGAAGGGTGTTATTTGGGCCCATAAGCCAATCATGGGACCTGTATTGATGATCCAAACTATTCAAGTTGTGTTTTCAAAACATGATTATATTGATAGAGTTGTTAGAGAAATCGTAACACTTAATCAAGATCGACGAGGTGTCAAGATTAGTGAGATATGAAGGAAAAAAAAAAAAGAGAACAGCAAATGTACGCACACACAATACCACAAGATTTACGTGGTTTACTTTCAAAATCAGAGTTATGTTTAGTAAGGTTTCTTTATGAATAAAAAAATTATAAGAAATACAGAGATAGTTGTCCCCTCAACTACGTATATATAGAAATAGAACAAAATATCATCATAAATATAAAATTATCAAAAATATCGTTACTCAGAAATTTGGGTAGGGAGGGACGCCCCTAATCCCATACCTACAATCCTCCAAGCAATTAGTGTCATCTATATTATCCCAACAAGAGTGGCATTTTTAACAGGAATGCAACAAATTCAAAAGAAAAACCTAGAAAAATACTAAAAAATTAATATTTATGATCAAGATTCATTCAATATGGGGCCCCGCAACAACTACTTCAAATTTAAGCTATTAATCTAAAATTTTTTATATTTTTCTGATCAATTTTTTGGTACCATAAACTTTTCCTTTAATAAGTGACAATGAAACATTAGATAGTGATATTAGTAGTGGAAGCTACAATTTTAGAAGCATCATTCTGGTGCTTTGTCTCCACTAGTATCCTGCACTTCCTCAACAAACCAAACAAATCAATCTCTTTAAACCTTTGTTAGCTCACAATCTTTATATCAAAACAATAATCTCCAAATTTCCAATTATCACCAACCAAACACAATTGGTTATATATGTGTGTGTGTATGCAATCTGTGTGATTCTACAAAAAAATCAGGAGTAGGTTACCTGCAACCTTTAACTTATCTTGAAATTCATGCTGTGTCATCTTTTTTCTGTTAAATGTCTTGCACATTACATCATATTTCTGTTCTCAGCCTTCATCAAGACAAAAAGTTCCAATTATTTTTACCCTAAAGTCAAAATTTGAAAAACAATTTCATAATTGTTGTTTTGTAGAGCACTGCATAGCTCAGTTCCAGTCAAAGCTCATACTCATTAGCTTCAGCACTTCCGTTTTCCTTATTTGCAAAGCAAGAAAGCATTGCCTTCAAGGTGTTTGCTATTTTGACTGAGAGTATTTTCATTTCCGAAATTTCTTGAATTGTATAGCAATTGGAGCAAAAAGATGACCCTTTGAGCTTATACCCATTTCAAAAATGGCTAGAATTTTATACCCACTTGAGCAAAAAGATGGTATTTTGATTCATCAACCTCTCTCTCTTTCTCTTCGTTTTCGTTTTCCCAAAGTAGTTCTGATTTTGAAAAACAATCAACCCCATCACGACCTTCTGCTGGCATAATCAATCCAGCTATTCTTTTAGCTATAGTAATTCTAGCACTCATCTTTTTCATCTATGGTCTTCTTCATCTTCTTGTTAGATTTCTCATGAAAACACGGCCTTTTTCATCCATCTCTCAATCAAACCGATACCCAGAAGCCTCTGGCTCCCATACTCTCCAAAGACAGTTACAACAACTATTTAGGTTACACGACTCAGGTCTAGACCAAACTCTCATTGATGGTCTACCTGTCTTCTTCTATGAGGATATTATAGGCTTGAAGGAGCCATTTGATTGTGCTGTTTGTTTGTGTGAATTTTCAGACCAAGACAGGCTCAGATTGCTTCCCATTTGCAGCCATGCTTTTCACATCAATTGTATCGATACATGGCTTCTATCAAACTCGACATGCCCTCTATGTAGGGGGACCCTAGTTAGCTCTTGCCTTCCCATGGAGAGCCCATTCTTGAATCTTGGTTCGTCGAGGGAGAGGGAGCAATTGAGCGGCTTTTGGGTGATGCTAAAAATGATTTTTCTTGTGGGGCTACACGAGAAAATGTTGGTGGGAAAAGGGTCCTTCCTGTGAGGCTTGGCAAGTTCAGAAGCTTGAATTTAGGAGGAGAAAATGAAGAGCCATGTCAAGGGGAGAGTAGTGGCTGCAAGTTGGATGAAAGAAGATGTTATTCAATGGGTTCATTGCAGTATGTAGTTGGTGATTCAAACTTGCAGGTGGCTCTGTCCTTGGTTAGCGGTCATGGTGGTGGTGGTGGGAATTCTGCACGCAGTGGAGATGTGGAGGGGCAGAAGATCACCAGCAGGGCTAGAGGTGAGAGCTTCTCTGTTTCCAAGATCTGGCTTTGGTCAAAGAAGGCCAAGTACCCAAATTCTTCAGAGACTTCTCTTGGTGCTTAAATATTGGTAAGCCAGTTACTAATTCATGAACTCGAAATTGTACGACCGGTGAATTACTATAGAATTATATTTGCTCGACCACTAGGCAATACATTGATGAAATCCTATTCATACAATAGTTATTTTTTTCGATCTTGTTCCTAGTTAAATACTTATAGATGCTATGTGTTCAAATTCACATCTTCGGTGTCTTTTGACTGGAGTCTTGTAGCTTTTGCTAGTTGGATCCGACTGAATTCAGATCGGGTAATACCCAGGATAAATCCGATTTTAAACGGAACATGCTTGGCTAAACCTAATTTCTGGGTCGGGTTGATTGAATTCGGGTTATACCTGGTCTGTCTGTTAACAGACCTGCCACCAAGAGGTCCTTTGGGTGCCTTTGAAGCACTTTGGAAGATAATCCATAGAGGCTTTCTCTAAGATTCTGCCATTTAATCCCTTTTGTGTAGCTTTTCTCAAAAGTAAAACACATACTCTTAGCATCTCTCTTTTTTGTCTTGATTCATTCTAACAAGTTACTGTCGAAAGCATTTTTGTTGCATGCTGCCTTCACCTCTGTAACCCACTTTTGCAACAAAAATTGGGTTGTAAAGCTTTTTATAATAGAAGGTATAGAAAAAAATAGAATTTATGGGAAGAAGATCTAGAAAGTCAAATTGACATTCAAGTTTTGAAATCATTAACCAAAGTGTGGGAGGAAAATTTATAAAGCCTTGGGCTTGACCCAACCAAGCTAGCATGATGGCCTGGCCTGGTCCAACTGAGCCCATCCAGTGACCTAATTAGAGTTTGTACAATTTTAGACATCAAGATACTTGTCAATATAAACAAAGACGATCACAAAAGGAAAATTGGTATGCCTCAACTCTACATATACTCTCTTGATTCTAGATTTTCCTTTATCTGAAGCAATCATAGCTAAATCAACTATCGAAGTTGCCCTCCAGCCAGCTACCACTGAGCAAATAGCATTAACGAGTGTTCTATTTTACATATCCGGAACCTTGTGGCTCATATTTTTGTAGATATTTCCATCAACCTGTGTGGGTCAATTATTCCCAACACACAAAGGTTGTATACATCGTAGAATACAGTTTTATTTTCAACATAGTGCATGACCGGGTCGGGATTTTTTGTCACTAATTAACCATCTCCTTGTGAAAGTTACATGGTGAAGTGAGACTGGTTTACCCTAGTGTGAGAACTTCCTACATACAAGTGAGGGAGCCATTAAAAGGTAGTAACATACACTATGCTAGCTCAGATAGTACATAACAGACTTCTCTCTATAACTTCTGCTTACTTTTTTTGTCGTAAAAATAATAATTTTGAAAATGAGAGAGCTGCTTTTAGATTTTATTTATAAATTATTGACTAAAAGTTTTAGAATAAATTATAGCAAATATGCCCCTACTCTCTGGTTTTTTTGGTCTGACTCTTTGTATGCTTTTGAATCATTTTGTTGTAAGTAGTAGCCAAGTAACCTATATGGTTGGGAATTTTGGCACAAGATTTGTTGAATTGGCTACCTTAGGGTGGGATTGTCTACTAATCACTCATTCATGGTTTGTTGTCTCAACTGTACTTAACCACTTCTTAACTTAAAAAATTGATGGATTAGTGTATGATCTAAGAGCAATAATACACAATTAGTTCATCCGTTTAACACGCTAAAACAAGAACATGCCTATCACAAAAAATGAAAGCCCAAATCTCTTTGGAGTTCACTCTTGATTACTCTTGATTTACTTTCATTATTCAAATTATTCATCTTATAGAATTTATTGAGCAAATCATTAATATAAAAAATTAAATTAACCAGACATGAATAATCACATAATCAAATCATAATTGTATTAAAAAATTATCAGAACAGCCATCCAATTCTATAATCCAAAGAGTGTGATATCATGTAAAGGGATTATTATCATAAACAATTCACACGGTCAGAAATCCATTAAAGAAAGCTATGCAAATTGCCACCAATAATAACAAAAACTCTCTTTTCCAAAAAAGCATTAGTTGGCAACACACAAGTGTTGACTCACCTTTCTTGCAAGTTAGTACTAATCTTTGTCACCCACCACAACATTCCAATTAAACCAAATTAATTTTTGTGACATCAAGTCTACAAGGTTTTTATTTATTTTATTTTTTTTCACCTTGTTAAGTGCTATTTTTAATTCGTCTTTTCTATAACATACACAACCAAAGGAAATTTTAAGTTCCATCAAACGGGGTCGGCTACATAACTCCTTCTTTTCCACGCAGTTCTATCAAAAGTCATTTCATTAGTCAAATTAAGTAGATTCATATCTCTATTTACAATGCTAGCCAACGTTAATTTAGGCCTATCCGGTCTCCTAACACTTCCATCTATCATCACTGCATCGCATCTCTTCACTACTGCCTCTGTTAGTCTCCGTTGAATATGATCAAACCATCTCAATCGATTCTCTCTCAACTTATCTTCTATTGGTGCTACTTCTATCTATTCTCGAATACACTCATTCTTAATTCTGTCTTGTCTAGTTTTGCCACACATCCACCTTAACATCCTCATCTCCGCAACACTCATCTTATCCATATGTCGTTTCTTGGTTATCCAACACTCCGTCCCATACAATATCGCTGGTCTAATAGCCATTCTATAGAACTTACCTTTTAGTTTAGTAGGTATTTGTTTATCACACAATACACCAAGCGCACTTCTCCACTTAAGTCATCCTGTCTTAATCCTATGGGCCACATCCGCATTAGTCTCCCTCGTCGTTGTGATGATCGACCTTAAATAACGAAAATAGTCACTCTTAAGCAGTTGTTGATTCTCAATTTTCACTTCTCATTTACTTTCATTGTTATTGTTACTAAATTTACACTTTATGTACTATGTCTTAGTTCTGCTTATCTGGAATCCTTTAGATTCAAAAGTTTTTCTCTAAATCTACAACTTTGTGTTAACTTGTTCTCTAATTTCATCCACTAACATGATATCATCTGCAAAAAAACATACACCATGATACGCTAGTTTGAATATTTCTCATCATCTCATCCATAACTAAAGCAAAAAAATAAGAATTTAAGGTAGATCCTTAGTGTAACTTTGCATTGATAGGAAATTCATTTGTCTGGTCACCACTCCTTCATACATGTCTCTAATCACATCAATATAACCTTTTGTCACCCCTTTTTTTTTTTAACACCCATTATATTATATCCCAATACATTCTATCATATATTTTTTCAAGGATGATAAAAACTATATAAATATCTCTTTTCAATAATCCGAAATGTTATTGTGTTACCTTCCATGTATATTATCCATAAAAAATAAAATTAGCTCAAAGTAACAACTGTAATCTTTTTCTTTTTTTATTAAATTTGCCTAAAAAAAATAAATGATTTACTTTTAAAAATATATTTATCCTTTTTTTTTTTTGGAAAACAAATGTAATAAAATAAAAACATTACACTCGTGAAATCAAACTATCCATTCTAAAAAATAATAATTTAGATTAATAATTCGAATTATAAAAACGAGACTCGTTATAACTCTCAGAACCCCCAAAGTTTTCTCACTGTGAAATGCAAATATGATAAAAACCCAACCCAATCAATATATCCTCTTGAATAAAATTCAATTATTCTACAGTAATTTCAAAATTAACTTTAAGTTAGCTAGTCAATCATTCAAATCAAACACACATTAATTACCAATTGGTTGGTGGTCAAGTGGCGATTGGAGCTTGGTGAATCCGGATTAGTCCTACTCCCGAATCGGATTGAGTGAACCAAAAAAAATAAAAAACACACATTAATTTAATAAGAAATAAGAAAAAGCTATTATAGATTTTGATAATTTCATGAACCACTGTTATTATCATCATCACATCAAAATATCATTTTATTCACCAACAAGAAAAACAACCAATATATAATAAAAATAAAATTCAAACCAACTTAGAAACCTACACGCAACCTTGTATATCGCAATCAATTATCTTTATTTATACACAACCCAAATACTAAAAAATCCAAAAAAAATATATATATATATCTCTATATCTATAATAATTAATATATATATATATATATATAAATGAAAAAGATAAAATAAAAAAAGAGGCACGTTTATGATGACCGGTGATAAAATGCGCATCATCGTCAGATAAGTCAACATCCAATCATCACCAGCAGCAAGCTCACATTCCCCTCAATACGCATCCCGGCGCACATTAGCAGCCGCGGCACTCCGTCACGTAAAAGTCGGCGCGTCCTTCCCGAAATCCATCGACGACTTCGCCGTCATCGGGATCGCCGCGTACCTCGACGAGAAGTTCGGAAACCCGTACTCGTCCTCCAAATCGGCGCTTTGCGCCGATCCATCGTCGAAATTGAGAGCGTAACTGAGAGGATCGTATTGGAAGTTTGCATGCTTGCTTCCTCCGCTCTTGTTCCGATTGAACCGCCGTATGAAAGTCTTCCACCGCGGACCGGCGACGATCTCAGACCACTCCCGGACCTTCATCAGGGCGGCGATTCCGCGGGACAACCAGCCCTCTTCGTTCTCCGCCATCCGAACTTTCTGCCACCAGGTTCTCCCGCCGGCGGCCGATCTGGTGGAGCCGAAGCAAGGTATGCAGAAGCAGCAGCGTTTCATAGGGAAGAGCATTTCGGCCATGTCTTCGCTTGATTCTGCATGATTGTGAGAGAATTCACGATCTTCAGTAGCCATATCTATTCTCAATTACAGAAATAGGAAGAGAGAACTTAAAACCCTAATTTTCTCCTCTCTCTCTCTCTCTCTCTCTCTCTACACAGAGGAGGGGAGAGAGAGAATGGGAATGGGATATAAGGGGGTATTGGGAGGTTTGTAACGGAAACGGGGGCAGGGAAGGTGGTGTGTGGGGGTGACCGGGAAATGCCGGTGGATAATGTTTTTATAATATTTTATGTCAATTTAAAAAGAATATTCGGTTCGGTTCATAAATTCATATTTAAATTTTGTTTGTTCAAAATTCACACTCTAAAATATTATTGATGAGGATAAGCACAAAGGGATCAAAATACCCATTTCTATTTCTATGCATATCTATCAACGGGAGTCTTCTCTTTAAACAATTTCTTCAAACCCTCTCTCTCTCTCTCTCTCTCTCTCTCTCTAAACCAATTATTTTCTCTTTCATCTCTCTCTCTGTCTAAAACTGACACCACTACGATCGCCTTCCTCCACCCGATTCAGATTCCGTCGCCGCCGACGGTGGTTTCTCCCTTACCTTCCCAGAGACGATCTCAACGAACCAAAATCCTCATCAGCTGAACAAGAAGTCCACCTCCCCCTACCTTCAAAATCTAAAACCACAAAGATCTGCGACGACGATTTTAGATCTGAAAGAGATTTGCGATAGAGAGAGGAGAAGAAGGTCACGGTGGTGACGGCGCAAAAGCGCTCTGGGCCGGTGGCGATTCATCACATTATAGTCTCCCTAACTTCACAAAGCTTCAAAGTTACTCCCCTCAGGTCTAAGTCTCTCTCTCTCTCCGTCATTTCCGCCGTCTTCAACAACATCAGTTCCGACTTCACGAGGGCACCAACACCCCCATTGACTCTCGTTTCTCTCTCTCTATAAATGACACTTTCTCTCTAGAAAAAAAAAAAATATCTCTAGCAAGGTTCTAAATCGCGGTATGGGATAACATAACGGTATCGATCGTAGAGTATCGGTATCTGTAGTATCGATTGGTACGTATCGGGAATCGGGTGTCACGGCGGTAAAATTTTAAAAATCATTTTAGAGATTTTTCAGCTTTTTCTTTCCCATACCGGTCCAAACCGGTGAGTATCAGCCCGTCACGGCTTGTGTAACGGTTACAGGTTGATACGTACGGGACTCAGCCGATACTCCTGCGATTTTTAATCTCAACGGTATACCGGCCTGTATCCGTCGCGGCATCCCATTTTTTCGATATGTATCGGCCGGTATTTAGAACCATGATCTCTAGTGTGTTTGTATGCTTGTGTACTGTTAGAGCTTTGTGTTGATGAACATTCAAAGCACAGATCACAGATAAGGGGGGGAATAAATAATCACCTGTGTGGTGATTATTTATTTTTTCATTACAGAAACCATAGAATTCTCTCTCTCTCTCTCTCTCTCTCTGTATATTTATGTGTTGATCTTGGCTTCGTTATTTTTTTGTATGTGATTATCTGTGGTTATATATCTGTATGTGGTGGTTGTCTATTGAAGTGTTTTGAACAGATAGGTTCTGTTGTTGATGATAAAATCCCATGAGATTTTCTTTTTGTTTGGTTTGGAAAAAGAGTGGAGACCAGATATGGTTGATTTCTTCTTCTTTTGGAATCCTCTGTCCGTTTATTCTCAATACATAGAAAAAAGATTATAGAATTTCAACAGATAATTTGAACAGGTAAAATTTTTGAACAGATAAATTTCAACCGATATATTTTATGTAGACAAATATTTGAACAGATAAGGGAAATTTGAATTGAAAAAATCAAAAAATTAAACAGATATGGTAAAAAAATTGAACAGATAAGAAAAAAAATTTAAACAGACAAATATAAATTTGAACAAAAATCAACAAAAAAATTAAAGGTTAAAATAAGAAATAAAATGTCTTCCAAAACAATAAAATGTAATACTCAGCATAATATGTCACAAAGGGTGGACTCCTTGCCAAAGAAAAATATCTACTAGAGAACCTAATGCCTTATACCTTCTTTAGAGTAGACTTTTTCACAATTTTTTTCAATTTAAATTGTAATATTTTGATTTATTTTTAATCTAAATCATTTGCTTCTTTTCGTTAATTAAAATTGACCAGAAAAATAATATTTTAATCATTGTATTTAATGTAGGTATATGTAAAATGTCTAAAATATTATTTTTCATATGCTCCATTTGTTTGAGCGGAAAAAATATTTTAAGAAAAAAAAAATTCAAAAAATATTTTTTGAAAAAAATATTTTGCTATGTTTGATGGTGGTAGAATGAATGTGGAGATGAAGGTGATAGCATGGTGGTGGAGTGATGGCAGTGGTGATAACGACGATGATGGTGGTGTGGTAATAGAAGTGAGAGTAACAATGGTGGTGTGGTGACATTGAAAAATTTTTAGTTTGAAAAGTGTTTTGTACCTTCTCAAAGTGAAAAATATTTTCTATTCATATAGCTTATTTTTCTTTAATCGACTTTTATTTTTCGTTATACCAAATATTAGAAAAATATTTTTTGTCTAAACAAATGGAGCATAAGTTTATTGACTGAAAATATATAAATAATTTAGAATAAAAATAAATCAAAGATTATAATTTAAATTGACACAATTAAAAATTTATCATTTATTTTATTATGATACTTAAATCATGAGGTATTTGTTTGTAATTTTTTCTATTATTTTTATATTTATATGGTGAAGAGAACGGCAACCGGTTGGAGGCGGTAATACCAGTCTGGGTGTGTGTCTCGTGAAGTGAGGCTACCAACCAGGGGATATTGTGGTAATTTTAAAAAGATTGTGAGCCGTTGGGTGGAATGGATTGGAAGGTAGACGTGGAGTGATGATCTGGTGTTACGCTTCCGGGAGTTTATCCCTTTTAGAGGTTTCATTAATACGGTATTTAGTTGAGGGATTTGTGAAGAAATTTGAAAATAGAAAAAGAAAAAATAGGTAAAATATGAATAAAATATATATACATTTCACATAATTTCATATATTCTTTTTCTTTTTTTTTTAAATTATTTCTCAAATCACTCAATCAAACACAACGTAAGTAAAATTTAATTATATATTAAGAATTTAAAAATATTTACACACAATTAAACTTGACAAATGATAATCACTACTAGTAAATGGCGGTTCATGTTAACGTGTATAAAATATATATATATATATATATTTATATAAGAATATGCAAAAATGTATATTAAAATTTAAATTATTTTAGTATTTTGTGATTTTTAAGACACATGTTAATTAATTTTTTAATTAATATGAAATGTAGATGTGTTGCCAACTAATAATAGAAATTTTGGGTGCGGTTTAATGATAAATGGGTGGAGGTTATCTTAGGATAGGGATCTCCAATTGTTTAATAATTGTTGGGGGTCCCATAAAAGGATTTCAATTACCTACATCACATCGATTCCATTTACATCAAGAATATTCAAGGAGAAGAAAGATGTCATCGATTGAAGGTTGGAGGAAGATGTATACCAAGGAGAAGGAAGGTTGGAGGAAGACGTATGCGAAGGAGAGATGGGGAAAAAGGCCGGGGGGATATCTTTAAGTGTTATTTTTAAGAGTGAAATGAGAGGATAAATTTTTTTTACAAAATGTATGAGTGTGAATTTTAACTTCTTTTTTTTTAATGTGTTAATTTAATAATTAAATACTGATTTTTATTAATAAAAAAAAAAATATATATATATATATATAAAGAAGACCGGGGTGGCACCATCAAAGGTGAGAAGGGTTGTGATGATGAGGGAGGAAGGGAGAATTTGACAATGAAGTAACAACATATACATATGTTTACTTTGTCAATATATGTTTGATTTATTTTATTTTACATTTTTATCTCTTAAAAGTTAAAACTAGAGAGAAGAGGATTGGTAGCGAAAATTATCATTTAGTAGTACTTTTAAAAATAAATAAAAAAATTTATTACAACCTATGAAATTTTAATTATTAATATTTGTTTGCATCATATTTTATTTTTCTGTCAATTGTGACCTATTAGTTATGGCTAAATTCGATTATAGTCTGTCAATTGAAATTACAAATTATTTTCAAAAAATAAGTTGACCACATTTGTTTTTATTATTTTTGTTCACAAGTATGTTAATATGGCGTGACAAGTATGCTAGTAACATGACATAGAAGAGGTAATGATGTGACTTGAAAAGATTAAATAAATCCAATAAAGATATTTGTTAAAATCAATTAGAAACTATATGTTAAAATCGAGGAAATCAATATCAAGTCAAAGAACAAAATTTGTAAGTAATTCCTATGAATATATGAGATATGATTGAGTGGAGCAAAGATCAAGAAAAATCATGGATTGATAGATACAACATGAGGTGACCAAGCAAGTATAAAAGGTGGACTTGAAGAATGAAGAAAGGACATCAATCAACAACCACCAATCACACTCGCAAAGAGTTTATCTAAGAGTAGTTTAACTTAACGGTCTACGAGTAGTTTAAACTAGTAATTTTTTTCAACCCTCACTTCTTTTCTTTCTATCGATTGTTGTACTTCTTCAATTTTTTGTTCTTATTTAAGTTTTTGTAATTAGTGACAAGTGACAATTTATTCGAATTAATACATATTCTATTCTGTTCCATTTCCTTTTCATTTAATTACTTCTAAAAAAGTCTTTAATCTGTTTAAGGCAAAGAACTCAAGCACAAAGCCTAATTTTTATTTGTTTTTACTTAAAATTTATTTAAGTATGTTGATCAAATCATTGTTGATTGGACTTAAACTAGATTTTTACCTACATTATTAATAAAATTTACAATTAATTTGTAATTTATTTTTAAAACTTCTACTGATTTGTTGTTTCTCTTCTAAATACTTTGTGTCTATTATTGGAGAAATTTTTGAGTGCAAATAGAATAGGTGTCATGTGGTACCTTTCTCTTCTCTCATTCGTTAAAAGAGTGAAAGCTACATTTATGTGTTGGGTGATGAGGAGACAACATGAGAGATCATCATAATTTTTCCTATTATTGATCCATTTTTTCTCTAACACTTGATATTAAGTGGTATTATTTGTTAATGATTTGATTGATTTTTTTTTTTTGACAGAGTATCAAAGTTGTTAATACCATATCAGATTAGGTAACCATTTTTCCACTGGTATGGTATCTACTAATATCGCGATGTTATCGTATATAGTTTTGAATTTATTGCAAAAATATTATATATGTATAAAAAATATTATTTAGGAACAAATAATATAACAATACATATCATAAATCACAAATTTATATGCAAAAGAATAAAATGTTTTAAATAATTTTAATATTACAAACTATTAAAAAAGTATATATATATATATATTTGGCCGGTATTATCCAGTATTTATCCGATATTATGTTTTTTTGGCAGTATTAGCCAGTATCTTAGACAAAATGAAATTAAATTATATAAGTACCATTTTACTTCTGAAACAGTATGTATGGATTGATACCGACTAAGACTGGCAACGGGGCGGGCCGGGGCCATGGACTACCCTCCCCGTCCCCGATCCCCGAAGATTAAAAAATCCCCGACCCCGCCCCCAATCCCCGGCGGGAGAACCCATCACCCTCCCATTCCTATCCCCTAACGGCGATCGAGTTTCCCCGACCCCAACAAATCCCTGAGCTTTTCTCTTTTTCTTTTTTTTTTTTGAATTATGTTCAACACAAGAACAACAAATCAATATCTATCACTGATTATTTCAATTATGTTCAATTATTTCATATATATCACAAATCAATATATATCACTAATTAATCAATATATATCACAAATCAACAAATCAATTTTGTTCAATTATTTCAATCATCATCATCAATCATCATCAACAATACAGAACTAATAGATTTAAATTAAACTTGAATTAAATTTGATTTAAATTATTTCACAGATTTAAATTAAATTTGAGTAACAGATTAGAGATCTAACAATTATCATCAACAATACCGATCTAACAATCATCATCAAATCAGAGAGAAAGAGAGATAACAGATTTGAGTACACCTCCATCGTCTGACACAGATTTGAGCGACGCTAGTGACCAGGCTCTATGGCAAGATTGACGGGGGTTGTGGCGGTGGGTTCAGTGGTGGTGAGAGAGAGACGGACCTTCTGCAGCGGTAGTGGTGGTGGCGGTGGCCATGAGGAATAGAGACAGACGAAGTAGAGAGAGAGAAAAAGAAACCCAGGTAAGGAAAAGAGAAAGAGAGAAGGGGTCGGGGCCAGCGATGGTGGTGGTGGTGTCGTCGTCGTGTCAGCGACTGTAAGAGAGTTGAGAAAGAAAAAAGAACGAGAGAGTTGAGAAAGAGTGAGAGAGTTAAGAACGAAAGAGTAAGGGAGTTGAGAGAAAGAAGAACAAGAGACTGAAAGAGAGAGAGTTGATTGAGAGAGAGAAGATAAGAGAGTCAAAAAGAGAAAGATATTTATTTATATAATACAACTAAACTGAGTCAGAGAGAGAGAGATATTTATTTATATAATACAACTAAACTAAACATAATAGGTGTAATACAACTAAACTAAACATATAGACGCGGATGCTTTTGGGGAAATTTCGGAGTGGGGCCGGGCTAGGGTTGGGACTGAGGAACCTATCCCTGTCTCCGACCCAAAAATTATCGGGGATGTATTTTTTAATACCAGTACTGGCCCTATAGGGAATAATATTGGGGGAAAACCCTGTTTATCGGGGTGAGACGGTCCGGGTCCCCGTCGGGCCAGATTTATATTGCCATCCCTAATACTGATTGGTACCGTACCGGATTGATAACATTGCCGAGCATAGTCTGGTTGTTTAAGAGGTTGTTTAGGGTGTCCTAAATAAGTGTATTTTTTAATTTTTTGGACTAAAAAGTTGAGGAAAAAAAGATGGTTGTTTGGGTTAACTTTTTGACTTTTTTATGAAAAAATCTGTATTAAAAAATTATATAAATTAATGTGTAGGAAAAGATTAGGAGTGTGAGTTGTACGACTGTACTATCTGCGCAGTAGCTGAGTTGATGCTAAGAAGTAGTTGCCTACTTTTTAGGCATTGCAATGGACAGTGCTGTTTGGTTCGTGGGGGCCATCACGGGTCCCGTTTTGATAATTTGAACTGTTCAATGTGTAGAACTCGTTGAGTACTATATGCCTGTAAAAAAATCACGTTTATCAGATATTAATAGCTATTTAATTTGATTTTTTTTCAACTGTTAACTATAACACCATCCATTGTTTTATACAAAACTGATTTGATCATGTAGCTAGAGATATCCGATCAATGTGTTTTTTACAAATGGGCTTGTTTGGTTTGTGTTTCAGAAATATGTTTTGGAAAAAAAAAGTACGAAAACATGTTTGGTTTGGTGTTTTGAAAAATTTGTTTTGGAAAATTGTTTTGAGAGAAAGTTTTAAAAAAAGTGATTGATTTGATGTGTGTGTGAGAGAGATTTGTTTGAAAAAGTTGTTTGGTTTGTGTGTTTTGGAAAATTTTTTTAGAAAAATTTGTTTGGTAGAAAAAATTTCTGAAATTTGTTTGTAGAGAAAATTTCTGAAATTTTTTCCAGAAACATCAACCAAACAAGCCCATAGTACTCGACGATTTCTACACATTCAACGGTTCAGATTATCAAAACGGGACCCGTGATGGGGCCCCACGGGCTGAACAACAGTGTGTTAAAATTGCACCCCAACTGTGCAATTTTTCTAAAAAAACGCAGCCACAGACTCTGAAACAGTCAGACTGAGTTGCAATTTTTTGGGTAATTTTTTTTTTTTATGAATAGTAATAACTTTTTAACTTTTTAAATAATTTTTTAATTTTTTAACTTTTTCTGAGTATCTCGAACCAGCCCTAAATATTAGACAAATATTTTTGGCACCACTGAATAAGATATTTCACCAACTAGCAATGGAAGCCCATTTTTTTTTTTTTTAATTTTTGGATCCAAAAATCAAAGTAAATTTTTTGGATCTATTCCAAATGTGTAAAATCAAGAATAAGAAGTCACCTTTTAAACTTCAATCATGATTCAGATCTCTAATAATGAAGTTTTAATCAACTTCAATAACGTGACAAGAAGCACAAAAAAAAAATCAAAAACAAAAAAAAATACATACATCACATCATCAGTGGATGGATCTATTGTCAACTTATTAAAACTTTAATTAGGGCCCTAAAATATGAACCAAACAAATGAAAGGAGACTCGGGGGTTGTTTGGGATGTGATAAGTGTACTTTTTGATTTTTTGAACTAAAAAATTGAGGAAAAAAATATAATTGTTTGGATTAATTTTTTGACTTTTTATGAAAAAATGTGTATCAAAAAATTATATAAATTAGTGTGTAGGAAAAAATTAGGATTGAGAGTTGTGCAATCGTAATTTTTGACTTTTAATGAATAATGATAACTTTTTAACTTTTTAAGTAATTTTTTGACTTTTTAACTTTTTAATTTTTTGACCACATGCCAAACTTGGCCTCAATTTAGTTTGTGGATGCTTTTGTATTTGATATATGCATCCTTTAATCTTACTCATACACCTCAAAGCACCGTACAAAAAATTTAACAGTTATCATGCATAGTTTATGACTATATTTTGTCAAATCAGACACCATTGAAAATGAGTAGGTACAAGATATTTAGTAACTATTTTGCAAAATTATTACTATATTTTATCAAATCAGACACCATTGAAAATGACTAGATAATGCTCTGTTTGTTTTTGTTTAGATGGAAAACATATGCAGAAAAATATTTTTTTCACATTTGCTAATGTTTGCTACAATAGAAAATAAAAGTCAATGGCAATTTCTATAATACTCAACAGAAAATAAATTTATTTGGACAAAATATATTCTATTTTGAAGGTTGAAAACGTTTTTCAAATTAAAATCTTACAATGCCACCAAATTATCACCCCCTCTTCCACCACTACGACCACCATTAATACGACCACAAATATTTTAGTTTCAATACAACTAAACATAAAATAATGTTTTTAAAAATATTTTCTTTATGGTCCTGTTCAGTTCTAAATAAGATCTGTAATTATAAAATCACAAACCGAACCGTAAAGTAAGGTTTGTCTACTATAAAAACCAGAACCAAAACTAATCTGTGCATTGAGAAAATCAAATCAAATTGTGCAATTTGATCGGAATCAAACCAATTTGTGGGTTTTTCAATTTTTTTCTCAGCCCTAGAAAATATGCAACAAATTAAGTTTAATCAGGTGAAATAGATCGATACCTACAACATCTCAGCTTATGGATGATATCATAGATCCAATTTTCTTCCTTGATATCATTTTGTTGCGTACATAAACTGAACTCAATAAAAGCCACTTTGATTTCACACTTTTGGCGGACATAGCCATGAGACAATGGCCCCATTTACATATATCCAATCAAAATAAGCATTCCGCAACCAAGCCTCCACTGTGGAGGAATGATAACAATAAAGTAGAAATAAAAGATCAACAATGTTATAGGTCTCCAAAAATATATAATTCGCACTTACCTGTGATTAAGCCAAGAAAAAAAGAAAGAACAAAAAAAAAAATAAAAATAAATACATAATTAATCCACATCATTTCAGCGGTTGTGAAAATCCACAATTAAGAAGTTCCAAGCATTTTTAATAAAAGATTGTTTATAGCAAATTTATCAGCCCCATAACTTGCTACCTTTATCTGATAGATGTTGACATGATTAGAGAGGAAAAGTGTCCAAATTACCATGCAACTAAAGGTTGATTTGAGATGTTCTAAAAAAGTGTATTTTTTGACTTAGGCTGTGTTTGGCAAGTGAGTTTGCAAGCTTTTTTTATTATTTTAGTCACAAAAAATAAAATAGACTATTTTAGCCATAACAAACAAAACATCACATCCAATCCATAATCATTACATTCTTCTTTCACAAAAAAACTTAAAAAAGTCAAAAAGCTCTTCCCAAACCAAGCTTTTAAGCCCAAGCTAAAATAACCAAAAAAGCCAAAAAGCCAACCCACTTCCCAAACGGAGGCTTATTGGTTTATATGGGTTGGGCTTGATGTGATGTGTTAGAGAGGTGATGTGATTTAAATAAGATGATGTGACTTAAATAGGATAGTGACTTTTTAACTTTTTGTATTTTTTAGTAGATGCCAAACTTAGCCTAAGAAGGCTTTGGGAGTAGTAAACAAAAGGTTTAGACCACTCGGAACAGGTCATGCATTTAAAATAAATTTGGATGACAATAAATGAGCCAACAAAAAATAAGAAAAATAATCAATAAATCTTATTTTTGTGAATCAATAAGTCTTATTTTACTATCAAATCCTATCAAGTTTCAATATAACATATGAGTAGTGCTAGAGAGCTCGAATTGAGCCCCCCCCCCCCCGAATCCCCCTAATTACGAAACGACGTCGTTTCGTCGTTTGATTTTTTTTTTTTTTTTCAATTAGAAAATCAGAATCAGACGCAGAAAGAAGGAAGAGAAGAAGAAAGAAAGAAGAAAGAAAGAAGAAAAAAGAAGAAGAGAAGGCAGGGGCAGAGGAAGAAGGTAGACGCGGACGCTCGGCCGAAATGCGACGATCGACGAAGCTCGACGATCGGACGAACTCGACGATCGGCCGCTCGGCCGGAATGCAGGGGCCATTTGTGTGTGTGTGTCTCCCTCTTCTCTCTTCTCTCCCTCTCTTTCCCTCTCTCCTCTCCGCTCTCCCTCTCTCTCTCTCTCTCTCCCTCTCCCTCTCCCTCTCCCTCATCCCCTGCGTTTGAGCTCGAAAAATGGTCGAAAATGGAAGAAAAAAAAGAAAAAAAAAGAAAAAAAAAACCTAATGCCCAAAAGTCGAAAATGGAAGAAAAAAAAGAAAAAAAAGAAAAAAAAACCTAATGCCCAAAACGACGTCGTTTTGGGCATTAGGGGGATTCAAGGGGGCAATATTTCGAGCTCCCAAACATTATCCATAACATATTTTTAAAAAATTCATTGTTCCATAATAGTAGATGTTATCTCAATTTTACCCCTCATTTAATATGAATAACAATTTCATAAATATTTTTAATCTAAGTAAAATTATATATTTTAATTGTATAAATTATAATATTGTATTAAAAAAATCATAAATTGTAATGAAAAAATTATCAATAAATTCTATTTTGTTTTGGAAATTATTATTAAGTTATATCGAATTTCAATATTAACAAATAAATATATATATTTTTTTATAAATTGTTATAAAAAAAATTCAATTGTTCATAATAGCATATTTTATTTTCATTAAAATATGAACAAAAAAATCATAAATAATTTTAATTTATTATAAATTTTATAATTAAATTATTTTTAATTGTTCAAATTAAATGATTTTTTATAAACAAAATTATAAGTATAAGATTAATAATTTTTACAATTAAATTTTTAAATTTTAATTGAGTTAAAATTATTGTTCATATTAAATAAGAAGGGTAAAATTGGGATACAACACACTATTATGGAGCAATGAATCTTTTAGGAACCTTTTATCACAAATAAAACTTAATTGTTCATATTAAAACTTAATAAGATTCCTTAATAATCTTAAAAGTAAAATAAAACTTATTAGTTATTTTTTCAAAAAATATGTCATAAAAACATTTCGAAATCCACCATGTGGCTTTTTAGCTACAAGAAACAACACTTTTTCATCAAAAACCCAGCAGTGAAACATGACAGGATAGCAAGCAAAGTTCTTGGTTTACAACTTGCTTTGAATTTCTCATAAATCAATCCCAAAAAGAAAGAAATTAAATTCTATCATCCCAAAAATGGCATCAAAAGAAACTGAGTTTAGTCGGAAAGACTAAGGTTACATGCACCTTATAGTTAAAGAAAAAAATGATATAATTTTATACTTTTAGAGTTATAACTTAAAAAAAAAAAAAAATTAAAAAAAAAAAAAAGTCATAACCAAACAACACATAAAGTATGATTAAAGATTTCATGAGTTACAACTAAAATAAAGTTCTATTTAAAGAAGAAAATGATATAACTTAAGGATATATATAATAAGAATGTATATAGTAGAATTTCTCAAGTTTCATAGTAGAAAAAAATACTTTAAATGTGTGAGCATCAATTGCTTTTAAGTGGCCGAAGCCCTTGTGGCCAAGTGGCACGTAACCGTACCTTAGGATACGGTGAGTAGAAGGTCTGAGATTCGAGCTGATGGATTATCGGCAGCCCCTTCAAATTGTAATCTAATTTCACTAACATATTAACTTTGACACAAAAAATAAAAAAAATTAAAAAAAATACTTTTAAGTGGCTCCCCTGTATTTCTAAAATTACTTTCAAATTGATTTTAAGTGCCTCCCTGTTTTTCTAAAATTATCAACGTCAATTCAATTTAGCTACTTTTATTCTTTAATTTTTTAAGATGTTTGAAAAAGAAAGAGAAATTTGGTCAAAATTCTTCATTATTTCATAAATTTCATAGAGAGAAAGCATATACTTCAACAAGGACAGAATAATATATTATTTTTTGGGGGGACAATATCGTCCTTACATATATATGTATATATAAATAGCTCATAGATTTGAATCAAATCTATGCACAACTACCAAACGAAATTACACATCCTTTTCATCCTCGATGCGTCCTTCCTCTCCTTTCAAACCCACCCTCCAATTTCCAAGCTTACTTTTGTGATGTCTGCTTAGAAAATTACAACCGAAGATTGAGCACAAAAGTCACAAACACTAGTTGATCTCTTCAAAAGCCAGCTATGTTCTGTTCTTATGTGATGCTTGCGGTACAAAACACGGAGGCAACTCCAGTTTGCAGAGTTTCATTCAACTATATCAGATTTCAAGAGTTTGACTTGTTTCATTGTTGTTTGAAGTCAATTAGCTATGTTGAATTTGTTGATCAAAAATATTAATTTGTTGAGTTTGTTTTTTTGTTGATTTTTGTTTGTAGAGCTTCTTTCATATTCTGTGTTTTTTTTGTTACGGATGCTCTGTTCAAGAAGACGTCAGTAACATTTTACTATGAAACGGAATAAAATGTTGTTGTACCAAAATAAATTTTGACGATTATTTTATTTTTTAAAAAGAATTTTATGGTCAATCTAAATTTTATTTGATAGATTTTGATTAGAGAATTCTAAAAATACTAATTTTATAAAAAAAACATCTAAATCAAAACTTATATCAGTTTAAAAATTAAAATAATATAATTAAATTTCTTACTAAAGATATTTTGGTAACAGTAGTTTTTGCTAAATTTTTTGTGCTTATCCTTAATGTATTAAAATTTAATTATGAAGAAGTTTTGACCAAATCTCCTAAAAAGAAAATCATATTTGCAAGTAAAAAAAAACCATTTCTAACCTCTCATATTATACGTAATATATTTAAGTATACATGGCGCGTCTCCATTAGAGTATGCATGGTGCAGTTCAATACAGTTTAAGAATAAAATAAAAATCACACGACAAGTGATGAATTGACAAAATTGTCATTAAAAATTGTCATTTTTCTTATCCAAAACTGACAATTCGGTTGCCAAATAATGACGATTCTGACTCGACGGTTCAGGTAAATTAGCAATTTACAAAAAAACATAATTCAAATTACATAATTTGAATCAAAGATTAAAAAATTCTAATTTATATTACAAGAGGGTTTCCACTATCAAAGCTTTAAGCAATCATCACTAGTATTTCCCTAATCCATTATCTATTACAAAATAAAAATTTACAATGATAATAGGCAAAAAAAATATTTCAAATATTTTTAACTGGAAAAGCATGTAACAGTGATTTTGGTTTGGATTTGTAGAGTGATTTTGGGAAAACATTTCTAAAAAATTTGTTTGGTTTGTAAATTTTTCAAAACAATTTTCAAAATCAATTTCTCTCTCTTATCTATCAATCAATCACTTTTTCTCTCTCCTCTTTCCTTCTCAATCACTTTTTCTCTCATATATATCTGAATTCGGATCGTCGGTCGCCTTCCCTTGCCGCCCTTCCTGCGGCGCACCAAAACGACGTCGTTTTGGGGCCAAATTTCAATTAAAAAAAAAAAAAAAAAACAAAGACAGAACAGAAGAGAAGAAGGAAGGCAGAGACAGATAAGGAGAAGAAGAAGAAGAAAAGGAGAAGAGAAGGATCGCAAGAGGATCACAACAACAAAAAAAAAAAAATCTTCACACCCCTCCATTGTCGGCCACCTCTCCACCGGCAAGCCCCTAGCCCCTTCCTCCTCTCCGGGTGATGTAGCAAAGTTTTGTCCAGATTAAGCAAGATTTCTCAAATTTATATATATATATACAAAAATCTCATAAGAAGAGAAGAGAACAATTTTGAAGAAATAATCCAATTTTGAACATTTATATATATATATATATATATATTTAATGGTGAGAACCAAACCTAACAAAACACAGAGGTGAGAGAGAGAGAGGAAAAGGAGGAATATGTGAAGCTAACAAAACAAAGAGGAGAAAGAGAGGCTGTGTTGGGTTTGTTGCTTAATGATAGAGATGAACAAACCAAAGGAGAAATCAAAGAGGGGATTGAGTTTGGGGCCAAACTTTCCCCCACCAAAAAACCAAAAAAAAAAACCAGATGCAACTGAGAAGAAGGATCAAACGAGAAGAAGAAGGAACAAGGAACAAATTCATTTACCTTACTTCTTGCTTTTCTTTCTCCTCTTTGATTGTTTCTACAAACCCAAAAAAACCCATCTTTCTTTATATTTTCTATGATCCTCAAGAACCAAAAAATGCTGAAACTAACCAAGCCCAGGATCAATTTTTTTCTTTTTTTTTTCTATAATTGAAAATTTGAAGTTCAATTTTTGTTATTTACTTTCCACGGAAATTGATTCAATTTTTTTTCATATTTTTATATTTAGATTTCAGGTGTCTTTATTTTTATTTTTTAGAGGAGAAGAACAGATGGTTTTCTTTGAACACAACCCCATGTCAAAAATCTCCTCTTCGAACACAACCCCATTTTTCGACACCATTAATGGGTTCTTCCTCCTTTATGAGTTCTGTTCTTCTCTCTTTCTTTTCTTTTCTTTTTTTTTCTTTTTTTTTTTCCTTGAAAAGTTGCCTCAAAACGACATCGTTTTGGGACGCTACAGGAAAGTGCTTCAGGCAAGGGCGCCCGAGAAACTGAATTCATATATATCTACTCAATTATAACAAAATATCAAATCATTCCAAACTCTCAAACTCCAAAACTACTTTTAAAATACACAACCAAACAAACCAAAAAAATTTCTAAATTTCCTCCCCAAAACAATTTTTAAAAACTACTCTCCCAAAACCAAACCAAACATACCCATAGTCTCATACAAGAAAATGGTGGGAAAAATGCAGAAATTCATACAGGAGGTGAAAAATTTAAGATGTTTTTCAAAACAGTTCTGAGATAGCTGTAGTTCATGTATGCTTCGTGCCATTCCTGAACCATTTGTGAAACAAATTCCTTGCCAACAAAAAGAGAATTACTTTAGTATTTTTTTTTTCTTAATCAATATTAAAGTTTTCATTTTAGGTTACCTTCAGCTAGTAAATGAAACCATTTTAACTCATTTTACAGCAGCTTTCCTATCTTAATAATGACCCCCCAATACAACATTCACTCCCTCCCAACTCCCACCAAAGAGTTTCCCAAACAACCTTGCTGCAGACCCCCAGTGGGGTCCGAAGCATTTTTCGTTTCCCAAAAACACAACCACCATTGGCATCATTAATATGCATTTCAAACTAAAGTTTTCACTATACAATCACAAAGCACCAAATAAACTAGTCTTCTTCAGTGAAAACATCAACCACACACCAAAACCAGTTTATAGTGTGTATTGCAGAAATTCATATCAAATCAATAACTTAGAGTCCTAGTGCTCTTCCAATCTGACCACTATGGACCCTCCAAAAAACATTCCCAGCTTCATCAGCCATCTGTGTATCGACCGCAATAGCACCGAATATCGCACGAAAAGCACCGCACACCACCGACGGAGCCGACGAATTGGTCTTCGGAGAAACCCTAACCACCTTCTGCAACGCCAACCGCATTCCATCGACGGCACACGACGACTCCACGTTGGACATCTCCGATATCAAACGGTTCAGATCTTTCGAAGATATATCAAGGTTTTTGGTAAGAGATTGGAGCGAAACAGAGGTCTCAATCACGTTCGCCCCCAAAATGCTCAGTGCTTTGTTGCTCTCTTCAGAGAACGACGGGTGAGTCATCGCGCGTCGCAAGAGACCAATACTCTGAAAATCATAGCTGGAAAAAAAAAAAAAAAAAAAAAAAAACAACAACAACAACAAAATTAGAGTGTGCTTGGTTGCCGAGAAAACTGATGATGATAAAGTTTCTCATATACTAAGACTTGCCCGATATGACTTTGGAGGGTTTCGAGAGCGATCGAGAAGGGCGAAGAAGGTTCGATGGAGTGATCGATTACTGATTTTGCTTGTGCGAAGACCTGCGAAGTGTGAATGAAGGAAAGTTAGGGTTTCGAGTTAGGGTTTTGAGAAGAAGAGAGAGAAGTGAGCTTACCTGAAGGGGAGAGAAGATCGAGAGGGCCAGGAAGATGAGGGAGATGAATTCATGGGACTGCATTTTGGGGAATTCGATTGGGAATTTTCTCGCGATGGAAAATGAAAGAATGAGAAGAGAAAATCGAAGAGGCAGAGAGGAAAGACTTTACCGATGGACGAGGGTGAGAGACTTGAGTGCTGACATTGAGTAGTCACATAGCAGGCGTATGTATGTGGGTTTTAATGGGACCCATCGTAATGGGCTTGACAGATGGCAGAATGGTGTTGGTTTCTCTTCAATGGAGAATGATAGAGCATCTCCTATATGATTGTGTATTCGTAATGCCCAAGTCAAAAAATAATTAAGGTTTGGCTTCTTCTTAGGTGTGTAACTCACAAAAGGTGTAAGTGGGTTGCACATTATGTGTCACTCACACAAAAAGTATAAATGTAAGGTGTAAGTGTAAGTGAAAGGTATAAATGAAATGTATAAGTTGCACACTATGTGCCACTTACACAAAAAGTGTAAGTGCAAGGTAAAAAATGTGTAAGTGAACACAAAAAGGTGTAAGGTGTAAGTTGCACACTATAGCATTACCCTTCAGGTTTAGGATTAAAAAAAAAATGACAAAGTTAAATCTTGAATTAAATTTGACTTAAGTCTCGTTTGAAAACTTTCATTTTTAGTTAAAAAGTCAAAAAGTTATTAAATTAGTCAAAAAATTAACAACTCATACTAAAAAGTCAAATATTCTCTTTTTTCTTTACTTTTTGTACATCTTTTCGTAAAAAATTAAAAAGTCATCACAAACATACTAGTTTTTTTTAGCTCATATTTTAATCAAATAGTCAAAAGTTACTAAATTAGCATGTTCCCAAACGAGACCTTAAGATTTGGCAAAATTATCTTACAAAATTGCAGCTAAAATCAACTATTTTTAGATTTCAATAACATTTTTGGTACTAAAACTTCACAAATCATCAACAATAAAAATAGTTGATTAGAGTAGGTTGTAACATTTTCAGAGTACTTACACTTTTGGATTTGAATGAACTTCTAATTGATCAAATTAGGTTGCGAAATCAATTTTTTTTTTTCCAACAATATGTTTTTTTAGTTGGTAAAATAAAATTTGTTGAAAGTTTGGTTAGAAAATGATAGTTGAAGTGTTTGAAATATGGACTTTTCTTAAGTGTGCAACTTACACCTTACACTTACGCCTTTCTGTTTGCCGTTCTGTTTTATGTTTATACCTTATACTTACACTTTTTGTGTTGGTTGCATATGATGTGCAACCTTAAAGGGTTGCACACCATAACAGGACCCTTGAAATATAGTCAAAGTTAAATTGTTGATAAATCTAAAAGTTAGTTGAATTTGACAAATTTTCATTCAAGTGATATAGTCAAAAATTGGCTTTTGTGCATTGTAGTAAGCCAAAAAAATAATTTTAACAAAGTCATTATAGTCTCAACATGCTCTTAATAGGTTAGCGTTGATATATGTTTTTAAATATATAAAAGTGTATATTATTATGGGTAATTTACATTTACCCCTTTTATATTTTATTTGGTCATTAAAAGTTCTATTTTTTCACCTTGAACCTTCAATTTTAAGTTTTATTTTAAATTTAATTTCTATCTAAAATTATGTAGAAAATATTACGTTAACTATCATATAACAAAAATATATATATATATATATTATTGGCTTTATTGACTTGTTGTGACGATCCCACCGTATATAATAATTAGCACTTAATTAATCAAGGAAATTTGAATTTTAATTGCTCATTGTTCTAATTTAATTTGGGGTCATAAGAATTATTTAGTTTGATTCGTATATGATTCTATTAAGGATTTATTTTGAAATTACAAATTGAAAGCCAATACGGCTCAAGAGCGTATAATTAGTGAATTGAATTAGTTTAATTTCGAGTATCGGACTGTATAAGAGCTTAATTAAATATTCGATTCAGATCTATAAAATTGATATTTTATTAATTGGGTCCGAATTGGAGCTAATTAAGTCATGAAGATTGAGAATTGTGATTATTATGAATTAAATTCATTTATGTGGTGTCTAAATTGATTATGTAATTTATTGACGAAATTTTGAGTCTGATCAGAAATTGAAGGCTTAAATGATTTAAGAAACCCAAAATTGAGGATGAAAATAAGTTTAATTTAATATTTGGAGCCTTTTGGGAGTTTAATTAAAAATCTAATTCAGAATGATAAATAAATAAAATTAATTGAGCCTTATGGAAGTCAAATTAGACTAATTAAATCATTTGAGAATTGTAATTAGTATGATTAATTAAGTTATGTGCTAATTATGATTAATCAAAACTAAGTGATGTTTAATTAAACTAATGTGTAATTAGTGTGCTTAACTAATCCTAATATATCACCACATGGATTATTTCTAGGTGGACAAGTGTCCCACCATTTTTAATAAAGGGCTGTGCTACATTCCTCTAATTTTTGGCCCTTTAATCCCCCTAAATTTCAAACCAAGGCAAAAAAATAAAATAAAATAAAATGTCCAAAACGACGTCGTTTTAGACATTAGAGGGATTAGGGGAGACTTTTTTAGGGGGACAAATCATTTTCCTTTAATAAAATAATAAATGAAATCAAAGAAGGTGAGCTATGTATTTGAGACTTAGAGCTATATCATCTGTGTTTATGCTTTCAGCTGGGCAAAACAGCCAAGTGAGAGCGAGAGAAACCGTGAGTAGAGAGAGAGAGAGAGAGAGAGAGAGAGGGGGGGGGAGAGTTCAAGCAAGAAATTGAAGACAAAGGAAGCAACTCACAACTTGATCAAGAGACTCAACAAATTGAAGGTTTTAGGTAAGAAATTAAAATTCAAGTTTTGTAGATAAATCATTTAAAAGCTGAAATTGAGAGATAATTAGGTTCAATTACATATAATTAAAAAGAAATTGGCAAGAAGATGAAGAAAATTTTAGTAGAGTTTGATAATTAAGAGATTGATGTTATAAATTTAATATTTAAGTTTGATCTTTGTCATCCTTCATAAATTTGAAGTCTAACCTTACATGCATTGTGGGTTTCTAAGATTCTAAACCTTAATTCATGAGTTAAAGGTTTATGAGCCTAAATTAGGTTTGATATGAAGAAAAGTAATGAAAACCTAAATCAGAACAATTCAAGAAGTAAAATTATGATTTGAAAATACAAAATAGTTAATTGATCTTAATTCCATACATGCAAATGATTATCTAAGATGTTTATAATTTTAATTTCATGTCTTGAAGGAAGAATTTGAACCATTCAAGTTTATTATACATTTGATTTTGGAAGAAAGATGTGAAAGCCATGAGTTCATGAAATGTGAGTTTTGATTTTGATTATTAACCCATGCATGCAAGTAATGTGATTTAAGAATTTTATTTAATTTAAACAATTTTGGAATATATTAAATTAGTTAGTTTTATCCGAATTACATATGTTCAAAGTTTGTTAGGAAATTGACAAGAAAAGGAGAAATTGGAGCTATGTTCAAACTTATGGAAATTAATTTAGAAATTAATTGCTTTAGATTTGAATTTAGTTGCCTTAACATGAAATTAAGTTCAATTGTTCATGCATCATGAATTTGTAAGAGTTTTGGAAGATCAATTTATGTTTTAAAATTTGTGGGTTTGAAATTGGGTTTGATATGGAGAAAATAAATTAAATCTAAATTTGGACAATTGGAGCATGATTTTGAATAAATGATTTCCAATTGAGAGTGTATACTAAATTATACAATGATTCTCCATATTTTTGTACTAAAAATACAAGTTTTGATGCTTTGAATATCAAATTTGAACTTCAATTACAATTCTGGAAATTCCAGAATTCACACTGTCCGCTCAAGTGAGGAAAGTCTCGCTCAAGTGTGAAAATCAAGCTCCCAGAAGTGTTTCAAATATTACAGTCCTCTTGAGCGACCAAAGTGGCGCTCAAGCGAGGACCCTATTTCAGCAATTTTTGACTAACTCTTTTAAATGCATAATTACATCCTCATGACATTCTAAGTATTCTTAGGCACCAATTGGACTCTCATAGTCATGGAATAAACTAGAAACACATAAAGAGAATTGAATTAAAATGAAATGAATATTAAATGATGTTTCTATTGCGCTTTTGTTATGTGATTTATATAGGTGGGCATCCGAGGCCTTATATCGACTTAACCCACTGTGAGTAACATTTCTGTAGAGATATGTTGATATGAATTGTGTTTTAACTGTTACCGTTAAGTGATAAGTTCTTAAATGCTATTTTGATCATGTGAACGAATGTCCTATTTGCAAATATATTATGGCATCCATAGATAGTCCCAAGTCATGGGGAACGGCATGTAAATGCGGGTCTATGACACATGATTGTTTTCGGGATCTTGTTAGCCACTTCATTGTGGTGATATGTGTTTAATCGGTATCCGGAATCAATTACTCTAGTCGGGAGACGATATGTGATGTGTTTTGTGAGATGTACCATTACAGTATGTTCTGATATGAGACTGATATGATTGATTGTGATATGATTTGTTTTACGAATATTGTATTTGGAATTCGTTCACTAACCCTTTTACGTTAATATTATTCACTGGGCTTTAGTTCACAGTTTATTGTATATACGTAGGTGGTCAGGCACTGGAGCAAAGTTAGCGGCGTTAGCCTAATTTCGTTTTGTCAAGCCAACCTACTGTGCCTCACCACGAGGTTCCAAACTGTTATTGTCAAGGCTTTGTTTTGGGTGGTCTAAATCCACCTCAAGTGAATTTCATAAATTGTTTTGGCTTTGGGAGTTAATTCCCCAACATGTCTTTTATTTTGCACTTAGACGTGTTTTGGACTTCAGTTTTTACATATATTATGTCTATATTAGTATATATATATATATAAGTTGTTTCTGCATTCAAGTCCTCACAGCTCTTTGGACATTATGTTTTAATATTTACAGGCTTTCGCCAACCCCTCCTATTGTACAATTGTTATTACTGTTAAGCAGGCCTTTGGTAATCACGGATTACTGGCCGGTTACGATGCTAAACCCTTAGGGGCGGGTTTGGGTCGTGACACTTATTGAATTTAAATTTGAGCCAAATATGTAAATTAAATATAATGATATATTAATGTCACGTGGTTGCCAATGTGGCAAAAGTATCATAAGTGTTAGGTTTTTATTATTGGCAACCCCGTTTGACAAAACTCATTTCAGTTGTATTTGTTTTCACACTTTTATTTCAGTGAGGATACGAGTTTATTAGATGCGAATCCAACCCGAATCGAGTCTTGCAGAGAAGTTTATGATGTTAATGCTTTCAAGATTACCACTTTGTTGAAGAGGTCAAGTCGCCTTGTCACCATGGTTCGAGCGCGCCGGCAAAAATGAAAAAAATACATTCAAAGTTGCCTGTCCGCTCGAGTAGACATTCCCCCGTTCAAGTGGAGAATGCTGAGTTTCAAAAGTTTGGTGAGTCTGCAAATATACTGTGATCTGTGTTTGCACGCTCGAGCATCCATTTTCCCGCTCAAGCGTACACCCTAGTGCGGAACACGTCATATAGAGTCCCCGCTCGAGCGTCAATTGCCACGCTCGAGCGGATCTCGCGATTTCAGATTCTATAAATTGGCAAGTTGCTCCAAATCTAGGATTACTTCTCCAGATCTTCTTCTTGGGTTCTAGGGTTTATACTAGGGATATTTTGCTAGTTTTCTTTGATATTTAATTGAGTATTCAACCCATGGGTTAAGAAGAATACATCAAAGGTTTGTTTGTTCATTCTATACAAAAGAGAGAGTTGTTCTTCGGTGGATTCTGAAGAATTTGAGCCTGAAGCTTTGGTGGATTATAGAGTGGCTCATCGTTAAGACAATTCCAAGGTGAAGACGAGGCTGGAAGAGGCACATAGGGGTTGGTTCAATTCGGGCGTGGATTCGGTAGAATTGAGAGTATACCTGTGTAATTCCTTTATATCTTCTTAGTGGATTGTTTTGTGGCTGTTGCCCGTGGTTTTTTTATCACAATTGGAGGTGCTCCAATTGTGGTTTTTCGACGTTAAAATGGTTGTGTCGATTTGTCTTGATTTTTTGATTGGGATTGTTTTATTGCTTTAAATTGATACATAATCACAAATCAATATCTAGCGGATTTCTAGATTTTTCAATTGATATCAGAGCGGGTCGCTCTATTTTTTTTGTTTTACAAATCTATTAGAGCGAGATCTTGTTTGATTTGTGATAATGGATACAATTCGTGAGGGAAATTCTATGGTTCGACCACCCCTACTTGACGGATCCAATTATTCTTTTTGGAAAGCTCGGATGAGATCGTTTTTAAAATCTATTGATGAAAAAGTTTGGCAATCTGTCATGTATGGGTTGACTAAACCAACGATTACTGTTGATGGAGTAACTTTTCCCAAACCAATTGATAAGTGGAACACAATTGATTACTAAAATAGTAGCTGGAATAGTAAAGCTATCAATTCTCTTTTTTGCGCTATCACACCTGAAGAGTTTAGTCGTATTTGCAATTGTGAAGTCGCAAAAGAGGCTTGGGATATCTTACAAACTATTCACGAGGGCACTCCTTCTGTTAAACGCTCAAAACTTCAAAGGCTCACATCTAGTTTCGAAAACCTTTCAATGAAAGATGGTGAGACCTTTGATGAATTTTATGCAAAGTTGAGTGACATTGTTAATTCTAGCTTCAATTTAGGTGAAAAAATACCAGAATCCAAAGTTGTGGGAAAATTTTTGAAATCCTTGCCCAATCGATTCCAACCAAAAGTTACGGCTATTGAGGAGGCTCAAAATATTGACAACCTCAAGTTGGATCACTTGGTTGGAAATCTCCAAACTTATGAGGTACATAGGAATTTCAAAAAGAAACAAAAAGATACTATTGTTTTTAGTAGTGCTCATAGAGCTGGAGAGGATTCTGATGAGGATTGTGAGATAGATTCCAAGATTACGGCTGCTTTTGTTAAACAATTTAAAAAATCTTTTTTGAAAAAGAATCCTAATCTTTTGGAATCTACTCATACTCATAAATCTAAAGGCAAAGATAAACTCAAAATTAATTCTATAGCCAAGGAGGAGAAAAGAAAGATACAAGGGAACTCTGAAAAGAGTCCAATGCTATGAATGCCAAAAATTTGGCCACTTTGCTTTAGAATGCCCCACTCGTTTGAGGAAGAAGAAAGCCCTCGCTATCACTTGGGATGGTGAATCAGAATCTGATGAAGATGAAAGTGACAATGAAGATCAAGATGAAGAGGGACATAAACAATTTCTTGCTTTCATGGCGGCTTCCAAAACTGAAGGACGAATAGAGTATCCGAAGAGGTCGGTTAAGAATGCCACTGATGATGAATCCTCGGAGAGTGATGATAAAGAGCTTGAGCAAGCTTATGAAAAGTTGTATAAGGAGTCTCTTAACTTATCCAAATTGAATGACAAACTCACAACGAAACTCAAAGCATGTGAAAGTGAGAATGTCAAACTTAAGGAGGAGATTTTCTAGGATAAGATTGATGCCATCAAGAGAGCTAATGATCGACAAGCTCTTTGTGCAAAACTCTTGATTTGTGAGACAAAGATAAATGAGCTGCAACAAATCTATGCAACATATGAAGAAAAGATTGAAACTCTTGAGATGTCTCAAGTTGCTTTGGAAGAACTAATGATCAAGAAAGAGGAAGAACTCAAGTGTGCTATGGCTATCATTGGTCTTTGGAACAAAGGATCAAAGACTTTGGACAATATCATTGGGTCTCAACAAATTTGTTCTGACAAGAGTGGCATTGGCTTTGGTGATAACAAAGAGCAAAAACAGAATGCATCCACGTCTCATGATACATAATCACAAATCAATATCTAGCGGATTTCTAGATTTTTAGCGGACATTCCCTCACTCGAGCGGGAAATGCTAAGTTTCAGAAGTTTGGTGAGTCTGCAAATATACTATGATCTGTGTTTTCAGGCTCGAGTGTCCATTTCCCCGCTCGAACGTACACCCTAGTGCGGAACATGTTATATAGAGTCCCCGCTCGAGTGTCAATTCCCACGCTCAAGCGGACCTCGCGATTTCAGATTCTATAAATTGACAAGTTGCTCTAAATCTAGGATTACTTCTCCAGATCTTTTTCTTGGGTTCTAGGGTTTATATCTAGGGATATTTTGCTAGTTTTCTTTGATGTTTAATTAAGTATTCAACCCATGGGTTAAGAAGAATACATCAAAGGTTTGTTTGTTCATTCTATACAAAAGAGAGAGTTGTTCTTCAGTGGATTCTGAAGAATTTGAGCCTGAAGCTTTGGTGGATTCTAGAGTGGTTCATCGTCAAGACAATTCCGAGGTGAAGACGGGGCTGGAAGAGGCACATAGGGGTTGGTTCAATTCGGGCGTGGATTCGCTAGGTAATTGAGAGTATACCTGTGTAATTCATTTATATCTTCTTAGTGGATTGTTTTGTGGCTGTTGCCCGTGGTTTTTTTTATCACAATTGAAGGTGCTCCAATTGTGGTTTTTCCACGTTAAAATTGTTGTGTCGATTTGTCTTGATTGTTTGATTGGGATTGTTTTATTGCTTTAAATTGATACATAATCACAAATCACTATCTAGCGGATTTCTAGATTTTTCAATAAGTATTTTTTTTTTTATTTGTCACATTTTTTTTAATGGAAAAGTATGAGATTTAATACATTGCACAGTTGACAATAAATTGTTCAATAAAGCATATCGAAACACATAATAAATAAAGAGAACCTCTACATAATAAGGATATTAGTTTCTATATAATGAGAAAAAATCTCCATAAAATAAGGAAACATCTACACAGACCGGCATTACTACAACACAAAAAAATAAAAATAAAACATAAAACAATTATCACCAAACAAACATTACCAATCACATTTGTAGTGGCTCGAGTCAGAAAACCCAACCATTTTATTTTTGGTTGGGACACGGGATTGTCCAAGGTGAATTTGACGGTTCGGGGAGGTTTGGATCCTTGTTATGTCTCGGGTTGGCTGCTAAGCAACAACCCAGGTTTCTTGTGTTAGATTGGTTGCTCCCATGACCATAATGGTCGCGCCCGCGAGTGTGAAGGTCACGCCTGCGAGGGGTAGCGACCAAGTCGCGACCAAATGTGGCCTTCAGGTCTGTTGGTTGGAAAATAATGCGTTGTCCACGAGGGGCCATGAATAGAGGAATCCCGCCTACAGCCTGTTGTGTCGGTGAGATCACGCCCGCGAAAGGATAGACCGCAACCATGATGGTAAGATTATATAAGTTTGCAGTGTGTTGAAAAGTCACTTTTTCTGGTTCTCTCTCTCTTTCCACCATTTTTAGCCTTTTCAAGCTTTTAAGCTTGGTTTTCATCTATTTCTAACCATCTTCTGCCCCTAGTTCCTTATACCAAAACGTAAAACTTGTCAAGGGCTTCCATTTCATTTGAGCAGATCGTCATTTCATTGCTAGTGATTTGTGGGTTGTCTCTTATTCACTTCAAGAGATAGGATTCTTTTGCTCATATTCAATACATCTTCTATAGATAGACATGTGGTAGATTTTATTATATTAAAAGCATAGTTGTTGTGAAATTTTAAAAAGCATGATTCAGAATGAAAGGTTTGGGTTTTAGAAGTCAAAATTGTATTTTGTGATTGTTTTGGGAGAGTAGGAGATAGCTAGACGTGGTTATGTCCTAAGTGGGAAGAAATCATAATTTATCATTATGGGTTTAATTAATTAGAAAGCAGTAAAGATGTGAAATAATTGAGTTATGTGTTAAAGAATTGGATTAGTGATTTAGTTATTAAAATGAAAATTTATATGAGTTTAGTAGTTGTTTGTTTAATTTTGTGTTGAGTTGGGTTATAGTTGTGTTTTACGAATTGGATTTGTTTAAGGAAAAGCGGTTTTAGCTAAGGGTTTAAGATGTTTAAAATTTAATATAACAGATTTGGTTTTGGAAATAAAATGACGAGTGTAACTCTTTTGTGAATTAAAATGAGAAATGGTTAATTTAAAAAGGTGGAATTAGTTATGGGTTTATATTGTAAAAGTTGTGTATCTATTTATTTGTTTAGAGGTTTTGTCCTTGGTTATCGGTGGAGGATAACATTATTGTTATAGAATAGGTTATGTAGATGTATTACACTCATGCTTTCGTTATGCCTTCAAACATTTGTGATGTTGTTTAGGGATCCGTTTCCCACCGAGTGAGGCCGGTAAAGCATGGCACCTTGACTAATGTTCCTCTTCCTTCCAGTTTGCGCTAAATAAAGTGTGAATGGAGATTTGTTTCTCTCCGGTTGAGCTGGTAAAGTATAGCGCCTTATGATAGGTTCCCCATCCCTTCCAGTTTGTGCCCAGTAAAATGTTACCTTGGGGTCGTTCCCCTCTGGATGAGGCCAGTAAAGCTTTATGTGTTATGTAGGTTATCTCATTTGCCATCTGTGTTGTATGTCAGTGGAAATTGAAATAGAAGTAGGTATTATGTTCAATTATTTGTATTTAGAAATATCTGTTTATCAGTATCTTATTACGAGTATTCCTTGCCCTTGGGCGTGTGGATGTGGGAAGTATTGGATATGTTATTGTATGAGCATGTGAAGTGGGTTGAGTTATGAGTTTGGCTGTGGTATATATATATGAGAGTGTGTTTTTGAAATAAGTGTAGAGATGGAAATTCTTTTATATTAGCATAGACGTTTAATGGGAAATATTGTGTCGTGTAAAAATGTTTTTGGAACTGAACGGAATAATTGGAAAGTGAATAAGTGGTTTTACATCTTGTGGTGTTAAATGAATGTTTGTGGGAGAAATTGTACTTATATAAGTATATTCTGATTATTAAACTATCACATTATTTATATCTTATGTCTTAATGCATTCATGATCATAGATTTCCGTAGGTCGTTATTGTTTAGGATCATATTGGGATCTCTACTGGACTTTGTGCTCATCTTTCGTGTTAACAAATTTTTCAAATACATGGAAGGGATTGTTCATACTTGAAATCTTTTATTTAATTGTTGGCCACAGGGCCTTTTATTTGTTGGTTGGATGCCATGTATTGTATAAAGGTAGACCCTTTTCATTTAATTGTTATTCAAATGTAAACCTAATGGCATTGTGTAAGATTTTATTTGTACATCATCATTACTTCGAAAAGAAAATGTCATTATTTATCTATTTGTCAGTGTGGCACGTGTATGATATCTTTGAAATTGGCAATAATATAAAGGATTTTGTAATGGATTTGAATAATAAAAGTTTGGGAACATTCACAATTTATTCATCGTTGCAACCAGTAGATGTGGTATCTTAATCCCATCTCTATATTACAAAATAAAGCATTTTGGATTTGAGATGGTTGTTGTGGATGGTGAATTTGTCTCCACATAGAATTAGCGAGATGATGCACCTTATCTTGCACATGTAAGAGGAAATAGAGTTAGAGATCACCCATTTTACGTGTTTGTTTAATTCGCTTTTATAGTTTATTAGTACGCTATTGTTGTATGCCTTTTCGCTTGATTGGATGATCAGTCTTTTGTCAGGGGTCACTTTAGTAGTAGCCAACTTGCTAGTGTTATTGATTGTTAGATCTTTGCTTATCAAACGATTATTTTCTTGTCAGATTTGGTAGCCAACTTGATTTTGAGGATGACTGTTGGATCTTAGTTGATCAAATGGATACTCCTCAATCAAAGGTTATTTCGGTAGAGAACAACTTGCACTTGTCCTTGGCCATTTGATGTCCTTCGATCGGAAGACCATCTTTTTGTCAGTAATAATGCTTTATCTATTTTGGGCTTTATTTGTTTGGGGTTACCCAGCTTACTTAGACCTATATCTCCATTGGACTAGGCTTGGATTTCCATCGTCCACAATCACCTAGCGTATAAGAGTGCTGGATCTCAACTAAGAATCATATCTAATTTTAGATTTAAAAACTTATGTGGTAGGAAATTAATGATGGAGTCGAACGGAGTGGTAGTGACTAGCATAGTATGAACAAGGGAAAATAAAAAACTAAAAAAGAGAAAGAGAAATTGAGAGAGAAGAAAAGGAAGGGATGAAGGTTAGAAACACCACAATCTTTCTCCTAAAGAGTAGAGAGAGAGAGAGAAGAGTAGAGAGAGAGAGAGAAGGGGCTAAGGTTTTTTTTTTTTTTTTACACTGAAGTAAACAAAGATGAAAAGATGAAATATTTGAGTGTTTTAGTAGATGAAGTAGACACTGAAGTAAACAAAGATAGATATATGTTTTAGTAGAAAAAAGATGAAATATTTTTTTATTTATATGACTAACGAATTATTTATGAAAAAATATTTGAGTGTCATGCAAATTAAAACCTTTAGAAATATCAGTTTAATTATGTTAAAAAAGTAAAAGCAACTGTATTTTCTTATAAAGCGAGTGTAATATACCAAAAAAAATAGTCGAAAACCAGTTTGGTAATGCTTGGAAACCTTTAAAAAAAAAAATCTAAAATTCAAAAAATTACAATAAAAAGTTAATTATTTTTCTCTATTTTTTATATATTTTTTTAATTAAAAAATTAAAAAAATACTGAAAAATAATTCCTAAGCACCTTTTAATTTAAAAAAAAAATGTGAGTAAATTATAAATGCAATCCTTGAGATTTGTCTTATATGGTTCTAGAAATTATATCCCTTCTCTTCAAGTTTCTAATCACATAACAAATTACCTATTTTATTAAAAAATTATCAAATCAATTAACAGTTTTTAATAATATTAGAAATATATTTCAATTAACAATTTAGATAATTTTATTGCTATGTAGGATAATAGTAATGAATTTTATTTTGAGTAAATTACACTGACATCCCTTGAGATTTCAATTTAATACAGAATCTCCCATCACATTTGAAAAATTACATTCTCTTCCCTAAGGTTGTAATCTCATTACAAATTGCCTTCTAGATAGCTAATGACATGCCTTAAAATTTCTTAAATGACCATTTGCCCTTTTTCTTACCATTTTTTCTCCCTATCATTACGACACGTTCTATAATTTTTCATCATTAAATTCTACCTGAACATATTCTTATTGAATAATGATATACAAACATAAATTTTATATGTAATTTTCAAACACAATGATATAGTTTAATGGTGACCTTTTACTTTGAAATAAAATATCCATAAACATTATTTATATTTACAATAATATCACTATCTCAATATTTTTATGATATTTTTTGTATAAATTTTTATATATTAATAAAAAAATTTATTTTTATTTCCACCATCATTTTTTTTTTCTCGTCTACTCACCTACATTTATTACAGTATTACCAAATATAGCCATTCATATTTATTACAATATTAGTGAATTTTTGTATTTTTGTAATCGGTGAATTTAAAAAAAAAAATCACAGAATATTATACTTCTTAAGTATATGTAGATTAGATGTATCTAAAAAATAAAAATAAAAATTACTTAAAATATTAAAAAAATCAGTAAAAATAAAAAAAAACACAAAAAATAAAGAAATTTAATTTTTTTGTGTGAGTTAAACTAAAAAAGATGATTGCTATTTTTTTTGAAATGACATGAATAAAATATCAATATTATTTAATTATTTTATACGTAAAAAAATTAAGGAACAAATATGTTATTTTAATTTTACAGGGGTAAGTATAATTTTACAAATGTAAAAAAGATTTGTATTAAATAAAAATTTCAAGGGTATCAATATAATTTATCTTTTTACTTTTATTTTTATTAATTTTATTAAATAAAAAATTACGATAAAAGGTATTTATAATTTTTAGACCCATAGAAAATAATTATTTTAAACAAATTTCATGAATGTATCTGTAATTTAACCCCCCCAAAATAAATAAATAAATAATTTACGGGAGCTCAGCTCACAAACAAGTCAACTTCCGTGGTCTAACCAACTCAAAACAGGAGACACCCCTGCTAAAATCGCCGATGACCACGAGCTGTGTTAAGAAGGAACATTGAAATAGTAGAGAGAGAGAGAGAGAGAGAGGGGTGCGCAGTACACCGCAGCCATGCCAGGGCCAGGTCCACACATGATGTACGCCCTGGGCACTGGCCAAGCCCTAACCATCACGTCCAACGGCAGGTTCGGTCCGCACCACTGTCTAACCTACGCCGTCAACGCCTTCTTCGGCCCCGACCTCGGCTCCTTTTCCGACTGGCTGGCCTCCACTCTAAGCTTCGGCCAGTCTTTCGCTTCCTTAGTGGAGACGTCCGTTCACCACCCCTTCTACTACATCTTCATTCTAGGGTTTCCTCTCTCTCTCCTCTACGCCTGCCTCTCTCAATTTCTCCTCCGAAAAGGGCTTCTCGATTCCATCTCTGGGGTTAGTGTTTTTTAATTTTTAGAAATCTCAGTTTTTTTATTAGCTGTTGTGTTGTGTTGTGTTGTGTTTTGTTTGTTTCTTTCTTGATTCTGTCTTGAATTTCAGCTCGTTGGATTTTTTTGGAAATGGTTAATTTAAGCATAAATTTTGGTATAAGCTTCATTAATGGCTGAAAATTTTGAGTCAACATTTGAGTCTTGCTTTGATTGATTTGAGTAAAACTGAATTTGGTATGAGTTTGGGTCAAGGAAATTTAAGTTCTATATATATATATAGGTTTGAGTCAAGGATTGGAGTTGCTCTTAGGTTAGGACTCTCTGATTAGGAATTTAATTAGCTAAATTGGAAGGTATTATGGTGGGTTTGAGCATTGTTCCAAATATTGGGATTGGCAACATATTTAACATCTCCAAGCGGTATAATCTATATGGTTATTGGTGGGTGACCCAGTGCACGAGGTCTCCAATAATGCAGTATGCAGTAATTGGATAATTTATTTTCGTGACTCGAACCCATGCTGTGGTAAAGCTAATAGCAAGTCTTACCGATAGGCTATGCAGCTCTTTCACTCTATATGGTTATCAATATATCGAGATAATTGGTTAGAATTTAGTGTGTGATATTGTCAGATAATAGAAAATGATGGGCAAAAAACATTGCTTTATCATGCAAAAAACGAAAGGCAAAAGGAAGTAAAGTTTTCTATTACAGAAAGAAGATGTATGAAAATTGGGGGAAGGAATTTATTACCTCGTTGTTGAAGCGGAAATAAGAGAAAATGCTTGACATTTGAATTAACAAATTAAGGATGATTGTGTACAATTTCATGATCAGGTCTTGAGATTGCCTGGAGGTTTGGAAAGGCCGTGAAAAAGGGACTAAAAGCATTGGGTTTAAGTTTCGATACTGTGATATGTTTAAAGATGGATATTGTCAGGAGTTCATGCAGATTTACTGAAACTTAACTTCCTACGATTAAGAAACTACCAATTTGAATCGTCATAAACAAGTGAATGGTCAGATACAGTGCGTTGTTTTTGGATCATATCTAACTGTTTAGAACTTTCCTAGTCATTTATGTGGCATGACAATATAAATAGGTTGCATTTAATGAATCTAATTACCAGCCAATGGAACTTATTATCGATGCATTATCTAGGAGCTCTCTGGTGCTGGTTCCAATGGCTTCTTATCATTAATGCATTTTTCAATATAATTTATAAGTTTCTATTACAAGTGTTGATTATTGTGGAATGTAGGTTTAACTATCTTGCTGGGTTTTATGGTGCAGGTGCCCCTAACTAGGAGGCAATGCTTCTTGTTGGTGTCGGCAGGTTCTTTATCCCACTTTTTCTTAGACCACTTGTTTGAGGTAACATATTGTAGTTAATATGCTGATTCTGTTGTTGAACTTGAAAATATTTCTTTTCAATCTGGAGTGAATTCGAGTGCATAGATTAGTGACCTGGAATACTCAAGACTGGCCATTTTTGTTCTATCCATTTGAGGAAATGAAAATTGAAGTACGTTGTTTATGCAAAAAATTGTGAAGTGGAGAGGAAATTTTGGTGGCTTTTTTAATTTATTTATTTAGTCAATCTTCTTATTTGAAGGGGATGATTTAGCAAATCCCATGGATTGCTGTGTTTAATGGATCGAATACATAGCCAACAAACTACAGTTTGATACAATGAGAGACAACATATTATGAACCACAAATGAACACATTCTTGGGAAGCTGAAGGTTTCATTGACCGAGGATAATGTAGATAAATATATATATATTTTTGGTCAATTGGTAGTAGATTATTTACAAATTTGAAGAAAATTACACCCGGACATTACTATAGAAGCCCGACAACCAACTTAACAAAGAGCCCCCATATTGGAGAAGAAATAAACAGCACAACAAAGCCCAACCATCAACTTAACAAAGAATCCCATAAGACCTTCCAGATAGAAGTATATGACTGAGCTAGCTCTATTGGTTATGTTGAAAGGATGTTGACCATGGTGAAGGGTCAGGAAGTTAATAGTTTTAAGTTGAAGGCCCTGTGGGAGCAAGGGAAATGCATGGCTGTATTCTCTTTCATGTTTCACTATTATTATTATGTAGTAGCCTTGCAACTGTAATTCCCTCCTCAGGTTCATGCAATTTAGGGATTAATTTTCCGATGATATATCTTTCACAATGAATAATTAATTCGAGCTTTGAAAATAAAAAGTGGATTTTTTGCACACCGCGGATGTTTCTGAAAATGGTAATTCTTTTTCTTCTTCCTTTTGTTTATTTATTTATTATTTACTTTTATTCAAAAGCATTCAACTGTCAAAAGGATGCCAAGATGTCCTTCCGAACTTTTGTGGTTGATGCAAATTTCCAATTTTGTATGTGCTAATTTGGTGAACTGTCTAATGCACAGGAAAATGGTCATTCTTCTATGTATACTTGGATATTGAGTACCGGTTGGTGGGGAAGCCGTGCACCTATAAACCCAGATTCAGTTATTGTAGTTGGCTTCTTATGCATTTGCTTGATCTGTGGTTTCATTTACATCAACAGGTTGCAATTTTCATACACCGCATCCAAATTCTTTTCCAGTTCTTATTAGATTCAGCATAGTTTTGACATATTTGGCTTTCTAATTGTTCATCCTACAGAGTGAATTCCTCAAAGTCCATTACAAAACGGTCGAATCAATCTTTGAGACTTATTTTGATCATTGCAAGCCTGTACTGCTTATGGTGTGCAAGCCAGATATACTTGGTGAACCCTCGCCGAGCTCCAGTTGGCGAAGAGGCTGACCTTGGAGTTCTTGTGTTCCTAGGAATTTACTTTTTTCTCCCTCATGGGTTGTGTGTCATGTCCATGAACCCGAAAGATTATGTTGGGTCATCTGGGCAGCTCCCACTTTAACACGGAGAATCCCCCATTTGTAACGTCAATGATGCCAATCACCGAGAATCCAGAAGATTAGATATTGCTCTGAGCTGGTTATGTAAAGCCCTCAAAATTTGTTCATTAGATAATTTTTGTAACATTATAGATGTTGATAGTAAATACATGTGTTCAAATTGATATTGCAATAGTTGTAAAACTCCGTGCTGAATAATTAATTTAATTTGTTTGATTTTTGTTTAACATTTCCTAGAATTAATAAGAGTTATTACAATAATAATCTTAAATAAAATTATTACAAAGGACATCATTAATTTTGGGACATTCCATCTCACAATTAAATCTACACACTCACTGCATCATGAATTAGGATTTATGTGAGTACCTACTTCCATCACCCCTCATCTATCTTCCTCAAATCTCACATTCAAAATCTATCCACACTCAAAACCTTAAAAATTTCGGTAGTAATGGTGGCAACCATTTGATTACCTCCACTTCTCCGGCAATGACAATAAGTAAAAGTTTTTTTGGCAACTAACACTCTATAAGACGAGAGGAGTATAACAATAAAAGTTTAGAAGAGATTCATAACTTTGATGTTCTTAACTCAGAGGAGATTGATCTTGTAAAAGTAAGTTTCTTAAAAAAAGACAAAAATAATAAAATATGTTCGGCATTTTTTTTGGACTGAACTCCCGAACATATGATAGAATTTCGAAAATACAGACTCGAGCATTGTTTATTTGTTTGGAAACAGGTAACCGAACATCATTTATATGTTCGAACCTGTTTTACTTATCACATTTTGAAATTTAATTTGTATTTTTATTTATTGCAGGATGATGGCGAGTCAACAGTTAAAATTCTTAACATTTGCAGAAATTTTATTTTTTCAAGTTTGGGAATATAGGCCCAAACATTACTTATTTGTTCAGGAACGCATTCTTGAACATAGCTTATTTGTTCAGGAATGCAGGTACAAAAATCAATGAAACTTGCCATTTTTGAGTACACAACAACTCTGTTTTGTTTATGGCTTTCCCTCAATTCTCACCACACACACCCACCCACCCATACTGCCACAATTCCAAGATAGAGATAGAGAGAAGAAAGGGAGGATATATTATGGTAGAAACGAAAGCACATCAAAAGGCTATACCATGTTAAACAAGAGCAATTGATCAACAAGTCAGTATATCAGATGGCCTAAACAAGATTAAAAACAAAAAGTAAAGATCTCTCTCTCTCTCTCTCTCTCTATCTGTGTAGTAGTTAGTCAAAAGGCAATACCATGTTGTAACTTATATGAACATAAACAATATTCTTCTTCTCCTTCTTCTTCTTCTTCGTGAGTTTTGTGAAGGATGAAACTCTTCTTCTTTTTAGTGAGTTTTGTTAGGGTTTTTTCAAAGAGATATTTTTTTTTTGGGCAAATTACCAACACCCTCCTTGAGGTTTGACTAAAATATGAATTCTCCCTGAGGTTAGAGAAATTACATCTAGCCCCTTGAGATTTATATTTACATAATAAATTACCTCATGAGATTTGTATTTGCATAACAAATGACCCTCTCATTTGTTATGCTAATATAAACCTCAATGGGCAATTTGTAATTTCCCAAACCTCAAGGGGAATTCGTATTTTAATTAAATCTCGAGGAGGTGTTGGTAATTTGTCCTTTTTTTTAGTGTGGAGGTGTAGGCGGTGGGTGCCTCTATTTACACACCACAAATCATTTTAACACACACCATTTGCTGAGTTCACACCATACACAAATTAAAATTTTTAATTTTATCTCAATAAACACCACTAATTTTTTAATAATACCAAATTACCTTCTTCTTCTTCAATTAACCCTAACTCTAACTCTAACCCTAATCCAAATCTAAAACCTTACCCGTCGCTAGCCGTGAGCCATTGACCTCCACCCCTCTCCATCTATCACCCCAACAGTAGGCATCTAACTCATATCGTTGTCGACAAAACATGAAACAAGCCCAGGAGTTTTGAGGAGATAACACAAGGTCTCCGAGGAAGAAGAATTTGGGCAAAGTCACAGTCTCTGTCTCGCCATTGGAGCACCACTGTCTTCCTCTATGTGTGCATCGCACACCATTGTCTTCCTCTAGTGTGCATCGCCATCTCACCCAGGTATCAGGTATTTCTTTTGTCTCCCTCGTCCCCCAATTCGATGTGGGATTTGTCTTTTTGTATATAATTTTTATGTAAATTTTAAATTGTTCGCAGGGCGGAAAGTAGAGAGGAAAGCTGTGGAGAGGAGGCGACCGGAGGCAAGGGGCTGCGGTGGCGACAGTGGTGGCAACAACCTGCAGTGGTTGTCAATAGGTTAGGTTAGGGTTTGTGGAGGAAGGAGATGGAATAGAGATGGGGGCAATCTGGATATTTAATTAAAGGATAAAATTATAATTAAAAAATTATGAATAATGGTGTGAATTAAGAGTAATTGAGGTGTGTAGATAGAGTCACCCGTAGGCGGTGTGTATTCCATGGATGGAATGTTTAAGGATAATTTTGGTATTACTTGGAAGGAGAAGAAAATTTTTTGAAATTTTAAGAGTTTCAAAATTTATAAAAAATGATTTGTGGCACTAAAAAAATAGACACTAATGCCCCTAATTTCTATTTTGGATAATTGTTTTTTTTTTTTGCCTTAACTGTTTTACTGTTTTTCTATTTTAGGGAATTCAGGGCTTTAGTGCCCCCCATATTCGGGGCACCAATCAAGATTGAAATTTATAAGTGAGATTTAAAAAAATAAGAGTTCAAAATAATTCATGAATAACTAATAGCACCACTCATTAATAAATCAAAATTGCCTAATGGGTATTTGTGAGGTTTGCTGCATATCATCTAAAAAAATAAAAAATAAAATTACTTTTTTAGTTATTTATTAAAAAAATAAATATGTATATATAATATTTACTTGCTTGTTTCACTGTTGCCTTCAATCAAGTACTTGTTCTATGTACTACCAAATTTTACATTTCTTAAATACTTTGTGGGACTTATGATTCTACACCACCATTTCAAAGTCCTTTTCTAGTGAAACTGCCTCTTTGTCTTCACTCTCTTGAATTATCACATGGGTCTTTCTGCATTTCCCTAATTTTCCTCCCCTTAATCCCCCTAATTTCCATATCAAGTAAGAAAAAAAAAAAAAAAGGAAACAGTTGCCAAAACAGAAAATTAGAAGGATTAGGGGGAGGAAAATTAGGGCTTCAAATCATTTTCCTTATCACATTCACAACAGGGGCTGATATAAATTGGGAAAGGAAAATGAGTCAAACCTCTAATTATTGTTACTACTAACTAGCTTATCACCCGTGCTATACACGGAATAATTATAAAATATTTTATATTTGTTTCAATTTTTTTAATATATAAATTATGTTTTTTAAGAATTTTTATAAAAATAATTTAACAATCTTATCACTAACCATAATGTACAGGAGAAATTAAAAATGATACTGCAGTAACTATGCATAGGCTGTATCTATAATTATTTGTATGAGGAGATTTTAAATGCTAATTAGGAATTTTGACTAAATCAATAAATGCATGCATGTGGATTGGAAAAAGTTAATAAATGCTGATTAGGAGATTTTGACTAAATCAATAAATGCTGAGGTTTTTTTTTTTTTTCATCAAAAATTTAGAAAATTAAGATTGAGAGATTGGAGCTCCCACAAGACTTGGGGTTTAGAAACCCCGTTTTTCTTAATATATTTACAATTATCTATACTAGCCTATCACCCGTGCTATGCACGGAATAATTATAGATATTTATATTTGTTTTAGATTTTTTTTAATATATAAATTGTGCTTTTAAGATTTTTTATATAAATAATTTAACAATCTTATCACTAACCATAGAGTATGGAAGAAGTTGAAAAGGGTATTGCAGTAATTATATACGGATTGTATCTATAATTATTTGTATGAGAGAATCTTAAATGTTGATCAAGGGATTGTATCAATAAATGTAGGCATGTGGAAAGACATGTGAATTGAAAAAAGTTAATAAATGCTGATCAGAAAATTTTGACCAAATCAATAAATGCTGAGTTTTTTTTTTTAATAAAAAATTTAGAAAATTCAGATTGGGATATTGAAACTCCCACAGGCCTTGGGGGTTAAAAATCCCATTTTGCTTAATATATAGTATAGATATAGATATAGATAATATAATATAGATAGATAGATGTGTTGAAATTTTCAAGGTATTTTGTTTATACTGGTCTTTAATGCATTAAAGTTTAATTATGAGGGAGTTTTGACTAAATCTCCCAAAAGGCATGGGGATCGGGAGAAATTAATAAATGCTGAGGGTTTTTTTTTAAATCAAAAAATTAGAAAATTAGGATTGAAATATTGGAGCTCCCACAAGCCTTAGGGGTTAAAAACTCCTTTTTACTTAATATATAGTATAGATGATGTAACAGTGAATCTCATCTACTATTACAGTGTTGTTGTGTCATTTTTTGTTTTTTTAAAAGTAGATGCCAACTCATTAGTGATACTTTAGAGTATCACTTTTAGTGGTCTCTATCATTGCTGATTGGAAAATTACACTGACATGGTGTCAGTATAACATAATTACTAAAAGGGTAAATTACACTGACACTCCTGAAATTTATATTTATTATAATTCTCTCCTCACATTAAAAAAATTACACTGACCCCCCTTATCAGTGTAATTATTTGAAGGTGTTAACTTTTAAGTTAAAATGACATATTTACTCTTAACCTTTACATATACTTTGGAGGGTAAATTACATTAACACCTCCTAAGGTTTTAATTTAATACGGATCCCTCCTGACATTTAAAAAAAAAAAACTAATTTAATAAAAATAAATATGAAGAAATATATGTAATTTATAAAAAATTATTTCTAACCACTCGAAAGATAAAAAATTATATAAAAATGATAATTATTTTTTATTTTTTATTTCTTAACCAAATTAATTTTTAATTTAAAAAAAAAAATTCTAAAAATCAAACCATACATAGCTTAAGAATCTTTTGATAAAACATTTTTTACGTTGGTAGCTTATTTAATTATTTGTTAATTTTACGACATTTTTACCATATGAAGCCTATTTACTAATTATTTCATTTTCAATTTTCAAAAATTTTAAAAACTATCATAAAAACTTGTTTGATAATTTTTTTGGTTTATAAATGGTTGTCTCAGTTTGTAAATTTGAGAAAAAAATGTAAATTCAAAAAATGAGCTTAAGTTAGTTTTTAAACAGAAATTTAAAAATTTGACTAACAAAATTTTTTTCAATTAATTTTTTTTTTCAATGATTTTTTTTTCAACTAATACTAACCAAGGTGACAATTGGTAATGCTACTTTAGTTTGCAAATTCGAGGAAAAAACGTAAATTTAAAAAATGAGTTTACGTTGGTTTTTAAACAAAAATTTTAAAAAATTGATTAACAAAAATTTTTCAATTATTTTTTTTTTCAAATAATTTTTTTTCAATGATTTTTTTTTTTTAACTAATACTAACCAATGGGGTAATTGGTAATGCTATTTTAAATCTTGGAGAGGGGATTGTAATTTCTAAAATGTGAGGAGTGTCAATGTAATTTACCTAGTGAGGGCAAAATTGGTATTTAATAAAATTAAATTGCTGACATTAACAAAATTTGTTACTTAAGTCAACTAATTGAGGGAACAATCTATAATGAAACTTTAAACTTCAGAGAGGGGATGTAATTTCTGAAAGGTAAAAGGAGAAACTATAATAAACATAAATCTCAAGGGGTGTCAATGTAATTTACCCTTACTAAAAAGTGAAAAATACTATAAATGTTAATAATTAGTATTATAATTTTTTATTAATTTGTAATTATTCTTATTGACACATTGTCAGATAATTGTCCCATATTCCTTCCCACTTGATATCTACCTATTAGAGCATCCACACCAATCTATTTAAATTTTTAGTCAAATTATAACTTAAAAAGCTATTTTGCTATTCAAAAATGTCTAAGACCCCTTTTTTTCCCCACTCCTTTTGACCCCCTCTCTCTCTCATTGGTTGGATTTTCTTTTCTTTTTTTTTTGTTTCCCTTGTCCTCCAATCACCACATGCCACACGTGTGTGGGGGTGGTGATTGGAGGGGGTCTCCATCACTCCTCTTTGCTATTTTAGTTAGTCACATTTTTAGTACCCACTTCAACAAACTCTCTATTTTAATTCAATCCTATTAAAATATTTTTTTTTTAATTATATTTGTTTTACTTTTTATTTATTTATTTATTAAATTAATGAGTTGGCTTGATCAAGTAGCATTTCTAGGGGCTTGATCAAGTAGCATTTTTTGGAGGAAACAGGGGCTTGCGGTTTAGCTCGGGCAACCATTGTGCTGATCTCCGACTGAGTTGAAATTTTTTGTGGTTGATTTACTCAATCAACTCTAAAATATGAATGGATCGAATCATTAGAAAGTCACCGACATGGTGGCCAACTGGTGCGTTTTGTATAAAATATAAAGACCCGAAATCCAAAACTAGACCGTATTCTTCAACCATTCTGCTGTGCATTCCAACGGCTATATTTATCTACGGTCAAAAATTTTCAAACGGTCATATTATTCTACTATAAACAATAGCATATGTTCTCTAATTCTCACAATCTAAATGAAATATTTTTCTTTCATTCTATTCTCATTAATTTTTTATATATGGATCTTCATTTTCTAGACATGATTCTTTATGACTTCGACTCCGATGATGAGTTGGAGATAGTTACAATAGCTTCTATGGAAGCCGTGAGTTCATCAAAGTCATGACATGCTGCTCGTAAACGACGTGAGTTCGTTTGGCATAATCCTTTGCAAGGCCATCAAAGGCTTTTTCTCGACTATTTTGCTGATCCACCAATATATCCTCCCAAATTATTTCTGAGAAGGTTTTGAATAAATCGTTCTCTTTTTCTCCGCATTCAATCTAAAGTAGAAGCTTATGAACCATATTTTGTTCAGAAAAGAAATGGTGCTGGAGTGCTCGATTTGTCTTCTCTTCAAAAAATAACTACGGCTCTTAGAATGCTTGCTTATGGAGGAACAGTTGATTTTATGGATGAATATTTGAGGATTGGAGAAAGTACTGCAATGAAAAACCTAAAGAAATTTGTCAAAGTAGTGGTTGCAATTTTTTCTGATGAGTACTTGAGGTCACCGAACAACGACGACATTGCGAGATTTCTAGTTGTTGGCGAAAGTTGTGGTTTTCCTGGTATGTTAGGGAGCATTGATTGTATGCACTAGACCTGGAAGAATTGCCCAACTGCATGGAAATGTATGTATACTGGCCATGCACATGAGCCAACAATTATTTTGGAAGCAGTAGCATCATATAATCTTTGGATATGGCATGCATTTTTTGGGTTACCTGGGTCTAATAATGATATCAATGTTTTATAACGATCTTCCGTATTTACTGAGCTTGCTCAAGGGCATGCTCCTCGAGTTAATTACACCATTAATGGAAATGAATATACCATGGAATACTACCTTGCTGATGGTATATATCCACAATGGGCAACTTTTGTTAAAACAATTCCTTGTCCACAAGGAAAAAAGAACAAACATTTTGCTGAGGCCTAAGAGGTGTATAGAAAGGATGTAGAGCGTGCATTTGGAGTGCTTTAAGCACGTTTTGCAATTGTGCGTGGACCTGCACGACCATGGGATCTTCAGACTCTTAAAGATATTATGAAGGCTTGTATAATACTACACAACATGATCATTGAGGATGAAAGAGATGACGGAGGAGAGCAAAACATTGATTATGAACAAATCGATAAAATCCCTCATGCACAAGTGTCACTTGAATGTACACTTGATATCATGGAATTTATTCAACAACATTGTCACATAAGAGATAGAGAAACTCATTCTCGACTCCAATCGGATTTGGTTGAGCACTTGTGGCAAATCTATAGCCAATCTTAGGTTGGAATAGGCAAATATATAGCCAATCTGGAATTAATGAGAATGGACCTAAACACTAGGTTGGTTCTCATGATTACAACCTTTGATGTAGCTTGTAAGTTTTTTTTTTTTTTTGAACTGCTGTAGCTTGTAAGTTGATTTTTGGGAAAGTCATGTTTTAGACATATTGATTTTGATGATTTTATTTATATTATGTTTTTGATTTTGTTTGATGAATTCATTTGATCAAAATGTTATAAATTATCCAAATTAATTCATCCTATTATTTTGTGGTTTTTGGAGGTGAAAATAAAGCCCAAATTCAGCACAAAAACAGCCACAAAATAGCCTCAAATTAAGCACAAAAACAGTCACAAAATAGTCCCAAATTTAGCACAAAAAATAGCTGCAAAGCAGCCTCGAAATAGCAGCAAAATAACCCAAAAACAGTAGCAAAATAGCTCCAAAACAATAGCAAAAATAGCAGCAAAAGTATCCAAAACAACAGTAAAAATAACCCAAAAAATAACAGTTCGGCTCAGTTTCATTCTAAAATAGAATAATCTTTGTAGCACCAAACTTCAACAAGTAGAGCTTACAAAATGCCAATGTATTATATAGGCAAAAGTTACAAAATATACATAAATCTTACTTTAGTCAAAAGTCACAAAAAAGAACCCATGTTTCTACATTATGAAACCATATAGCACAAAAGGATCCAACTATTTCATCTAAACAAAATCTACCAAATTAACAATCAAAAGTTACAAAAAACATAACAGTTTCATAAATTACTCGGAAATGTTGCTGTTTCTTTGACTCTCAATGATTTCCATTTGACTCTGATAATAGTATTCTTGTTGCATTGGGGACATCCCACTCGTATCCATCATCATGATTCTTTTTTCTTCCTTCAATTTCTCCAATTCAGCTTTTTCAACATGAATAATATATGATTTCTCAAGCATTTCAAGTTTTTTCTCAGTTCCTTTCTTTCTCTCTTCTTTCATGCCAATTAGCAAGTCTACAATTGAAGAACTTCTAGTATCTTGGCTCTTCAATTTTTTCAGGCTTTCTATTTCTTTCTTCTTGCCAATTGGTCTCTCCAATTGTATATGCGTATCTCGTGAGATTTCATTATCCTCTAGATTGACTAACTCTGGTGTTGAAGGTGAAGATGTGGAATTTCGACTCCATTTTGGATTTTTCTTTTGGTATGTCTCAAACCATTTTGGTTGATGCCTCAACACATTCCAACAATGTTCGAATGGAAATAAGGTGTTATGAACCTCCTAGTACATAAGTTTTGCCTTGCCAATCTGGAAAATATATATATATATATATCAAAATTTTAAAATATATTGAATGGTAAATGTTTAAATATCTATGTAATTGATACCTTGTCTTGCTCATTGTCACGACCCAAACCCGGCCCTATGGGTTTAGCATCAGAATCGCCAAGAATCCGAGATTACCAAGGCCCCGCCAATCAAGAATACAAGAAATACAGAGTTCGTTCATGAAGCCAAAAACAAGAAAAACTAGTGTCCATAGAGCCGTGTTAATCTGTATGCCAAAAACATTTTTCATACATTTATGCATTCACTACCAGTACAGTATACACAATCATTACAGACATTCAAGACGGACTTAATCCTCGATAACAAGACAAAGATAACAGTAAACGGTCTATACAAAACAGTACAAAACAGTAGGGAGACAGGTGGGGACAATAAAAACACCCCAAGCCATGGCATGGCGTCTCGGAACCTCGCAGTGAGGCACAAAGGCTGGCTGACAAAACTGGGGACCAATCCCACGCTCCTAGCTCCGGCCCGTGGTGAAAGCACCTACATATATATATAAACAAAGGAGCTAAAGCCCATGAATAACATACAAGGTAAAGAGGTTATGAATGAATGTCCTTACAGATAATGAAATCAATTCATTATACTGATTTCAATCTTCAAGATTTCACCAATCAAGATTTCAATCAATCACCATATGTGGTACATCCATTAGCCTATAAACAAGTAGGTCCAAAAGGACCGGTCTTAACAGACCAACAATAATGATGGCCAATCATTCAAGAAATGATGGTTCCACAAGGAAACCGACAGAGCTCAGAATACCAATAACAAGGGTGCTAAGGATGCCACAATACACAAATACTGAGACATACATTCATTCAATAAACAATATCGCTCAATAAACAGTTCGGTTCAGATTCAAAATAAACCATTTGAACATATCTTTACACAATCTGTTACTCACAAAGTGATTGGGCTATCAAGAGCTAGAGCGCGTCCCCGAGAGTCAACCCTAAACAAATAATCAAATAGAACACACACTAAGTTTACAGCTGAAAGGATGATAATTAAATCCCTAAATTCCTCGGTGTGGTTCTATGTCTACATCCTCATTAAGATGCTCTAAACTAGGCCTAAGAATGCCTAGGATGCGATGAGGATGCAAAATGCACTAAGGAAGCAATTCCAGACTTTTGTGAAACAGGCCTCCGCCGAAGGCGAAGTTTCGCCGACAAGCACATTCCGAAGCGCCGAGCCGACCGATGAAAGGTGCAAAAATGCCGATGCTCGATTTTCCGCCGAAGCGTTAAAATCCGCCGAGCGATCAGAAACAATGCGAGAAAATACTGGGAGCATGCATTCCCGCCGAAAGCACTTCGCCGAAGCGGACGTCCAAAATCTGGAAAATCCAGATTTGACCTATGAGTTTCAAACCAAGTTTTGATGCTCCAAATTCGATCCTCTTGGGCCCATTTTCTGGAAAACTCTTTCAAACACATAGAATAACAAGTTTTAAAACTCAATTTAAGAAATCAAGGCCCAAGGGTGTTTCAATTAAACTCAATTTCAAACCATTTTCAAGAACACTTTCAAAACATGACATGCATGATCTTTAAACCAATTTTGAGCTTCCAATCATGCTCAAATGAGCTCAATTATTTCAAAACAAAGTGAAAACATGGACTAACATATGAACATGAGCATGCATGTGACAATTAGCCAAGAATTCAACTTCAAAAGTCAACAAATTCAACATGCATGCATGAATTCTAGCATGAATCAACCTATGTGAACTCAAACATGGTTTAATCCTACAATTGAGCAAGAACCATGCAAAATGAAGCTCCAAGATGGCAAGAGGGTGATGTATTCACTTACCTAAGTGTTGATTCAAGGTAGGAAGCCAAATTAGGCCAAGTTACACTTCAATTCCTAGCCAATTTCCAAGTTGAATTCAATTTCTCCCAAGATGAACTCTCTCTCTCTCTATGCTCTCTTGTTTGGTCGGTTGGGAACAAAGGAGAAGCTGAGCAAATGTTTTAATTAAGTGTGTAATAGGCTCAAGCATATAATAAAACAATGGGTCCATTAAGTGGGGCAATTCGGTAAATAAATCTAAGTTTGCAATTAACTCGATTATAATCTAATTTAATCATTCCTAATCAATTTTCAGATAAAAATATCATTAAATCACAAATATTATGCTGATTACAAAACATCAAACGGTTTCTAAATCGGCCGTCGATAAGGCCTTCAATTAGCAGTTTAAACATAAAATGCAAACAGATAATCACATAAGTCAACAGATACAATATGCAATTAAATAGACAAACTTATTCAGTTTTCTTTGATTCCAATCGATGCTCAAGAGTTCATCCAGTTCACTTATCAGTCATTAGCAGTTCAGTTTAATGGTAATCAATATATAATTCAGTGGTTTAACGGTAGTCAGTGCGAGGGTTGTTACACTCATTCACACCGTTTTTACGCATTGATTCAATTTGAGCAAAGTACCCACAAAACTTATTGGTTCCAAGTTGAATGATTGACCACTGGGTCATCAAAGAATTATCAGTATGTTCACTAATAAATGTTTTGTGCTCGTGGAAGTACTCCCCAACTCTCCTCCAGAATGTCTTACTTTTTTGCTCATTTCTATGCACTGCATCCAAGCTAGTATTAAGCCCAGCTGATATAAGCAAATTGTCTTCTTCTTTAGAAAAGTTGCCACTGCGTGACTTTTTCGTAGTAGATTCTTTTTTGGTTGAAAACTGAGATTCTTGGCCAACACCTTGACTAACTTGGTTCAGATATTGAGACTTCATGAATTGGTTGTCAAGGTTGGAGCCCTCTCCACTTGAATCCATCCTACAAGATAGAGTGAATTAAATCAGAATGAATCCATCATTCAAGATAGAGTGAAAAATTTCATATTGAATCCATCCCAACAAGACAGTAAGTTAGCACTTTCGTATAAAATAAAATCAATTCAATGAAGCCTACTAAGACCACCTCCAACCCATAACTCAAATTTGGGGAAAAGATCACATGTTTTAAGTTTTCGTTGGATTAAATAAGAGTTAACAGCTTTTTTTTGTTACAAAAATTAAATTTGATATGAATTTGAGTGAAGAATTTGAGTCTTCCTTTGAGTAAAACTCAAGTTGATATAAGTTTGAGTAAAGGGTTGAGCTTGAAGGAGTGTTTTGATAATAGTTTACTAAAATTTGAATTTTTTTTTCTTTTTTGAAAGGCAAAAGGAAGATTTTATTATGTAGACAAAATTACATAACAAAAGCTTAATATAAGGAAGCATCATAGGTAGTTAAGCTAACATCCCAATAGAGTTAATATGGAAGCAACTACCCAATCAAATGCTAGCAAAAACTGCAAACAAGGTTGGAAAAGAAGTGTTGGTATGGCACCAACACAGCCAACTCCCAGCAAGCCAGAAAATGCCCTCTAGATTGTGCAGGAAATCAGTGATACTCTACACCATAACAGCAAAGCATCCATTAGAAAACTAGCAAATTCACTACACTTCACACCTTCTAAACCTTATCCATCACTACAAGAAAAAACACCTTTGGCGACTAAATTTTTAGTCGCCAAAGGTCCTATTTTAGTCGCCAAATGTCAAAATTTCACTTTTTCCGACTAAAAATTTTGGTCGCCCGTCTTGTCGCCAATAGTTGGTCGCGAATGCCTTTGGCGACTAAAACACTGTTAGTCACCCATGTAAACGTCTTCAGCGACTAAAGATTTCGTCGCCAATAGTTCATTTTTATTTTATTATTTATACCTTTGGCGACAAACCTGTTAGTCGCCAATAGTTCATTTTTTATTTTATTATTTATACCTTTGGCGACCAATGAGTTTAGTCGCTTAAAGCTTTTTCAGAAATTTTTTTTTTTTGCCTCTCCGCTGCTACCAAGTTTCGAACCCATGACCACCTACTTCCCAACATTCTCAAATTTCACCAACACTCTCTCCCCACTACGCCACTATAGCCTCACACGGATATTAATGCAACATATATTATTTATATACTATATTCGCCGGATTTAATACACAACTATATATATATAAATAATTATTTTTATTTAATATATGTTATGTAAAAAATAAATTATTTCCTAAAAAAAAAATGGACAGCACTTTTGGCGACTAAATCTTAATTTTAGTCGCCAATTATACATTTTTTGGCTACTAATTTATTTTCTGTCGCTAAAACAATGAAATCCGGCCTAAGGATAGCACATTTGGCGACTAAACTGAATTTTAGTCGCCAAAACTTCTACTTTGGGCGACTAAAGTACATTTTAGTCGGCAAACCTTCATCTTTCAGCGACTAAAATGGTTTTTGTCGCCAAATGCATCACTTTTGGCTACTAAGTCATATTTAGTCGCCAAAAACCGTGACTTTTGGCTACTAAACAACCTTTAGTCGGTAAAAGCCCTACATTCGGCGACTACAGTGCCTTTTAGTCGCTAAAACCCACTCCTTCGGCGACTAAAAGAGTTTAGTCGGCAATTCTGATCAGTTTTGGCGACTAATCGCATTTTAGTCGCCAAAAGCCCTACTTTCAGCGACGAAAAATTTAATTTTAGTCGCGAAAAGTGCTTTTTTTTGTAGTGCATATTGTTATACTCTAAAATGGTATGTTGAGAAAGATTAAAATCTTAAGCACTACTTCCTTTCTATTCCACTTAAACAAAATAGAGACCAAAAAGTGGAGTTGAAGATTAAACAATAGGCAGAGGTAGGATTACTTAATTATAACTAAAAAAAAGTTGGGGATGACCATTTCTTGCCCCTTTGACATGAGAGGATTTTATCTTTCTCTTTAATTTCATTTGTCTATGCACATCAAGAACATTAGCTTTATATGCCTCAGATTTCAAACAATAGAAAAGTTTCAATACCGTAATTAGATATATAGAAGGTAACAAACATAAAGGGCTAAACATTTGGTTTTGACTTAATTTGTTGTCTAACTTGAACACACTTCCCCTTTATTTTTTCTACTTGTTCTCATCGTATTTCACCTTTATCTATCCTCTTTCTGAGAGTTATATTCAATGACATGAACAATCAACAATACATTTCACATTTGATCACTTTTAACTAAATAGTGGTAGACAATGGGGCAAATTAATTTTATGCACTAATTACTCAACAAAAATCTTAAAATTATATCATAGTTGTATACAATGTGTATAAAAAAAAAAAACCATAAAGATCACAAACTATATATGCTCTTTCTCAGTATGATAGAAATTTTCTTTACCAAATTTTAAAGATTTTAAAAATATACAAGTAATCTAAGCTTTAAAATATCAACATATCTATGCATTCACTTTCATTGAGGCAATTTATCAAATAGTTGTGATACAAGAATTTTGTGCATACAAATTTCCAAAGATGTTCAAACAACTTAATTCAATCAAAGAGCCATTAATGGTTCTCAAATAAAATCACAAACCCTAATTCATCCAATCTAATCCAAATCTAGAGTACAGCACAAAGAGAGAGAGAGTTTCAGATATGGTAAAAGCAAATGTTGTGGAGTGGTTGCCGCTATGTAGTTTTGGCGCGGGAGAGGAAGATGGTAGAGTTTGGCGGGAAAAAAATAATAAAAAAATGAATAATGATGAACAGTAGCTCGTTTGTTGTAACGAGCTACTGTAGCATCCTCAAATTTTGGCGCGCTTGTAGCGAGGTTGATGCGTCTAGTTTTTTGGAGTTCATCTCGCCAGTTTAGCTAAAGAAGCTGTCTATGGAGTTTGATGAGGTTGCGCTTAGGCTAATATTTGGGGATCAACCATATCATGATTATATTTAGTAGGGGTGTTGCGAGTCGGTTGTGGTTACAGAATCTTCAATTTGTCATCTGTCCGTCAGATTAGCGGATTAGAGAAAATCAATCTGCATCCGTCCGATAATCCAGCAGATGTAGATTGAGCGGATTGGCGGATGAATGCGAATCGGTTTGGCGGTTTAAAATTTTATAAATTTTTAATATAATTCAACTTGTGCACTTCTTCAAAAAGAAAAAAGAAGAAAGTATTACAGTCAATGACTTAAAAATGTATTATAATCATTGTATGCCTCATCCACATATTACAATCACAACATGTTTCATCCACATAAAGTATTACAATATGTGGTTCTTAAAATATAAAAATAATTCAAATCACCAAAATCATGAACAGAGCAATAGTAGAAATTATATGCTTCTATATTGTTATATCTATATCATTTTTTGAAAACAAAAACCAACCAGCATATATCATTTTTTTTATTTGTTATTTTTAGAGTTAGATTTAAAAACTAACAAATATAGATAAATAATACATTTATTTCTTTCAAGTCAAAAAATATATTCAAATTGAAAAATCTTTTTCAATAGAATATTTAAACTCTTTTTTCAATTGAAAACATAAACAGAATATCTAAATAAATTAAAAACATAAAATTTTACAATTATTAGAGGTGCTCATGGTTTGGCAGTTTGGTTGCGGCCAAATGAATCTCAAATCCGTCATCCGTCCAAAACTAAGCGAATTAGAAAAAATCAATCCGCAACCGTTCACTCGTCATCACGCATCCGTCTAAAATGCGACAGATCGATCGGTTCAATCTGTTTAAGCGGATCGATATATCTGCTGCTCACCCCTAATATCCACACTTGTTGAATTGCTAGCCACAATAAAAATTAAAATTTGGGTTTGTTCAAAAGAAATGGATTTTCTTCATAGCTGACTTGGTATACCTGCTGGAATAATTCTATAATGAAATGGGAGTCTATTCCTTGGATTGGAGTGAAGTAGGGTTTTCTTCACGTGTTTCCTTCCCATTATGGGTCACAGACGTAAAAAATAAACATAAAAAATTGAGAATTTACAATCTGGTGATTTTTTCACAAAATATTACATACCAAAAAGTTTATAATTATAATTATTAATTTTTATAAAATTTATCATTGATTTAAAATTATTTTCAAAAAATTACATTGAGTTGTAATTTGCTCTAAAACAATGGAAAAAAGAAGTCAATTGGGCTTCTTTTTTTAATTTTTTTTTCCTTCTTAAATTTACTTTTTAAATCCTTCTACCTTAGATGGGCCCAAAAAAAATTTGGCACAATCAAATTTTTATTATTATTAAAGATAAAAAAAATTGAAAAAAAAGAGGGTGAATTGATGTCACACCTAACCCATCACATGTCTAGAGGTGAGTAGTAGTCATCTTTATCAAACCAAGGAAGCTATGCCAACCTATTTTTGATGTGAATTCACCAAACTCCAATATGTTTCTCACAAATTATATGATGGCTTTTCATAATAATTGAAAGAGGTGAAAATTACAGAAACCTCCCCCCAAACAAATCTAGTTGAATCAATATGATAAGTCCAGATCAACCAAATTGCTCACATGAAAACTTAAAGCTCCATCTTTGGAAGAAAAGATATGGACACTTTCTCTCTCTTAAAAATGACTTTGGTCATCAAAGTATTTCCAGCCAATCACCAATCAAATCTTAAAAAAAAAAAATTTAATAATACATAGAACAAATATAAAAATTTTACCCAAAAGAATTATTTAAAAATTCAATATATGATCCAAATAAATTCTCCACATCTCCATTACATAATTTAATTTTGGGTAAATTACACTCACCTCTCCTGAGGTTTCTGACAAATATAGGGACATCTCTTGTAGTTTCAATAATTACAGTTTTCTCCCATACTTTATCTGACATTGTATAGATTCCCCCAATTCGTCAATTATACATAAACGACGTTACTTTTGTATACAAAATGACCATATTACCCTTTTATTTGAGCATGAAAAGACGAAAATACCATTTGATTATAGTATTTAACTTTGTTTTTAATTTTAATTTTAATTTTTTGTTCTCTGTCATCTCATCTCATCCTCCAATCCCAACTTCACTCTGCTTTCGAATTGCAATAACAGTGTAATCTGAATTATCTAAATCACTCTCATTGTTCCTAGGTACTACCTAAAGCTCCACCGAACTAGAATCAGAAAATCCGCCAACCATAGTTGGCCGAGCCTTGTACACCAATGCTGGAAGCTCCTCGTCCTGGCTCAAAGCCAATTCGACCAAGATCTTCAAAAGCCCTCCAGGAGCTAAAACTGTAACCAAATCATACAAAGCAAGTGCAATTAGCAAAACCCAAGTGGTCCATTCAGGTACATTGGTAAACCAAGCTGCCACAATAATCTCCAAAGCAACCATAAACTCTTATTTCAAGAAAATGGGTATAGCACGAAAGAACACAGAGAGAACACCCATAACAGTGAAATTGAAAAGTAAGACGAAACAAGTGATGGAATCGATTAGGATTAAGAAATGTTGGATCATGGAGAGGAAGATTGAGTAGCCCATTGTGGCAAGGACGAAGAAGGCGGAGAAACGAGTACAGTTCTTAAGGAAATTGGTGAACTTGTAGCAGTAGAGAAGGACGAGGAAGAAAGTGACGATAGAGATGATGATGACGAAGACGAGGGCATTGAGGAGAGCGCCTTTGAGTTTTTGGGTGATGGAGTTGGAGGGGGTTTCAAGGTAGACCAGATTAGCAGCGGTGTGGATGGGTGCGGCGGCAAAGGAGGAGAAGAAGAAAGAAGAGAGGGAGTAGACTAGGAGGACGACTAAGAGCATGTAGATTGAGACTGGGACCATGACTCCGATGATTTCGAGTCCGATGGATTTGAGAATGCTTCCGTCCATTTGAGGGTTTTTGGTTGGGAAATTTAGTCAAATAGGTGATGTGAGGGTTTCGGAGGGTGAGGGTTAGGGATTGGGAATGGGAAGGGAGGAGAGAAAGGGCAATTTAGGAGACATTTTTGAAGATTTAAGAGAGAGAGAGAGAGAGAGAGAGGGTAATGGAATTAGCAGTCACAAAATGAAGTCAAAGGAAACTACCGATCATTTTCTTAGAAAATACACTATTTCGAACATAGATGGTTGAGGACACTTGAGGGCATTATTGACATTTTAGTGTTTGGCTTTGATGACATCGGCTTTTTCTATGAAACAAATAAACGGAAGTCAACAGAAGGGAAAATCTTGACATTGTCAGGTAAAGTAAAGGAGGTTACTGTAATTATTCAAACTACAGGGGAGGTCCCTGTATTTGTTAGAAATCTTAAAAGAGGTAAATGTAATTTACCCTTTAATTTTTTGCACAAATAGATTTTGAGTTCCTTATTTGGGAACGGAAAATTGACCAATAAATCACATATCTTGGATTTGTGATCCATATGAGTTTTTGTTTGTTGAAGTGTTACATTTAAAAAAAATATACTACGGAGCTTTTTAGAAACCTTCTAGATGTACCCAATGTCACATTATACTAGTTACATTAAAGTGTTACATTTGAAAAAAAATACACTGAGAATTTTTTTTCTTAATGTCATATCATACCTGTCACATTACAGTGTTACATTTGAGAAATGGTAAAAAAGTTTTAATATGGTATAAAATAAATTTAAAAGGATCTTATGGAATACCTTTTGAAAACAATAAGACTTGTGTGAAAAAAAAAAAGAAAAAAAAAGAAAAAAAAAACAGGATTTGAGTATGAAAGATACTGAGATGCAACTTTTAGATAAATTTTCCATTTGTCTTTAGTAATTTTTAAAAAAAATTATGTCTAATTTTTTTAATTTTTTTGGGTTGTCTTGTGTAGATAAATATTTTTTTTTTACAATTCTAAAAATAAAATAAAATAACCCAAACTATCCAAAAAAAGTCATTTTGTTTTACTTATTTTTGTCTTTATCTAATTTTTTTTAAAGTTCTTAATTTTTCTAAAAAAATTTTGGTTCATGAATAAAATCTGAAAATCTACAACTTCTTAAAAAGTTTTAAAAAAAATTCACTAGAATAAAAATAAACTAACAAAAAAAGTCACTCAAAAAATAATCCCAAACACCTACGATCATATATACAAGGGTAAAAAAATTACAAATATCCTTTTGTTAAAAAATTTTATTTAACAAAATTAATTGAAAAAATAAATTTTTTAATTATTTTTTATATAATCATACAATTATCTGAATTATTAATTAAAATATATTTTTAATATTATTCAAACTGTTAATTAATTTATTAATAAAATAAATTATTTATTATAAAATTAAAAAAATTTAAAAGAACGAAATATAATTTTCAAAACTATAATATTCATATTTATAATCTACTTATATTACAAGGGAAAACTATGTAGAGATGAGAGTGACACTTACTTGGTGCTCCTTTAGTTTTCTTCTTGGGACTAAAAAATTATAAAAGGATTAAAAAAAAGTCAAAAAATTTAAAAGGATAAAAATCACAAAAAGAGAAAAAAAAAATTATCATTTCAAAGTTAAAAATTCAAAAAAATCAAATAAAAAAAAATCAAACAAACGAATAAAAAAAGTCTTAGGTTAAAAAAGTTAAAAAATTCAAAAAACAAACTAAAAAAATCATTGCCAAACGATTCCTTCATAACTTTTTATTTGTACGTCATTACAAACACACTTACATCCCTATATCTATATCCAGAGACGGAATTAAAAAATGATTATGTAGAGCCATGGCTCCCTGTTTATCCGAACATAATTATTTGTCATAAAATTTTAAATATATGTGTGTGTGTTATTCTATATATAAAATAACTTAATAGTATAAAAAATACAGTAATGATTCAGACCCTCACAAAATATCACCCTCACAACTTTTACTCACTTGTGATTGGTCCAAGTAAGAAAGAAAAAGAAAAAGAAAATAAAATACAAACATATTATTGGTCTATATTACGTTGGGGTGGTGGGGGTCTCCCTAAGAGGGGATTCCAAACATTTTTCTAAAAAATATATATGTAATTTTTTTTCTATCTTGAATTTTCTTTTTATTTTATATGAAAAAAAATTTATTTATCTTATTAAAAATTACTTTTATAGTATTTAAATTTTTTTAAATATATAATTTATATATTATATATATATATTTTGTGTATATAGCGGAAATTTTTTTTTATTTTTTTTTTGACTCCCACTATAATGAAATCTTAGTTCCGTATCTATATATATATATATATATATAAATAATTTTCTTCCTTTAGTCCGACCTGCATAGTTCTCCCAAAGCGGGAGAGTTGTCTGTATCGGTACGTGTGAGCAAAAGCTTTTTGCTGAAAGTGGGCAATCACACATTCACCATACTAGATGGATAGATAAACCAACATCCATGGCAGCAGCAGCAGCTCGCAGAATCTCCTTTTTGCTCTCTCGCTGTCTTTCTCTTCGTCCCCCTTCTGCTTCTTCCTTTCTCTCTCCAGGTCTCTGTCTCTCTCCTCACACACACACACATGTAGAAACCCAAATGTTTGTGTACAGGCATGCTTGTATCCCTGAATCTTTGGAGCTGTTTTTTTTTTTTTTTCTCTCTAGCTCGCTGTACATACACAATCCACACTTGGACTATCGATTTTAATGGGTCATGTATATCTGTGTCTGAATTGTTTATCTTATTATCTTATCTTGTGATCTGCAGATTTCATGTCTGTGACTTTCTGAATTTTGTTTTTTTAGGATGGTTTGGCAATGACTTTTTTAGTTGATTTTTAACCTGAAATTTTTTTGTTTAGTTTAGTTTTCTTATTTGATTTTTTTGACTTAAGAATGGCAAATTTTTTTTCATCTTTTTGTGATTTTTGACTTTTTAACCTTTTTTTTTTTAATTTTTTTAATTATTTATTCATTTATTTTATCTTTTTGTGATTTTTTAGGCCAAGAGCAAAACCATACCGGGCTTAGTAATTCTTTCAAACAGTTTTTGTGTGACTTCTTTTCATTTATTTATTTATTTATTTTTTATGAAACCCCAAAAAGGAAATTATTATAATAAATAAATATGTTGAATTTTAATTAAAAATGGGTTTGTGGGATTGAGAAATTGAATCAAGTGATTCCCATTCACCTGATTGAAATTTTTTGATGTGTCGATACATATATGTATATTCACATTTATGTAAGGGGGATTTTTTTTGAAGATCCAGATATTAAGAAATTTTTCTCAGTCGGGTCTCAAAATTTTTCTGAATCCAATTTTTTCTGTGAAAATGTCGAGGGACATTAGTTAATTAAAAAATATTTTGGATCTCTCTCCTACTACACAAAGTTGTAGCGGATGTCTCACTAATTTTCCCTTTACGTAAACACGGGTAAGAATACAGATATAGATACTATAGGGATATGGCTATGTGATAAAAATTAAAATGATAGAATAGTGGTACAGATTGGATATATTAATTTTTTTAATTATAATTTTTAATATTATGTTATGCATAAACTCAAAAAATAGTGAAAAATCATATTTTAGGTATCAGTCATTAGTTTAAGAGCTAATATTCAGTTTATTTACTTTTAGTGGATAGATTTATTTGATAAAGTGAAAAAATTATTTTAATACTTCAATGTCAATATTTTATTCTTCGATAACAAAGAAGAATAATTGAAAAGATATTTTTGTATTTATTCTAACAATTATTCTCTATAATATGCAAAAATTATTACAATCTTATATTCCCTAGTTGTTTCTTTATTAAATGTAGTACAACAACAATTGATCTTCATAATAAGATAAAATTTTCAGGCAGAAACTCTGGCTTCGGAAGAGTCACACAGAAGTTTAGTACTGCTGCGGTGATAGAGGAACCGATCACCCCACCTGTTCAAATAAATTATACTCAGCTTCTAATCAATGGCCAATTTGTGGATTCAGCATCTGGTTAATTCTTTGCTGATATTTTAAGCTATAATTTTCAAATTGGATTATTTACCATATGATTTTTAATGTTCCATGCATGTATATCATTTATGAATACAATTGAATTGATGTCAGAAGTTGTATTTGTTTTAGGAAAAACATTTCCAACCTTGGACCCTCGGACAGGAGAAGTAATTGCTCATGTTGCTGAGGGTGAAACAGAAGATATAAACCATGCTGTGGCTTCTGCTCGTAAGGCATTTGACGAGGGACCATGGCCGAGAATGACTGCTTATGTGAGAAAATTTTTATTTCCCCCCTCCTTATATTGTCTATGAGTGAAGTTTAATTTTGTAGTTACTTTGTATCTAAGAAACACGGACATCGACACGACATAAACACACTTAAGAAGTGCGGACACGGACAAGCAACACGGCATGGACATGCTGACACTAATTTTTAAAAACTGCAGGACACGATACGTAAGGGACACATATAAAATATATAATTTTATATATTTATTATATATTATATATATATGAATATATCATTCAAAGATAATAAAAAAAAAATATAATATGACACTAATCTCTATAAATTTATATGATTTTTATTTTATTATTGTATCTTAAGTTATTTTATCCAAATTTATAATTAGTTTTACATGTGTGTAGCCGATAGACATTTGTGTTTAAGAGATATACACGTGTGTTTTCAAAGTGTCCAAAGAGTGTCCGGGTCTTTAAAAAATATTAAAAAATAAGACATGCTTTGAAGAGTGTTGGACACGTGTCGGGGAAGTATCTAAAGAGTGTCGGTGTCTGACACGGACATGACACGGATACGTCACCTTCTTAGAAGTGTCTGTACTTCTTAGGACACACAAATTTAGAAAAATGCAAGACACGCTATGCTAGGGACACCTGTCAAACATATAATTTTATATATTTATTATATGTCATATTTTTAAATATTATATTTTTATTCTATGTCAAATATTTATTTTCATCAAATTCATCAATCTTGGTATGCTATTCCAAGTGTCCCTAGCGTGTCTGACTCCCTCCAATGTGTGCTGAGCGTGTCTATGTTCGACATGTGTTAGATTCATGTACATGACCAACAGAGAGGTGTCTAGGCTTCATAGTTTTGTACGAATGCCTTTTTTGTCAATTTGGGTTTCAGGAGAGGTCACGGATACTGCTGCGTTTTGCTGACTTGGTTGAGAAGCACAGTGATGAGATTGCAGCTCTTGAGACATGGAACAATGGGAAGCCCTATGAACAGGCTGCTAAATCTGAATTACCATTGTTCGTTCGTTTATTTCACTATTATGCTGGTAAGAGCACTAAAATGAACAAAAAGCTGTGGTCTATGTTATGCATTTTTTCGAGTTTTCTAAAATCGGACCTTCACTGCTGCAGGTTGGGCAGATAAAATTCATGGTCTAACAGTCCCAGCTGATGGACAATACCACGTGCAGACGTTGCACGAACCAATTGGCGTTGCAGGGCAGATTATTCCATGGAACTTCCCTCTTGTCATGTTTGCTTGGAAAGTTGGGCCTGCACTTGCATGTGGTAATACTATTGTCCTAAAGACCGCAGAGCAAACGCCGTTAACTGCTCTTTATGTAGCAAAGCTATTGCATGAGGTAGGTCATGATAGTTTTCTGATTAATTTCTTGCTATCGGTCTTCCTCCTTTTTTGCATTTGGATTTGTTCAACGTAAATTTCAACACTGCAAAAAATATGGTTTTTGTGTTTCTTGTTTATGAACTTCGATAATGCTGTCTTTTTGGGTACTGTGGAATCTTGTAAGTAGCTTGTAGAGGTTGTGTTCGTTATTCAAACTGGGATTTTGACTGGGATTGTGCAGACATTCCATATTGAGTTAATAATCATAGAATTCCAGAGAACAATAAAATCATATAGCCTACTTATGTCAAAAACTTATGGGCCATCATAGTGAATTGCACTAAATTAAAATTTTCATACAATTTTTATAGGGTGAAAAATCTCTAATTGATGAATGAGGCACTGTAATAAGATACAAGAATGATTTTTATTTAATTTTGTCTGGGTGTATTTTTAAATTCGAGAACCATTTCGATGTTACATCTCTCTCTCTCTCTCTCTCTCATCGTGCGATCTTTGTGTCAGGCTGGCCTTCCACCAGGTGTTCTAAATATAGTTTCTGGCTATGGTCCAACCGCTGGTGCGCCTCTTGCTAGTCACATGGATGTGGACAAGGTATCTAAGAACACTTATCTTCGTAATTTCTTTAGAATGTGAAGATAGACACAAGGGTACGCATCTATGATGTTTCATATTATCTAAATTTAATGATGGATGTTTCACATTCCGAAGAAATTAAGTCTTTTCCTCGACACAATTTTGATGTCAATGCATTCTTTGGTTTGGCCTTTTTGTTGCTCTTTGCAGCTTGCTTTCACAGGATCAACTGCGACGGGCAAGATTGTACTCGAATTAGCTGCAAGAAGCAATCTTAAGTCAGTGACGTTAGAGCTTGGAGGGAAATCTCCTTTCATTGTATGCGAGGATGCTGATGTTGATAAGGCAGTGGAGCTCGCACACTTTGCTCTGTTCTTTAATCAGGTTTGATCAATAATTTGACCTCAAAGTTGGTCTTCTGGATGGAAATTAAAGCATGGATTTCAAATGCTTATCTGTTTTACAGGGACAATGTTGCTGTGCAGGTTCTCGTACATTTGTGCATGAACGCGTCTATGATGAGTTCTTGGAGAAATCAAAGGCGCGTGCTTTGAGACGTGTAGTCGGTGATCCATTTAAGAAGGGTGTTGAACAAGGTCCTCAGGTATTCACCTGTCTCTTCCCTCACTCTCTTTGGGGCATTACCATGTCTTGATTGGCAAAAACTCACACTCCGTTTGTTTTAGAAGAAAATGTTTTCCTATGTTTGGTTGTAATCTTGAAACTAATGTACTAGTGGTTGTATTTGTTGTAGTGTCTGTGTTTGTGTCTTGATGGTGGTGTGGTGGTGGTAGGCGGCAACTTTCAGATTTCATTAGTGATAAACATTTTGCTCCCAAATGAGATTGTTTTCTGTTTATCACTGACAACCTTTTCTGTTGACTTTTGTTATTTGTCGTACCAAATACAAAAAAATGCAGGAAACATTTTTTAGAACATGTTTTCTGCTCAAACAAATGTCACTCATCCCAGCAATTTTCTTTTATTTTTGTCTTTTTTCTGTCCTTAACACTGGAAATAACCCTGCAAATTTCCATGTTACGTGTGAACTCCATTTTTAATTCAAATTTCAATTGCGCTGCCTGACGAGAAAGTCTTATGAGTAAGAAGAAAAGAAATGAAATATATATTTCAAATACATGTTCACTATTGTTTTTTGTGAGATATACATTTGCAGTCCTAATTTGTTATGAATGTGACGCATTTTTAAAAACTGATGTCCAACTATATTCTTCTTCATTTTATTCTCATGTACTAAAAATTTTATTGAAGTCCTTATGGCTGTCAGTGATGTTTGCGAACCTTATTTAAATCTCAGATCGACGCAAAGCAATTCCAGAAGGTTCTCGGTTACATAAGATCTGGCATTGAAAGCAATGCAACCCTTGAATGTGGCGGTGGAAGACTAGGCTCCAAAGGCTTCTATATTCAGCCCACTGTTTTCTCCAACGTTCAGGTATTTTCTGTTCTGACTTCTGACTTTCTCTAGTTAAAAATGTGTGAATTTTCATTTCTTGTTGGTAACTATGTTATATATATGTTTGAAAGTAACATATCGGGACTTTTTTTATCAATTAGGATGACATGTTGATAGCACAAGATGAAATCTTTGGTCCAGTGCAGTCCATCTTGAAATTCAAGTGAGTTGCATGACTTCTGGCATAACTAGTTATTGAATCTCCGATTTTTTTCCCTTTTCCCTTGGTAATATTGGACGGCTGGCAAAAGAAAATAATTGTAAACAAATAAATAACAAAGAAAGGGCACATCAAAAGAAAATAGAACAAACCCTAAATTCTTTGATCTCAATATTGAAAACTCACTCAATTCAGTACTGAAAACTCAGTCTGAATAAACCTATTAAAAGACAAAAAATAAATACTACCATTATTGAAGCCTAATAAAAATAAAATAAAATCTATTAAATTATAAACAAGAAAATGGCATGAAATTAAATCCCTGATCTCATCTGATTCCTTCTTGTTCCCCATCACTTGCTTTGTCAAGAATCTGGACATTGCATAAAAATAGTCTAACAATTGTATCAACGCGTCCAAAAAAGGGGATGTGTGTCGAAACTCCCTTTTTGAGGATAAGAATTTTGTAATAATAACAAAGCCGAGTTCACTAATCAAAATCCTATAATTAGCTTACATTTCTGAGCAGTTACCCTCACCCCCCTATCACTTAAAGGCAGAGCTAACCCTAAATTCTACTGCTCTCTAAAAGGGCTGCCTATTCTATTAGTCAAGCTTGGATAACATGGTACTAGGACTTAATCGGTGAAAGACCGTGATTGGTGAAGGGCTTAAAAGCGCCTCAGGTAGCTTCTATCTATTGGATCTTTTCTAAGAGGTTAGGAGTTTGCTCTTGCAGGTTTATATCCCTCTAGAATGCCTTATAAGCCCTTCTATCTATCCCTCTCTTGCTAGTAGCTCTCTTCTTTCCTAGTAGCTAGCTGGTTGGGGAAGCTAGGAAAGAAGAGAATAGATTAGATTGAATCTTTCTTCTTTCCTTTGGGAGTAATATGTAGCTAAAGTGTCCTTCCTGTACTTGGAGTGTAATAAGGATGCACCTCTTCTTGTTTGTGATTGCCTTTAGTACAGTGATATGAGTGAGGCAGCCTTGCGTCTAAGAGTTTCCTGTAGTTTCTCCTTCCTTTTCCTTGAAGGTTAGAGTAAGGCAGGAGAAGAGATAGATCTTACCTGTAGAACGTAGCTTCACTTCTTTGCAACTGAGGAAAATCACTTAGGGAAGGACTGATTGGGTAGTAATGGCACTCAATGGCTCTAATTCACCTCTGGGGGTTCTTCTTAGAGTACACCTGTTTGCCTTACCTAGCCTTCCAATCTTTTCAATCGGTCCAGTCCACGTGTGGACAGAGGAATTTGCTTTCTCTAGCCCATTACCTGAAAAGGCGACTACCTATCAATCGAATTGGCCCAATTCCAGATCAATAGCATGCTTCATGACTGGATCTAGAAGAAGCTGCCTTCACTGACTCTTCTAAAAACCAAACCCTTGGCTTGCTTCCCTATGGATTGTTAGGGGAGAAAAGAGGGGATTAAGGCAGAGGAGTTGTCTTAGTAGACAGCTAGCTTCGTTGCTTTAGCAGCTTCAGCCGTAGCTGCCAGCAACTCCTTACTGGGGGCTTTTAGCACCCTTTTCCTTCCATTCGGTGAATCAACCTTGGCATTACCTAAATTAAATATCCAATTCATAGGGACTAATTACTCTGCGGATTGGCTCCCTTTCTTAACCTTGCAATGAACAAAATGAGACATTTGCTTGCTTCACCGCCAACAAACAGGCCCACTAGGATGCTCTCTTGGATTGGGTATGAGATAGGAGGCTGGAGAAGGCCGGTGAAGTGCAGGAATGCTGTATGACTGAACTAGAACTCGCAGAAGTCGATCATCTCATCTACTGATATGAGTGCTAAGAATCTACAAAACAACTTCAATGCCAAAAAAAAGAAAAAAAAGTGCACAACTCGTGAAACTTATTACAATATCATTGGAAAGAAAAAAGTTATTGTTTTAGTGCAATTTTGAAAAACATTTCTCATATGTCATCTTCTATTCCAGGGACCTTCATGATGTGATTAGGAGGGCAAATGCAACGCGATATGGTCTAGCAGCTGGAGTTTTTACTAAGAACGTGGATACTGCAAACACCTTGTCTCGGGCACTGAGGGCTGGGACTGTTTGGGTGAATTGCTTTGATGTGTTTGACGCTGCAATACCTTTTGGTGGGTACAAGATGAGCGGTATTGGTAGGGAAAAGGGTATCTACAGCCTCCATAACTACTTGCAAGTGAAGGCTGTCGTTACTCCTTTGAAGAATCCGGCATGGTTGTAAATCTCTCTCCTATTGCCACCGTGTTCTGCTCTTATCGTTGTGTGTTTTGAATAAAACAGTATGGCATGTACAGTCTCGGATTGCGCTTGAGAAGGGTAACATCCTTGAATAAAACAGTGAAGACATTAAATGATGATGCTCTTGTTTGTTCTTGAATACTTCACACATATTGTGTATGCATTGCTGTTGAGCTTTGGTAATGTATTATGTTCCCCTGTGATAGAATTTTGGAAGATGTAATCAATTTCTTTATTTAAGGGTTTGTTAGGTATTGTTTTTGTATTGTATTTTATGGTTTAATATGTCTGACGAATTGTTTTAAAAAAATGTTTTTGGAAAGAATATAGAGAAATTGGTGATAAATTTAATTTAAGGAGGGTGTAAGGCATTAGATCTTGCAGATTTTTTGTGTGTCCACCTTTTGTGAAATAATTTGATGAAAAATCTTTTTATTGGTTTTGGAAGACATTTGTTTCTAATTTTACCTCTGAATTTATCTGTTAATTTTTTTTACCTGTTTGACTTTATATTCAAATTATATTTATCTATTTAAATTTATATTTATCAATTCAAATTTTTTTTATCTATTCAAATTTTTTAAATATCTGTTTAAATTTATATCTATCTGTTCGATTTTTTTCCTTTATTTGTTCTTTTTTTTTCCCATCTTTTCAAAATCCTCTCTGTATTTGTTTAAAATTTGTCTGTAGACTTCTCTTTATCTATTTAAAATTTGATCATTTCAAATTCCCATGTTTAAATAAAAAACAAACTTATCTATTGATCAACTTATCTTTCTCAATTTATGCAAAACTCAAGAACCTGTTATCACAAATATATATACATATTTAAACAATAGTCAAATCAGTTCATATCTCATTAAAACCCTAAAAAACTCAAACAAATAGTCCAAAATTCATTTCCATAACACATAATCAATTCAGAGACCTAAAGTTATATATAGTATGTATGCATGTATATGTATACATATACATATATATATATATATATATCTCTTCTTGTATGACTGTACCTCAGTGTGAGACCCTTCACGTGATCTTTGATAACGACCTCTTCCACAGTTGGATCTCTTGGATTTAGGGGTAGATCTCTCGAATCTACGATCTGCGAAGTCAATCTGGATGACAAGAGTGTTAATGTATATATTAGATTTAGATTTATATTAATCTCCTTGTATTGTAGATATAGTCTATCTCTTTATCTCTATCTCCTTCTATACTTATCTAAGTTTGTGTTCAGCCTATAAATACAGGCTTTCTTATTGTATTCAATTCAATTCAATATATATATAAAACACAGAGCTTTTTCTCACTTTCTCTTAACCATTGTAACATAGTATCAGAGTGCAGGTTTTAAATCCTAGCTCATCTTTTCTCTTGCTTATTGCCCGTATACAGTGGCATTATCAAAGCACAGAGCACAGAATTCCAGATTACATCATTATTTGTTCAACAACACTGTTTTGTCATCGTTGTTGACCAAACTTTTACAAATTTTTCATCATCGTGCTCTTAATTCTCTTCCGGTTCCAAAGCCACCAAGCCCGTCACCAAACACTACCAAACGCGCCCTCACGCGCCGTTTTTATTGTCGGCCCGTCAAGTCTTCCACCGCTACTCTCATATGCGCCCTCATGCGCCTTTCAGTTGCTGCTCACGTCAGCTTGACGTTAGCTCTTCGTGCGCCCTTCGTGCGTTGTCCTGCTATCGTGAGCCACGCACCGTCTCTGCTATCCTACGCCGTGCCTCTATTCTGCTAACGTGCGCTACGTCTTTTGTTGATGTCATCTATGCTCTACTGACATCATCTCTGGCCCTTCTTTTTATTTTGCCTATTTTTTTGGTGATTTTTCCATTTTTCCAGTTATTTTCGGCGTTCCGGATTCACTAGTGCACTTTGTTTTGTCCGGTTCTACTCTGCTATCATTGGTTCTCCTTTGTGATTCATTATTTAAACACCTCATGACTCGTTCAGATAGTTATCCTCAACACGGTCCCTATTCTGGACCTTTCACAATATACAACCGAGATCAATTTTCAGCACATTTTGCATATACTACAGTTGCCTCTGGTTCTTTCTTTATTATTGTCCCGTCACCACCCTACATTCTTTAAGACATTAAAGCTATTGTCAAAAATGTTATTTTTACCTCTGGTACACCCTCTACTGTCCTCTCAGTTACTCTAGGTACCTCTTCTTGGTATTTTGATTTCGCTTGTTGCAACCATATGAGCTCTAACCATACATTGTTTTCTTCTACCATATGTCCTTCTAATTTACCTAGCATTCATATTGTTGATGGTTCTTAAATGCATGCTAGTCGTGTCGGTCATATTTCTACCTCTAATGTCTCTCTTCCTCACACTTATCTGATCCCTAATCTTACCATTAATCTTATCTTTATTGGTCAACTTTGTGATCTTAGCCTCATTGTTCTATTTTCTTCAACTAGTTGTGTTGTGCAAGATTCGAAGACGGAACAAACCCTTGGGATAGGTCATCAACATGGACATTGTGGGGAAGTGGTTTTGGAAATACTCTTCAGATCCTGGGAGACGTTCTTGATCCTCAACTAGTCACTATGCTTTCCAGCTATGGGAAACGAGTTGATGATGTTATGGTCGTTGTCCAGGGTAACTGGGAATTTGGCGAAGGGGAGGATCGTGTTGATCCTATTCCTAGACGGAAGGCGAGCAGTCGAAAGTATCTCCTTGTTTTTGTCATGTGTTCATTTTTATTGTAAAACCTATTCCATTGAAATCTTACGGCTTCGTCTCGTGCAGGGAGGGGTTTGAAAAAGGTACTATCTTCAACCTACAACGCCGTTCTTTCAGATATTAGGGTTGCTCTTAGGTATTTCGGCCGTCGAAGTCTTCAGAAACAGGGAAGGGCGGCTCACATTTTGCTTTGTTACGAGCCGACATACACAACCTTCTCGGCGGTGGAAAACATACCAATTCCGAAGGGTGAAGATTCCATTACTGCTCTTATTCTGTCTAACTTCAAAAACTTGAGGCAGGTAGGCTTTGAAGGGCCCGATTCGGAGCGAAATGAGGTAGCTGATATCGCCGAATCAGATCAATCCGAGACCGAGTCTGAGGAGGTATTGGATCCCGCCGATCCTCCATTTACATCGGGACCAGGGGATCTTCCTTCTGCCGACGTTTTTCAACGCTTAGAGGATCTTCCCGTCATAGACTCCGCGGATATGGCCAGATTGAGTCTGACAAAGCTTGCCAAAAGGCGAATCGCGAGAGGTTAGCCGCGGCGAAGAGCGGAGGCCTTTCTCGAAATACCGCCCACCGAATCGACTCCCCCTCCACAATCGAATCGAGTCCTTGGGGGTTGTAGAGGAGACGGAAAAAGGTCAGAATGCTGAATCTCCGTTGGTCGGGGAAGTCGGCCAAAAAGTTGAGGAAAAGGCAGAGAAACGCTCTGCTAACTTCAAGGCTGGTTCTGTCACGCCCCAAACCCGCCCCGAGAGGTTTGGTGACGAGACCGGCCAGTAATCCTAGATTACCACAGGCCTTTCTATACATAACATAAATAAACGGGGCTCGCGGAAGCAAAATAAAGAAACCAATAGTCCAAAGAGCTGTGCATAAATATGAACATATATTACATGCCAAAAATGATAATTACACACACTATGTTACATAACATGATCCATGACATCACATGAGTACAAGTTACGAAATAACAAAAAGACAAAACTCTCTCACGGCCTTCGGGCCTAGCCCTCTTCGGAGGCACGCATAAAACTCTGGTCGGGCTTCAAAAGCAGCGGCTCGGCTCGAGACTCCCTAGGCTTTGGCTACTGAATGCTCACCTATAATACATAAATACAAACAATGAGTTAAAGCTCGTAGTAACATTTAAGTAAAGGGTTAGTGAGCGAATTCCAACATTTCATATTCTGATCATATAAAGTCAAATCATTAATGGCATAATCCACAGAACCTTTCATAACCTTCATAACAGTCAATCCTTTAACAGTCTAACAGTCTACGAGATCTCGTGACTGGCCATGGGCCTTCATCTTCATGCCCTAACCCATGACTGATCAGATCATGAGCCTGCATGTTCATGTCGCACCCACGGCCTAACTATCTATGGATGCCATACTAGATTTGCAAATAAGGACATTCGTTCACAGTTTAAAATCACCTTTCAAACATATCATATCATAACGTATCACTTTGAAACATAATTCATTATAACATATCTTTACAGAAACGTTACTTACAGCGGGTTTCCAATACCGGTCTTCGAGGCTTGTCCTGCAATTAACATTATGAAACATTCCTTAACATTCATTATTATCATACATTAAATCATTCATGCCTCTCTTTTCTTTCCTTTACTTTAATTCATGTCATTCCATTCTTTACTTCATTTCATATTCATTTCATGCTCATGAGATGCTAAATGATGCAATTAACATAATAGAATCAAGTATACAACTTTTCCAAAATTTTCCTGGAAAAAGGCCTTCCCGCTCGAGCGTCCCTTTGGCCGCTCGAGCGTACTGAGAAAATGACTAAAACTGCTGGGAGGGTGATTTCTGCGCTCGAGCGGGCTTCCCTCCGCTCGAGCGGTCCATGTAAAAGTCCGAAACTCTGGTTCTTCTTCCCTCCTTCAAACTTCAATCTCTTCTTTACCAAATCAACTTCTAATACATGAAATACAACCTCTCAAACACCTGATTAACACTTTAATTAACTCATTACATCCTCAATCAAAACTTAAATATATCATATAGAAGATCAAACCCATGAACATGTACATAAAAGCTTCATTTTCAACTTCCATGGAGGTTTTAAGGTAGAACCTCCTTAGTATACCAAACACAACATGAATCATAACATATGTGCTCAAATTCAACGTAACTTCTCTTTCCTTTTCATTTACTTGTCATGAGATCATGAAGAATACAACCTTAATCCAAGAAATTAGGAGAAATTCTTACCTTAGTTCTTTAGTTTGTAGAAGATTCACCTTGATTCCCCCCTTGGTCCCTCCCTTTCTCACGATTCTCTCTCTTTCTCTTCCTTTCCAGATTTTTCTTTTCTTTCATTGAGTCAATGAGTCAAAAGTTAACATCCTTATCTTATATACATCAATAAACCATTTGGTCAAAAATATTTAAGCCAAACAAGGCCCTTGCACCTTAATCTCACATATAAATAGTTGTGCCAAGCTTTGCAAGCCAAACGAGACTTAGCGAATCAGATAATTTCAGTCTTCAATTTAATTTCTGAAATCGTTCTAAAAATTCCCGGCATCACGTAAACGTATTCAATTTCATTTTCTGTACCCATTACGGTCATCAATTTCAATCCCAAAGTCGTAGTCTCAACAGATAATTTTCTAATTGAAACAGGTAGTCTTCCGTTAAATCATACTAACACATAATTAATTACTGATAATCACATCATGCAGTTCTGGGTCATTACACTCTCCCCAACTTAAAAAGTTTAGTCCTCCAAACTTAACTCCAAATCAGATATTTCAAGTATACATTACCAATCTTTTTACATAGATGTTCAATTTGAAGTATTGATGTAATCATTCCTTAATCAAATAATAGCAAAGGATATAGCACAGATAAATTGAGTCCGTCATAGTCATATATTCTGTATTTCCATCGCATAGGTCATATGGCTAATGTCATAATAGATAACGAAAGTCATACCTGTCTTCGTTTTTCCAATGTTCTGTGACTTATCTGCTACTAAAGTGAAAACTCTTGCTTGCCTTAACGTGTTCCCCTCGGGAGTAGTTGTTGTCGTTGTCATTGGTGTCATTGTTGAATTACTTCCACTAGTAACGGGTTTGTCATTCCTTGGATAACCTTGTGGGCAAGTCTTGGCCATATGTCCTCTCTGTCCACATTTGTAACAAGTTCCTGTTCCCAGGCGGCAAATGCCCCAATGCTGCTTCCCACATTCCTGACAAGTAGGCTTACCAACACTTCCACTGCTTCCCCTTTGTGTATTACAACTCAAACTTGAATTCAAATTCTCATTCACGGAAGTCACTGATTCGCTAACTGAGTCCGCTTTCTGTTTCTTAAATTTTCTACCTTCAGTTTCAGTCATTGTTGTTGATTTGGACGGTTTCAAACTAGCAATATTTGTTTCCGACATTAGGGCCCTATCAAGTACATCAACATATTTTTCTAATTTCAGCACATTCACCCGATCTAGCACTTCTACATGTAACCCACCTTCAAACTTCCGTGCCTTCTTGTACTCTGTATCAACCATGTGAGGAGCATACCGAGCTAATTCAGTAAATTTACTCTCATACTCTGCTACTGACATAGTACCCTGCTTCAACTGTTCAAATTCAGATATTTTCCTGTCTCGCATGCACTGTGGGAAATATTTTTCATAGAATATCTCTTTGAATCGGTCCCAAGTTAAATCCCTATTTGCATCTCGAACCAGCATCCACCATCTTCTCGCTTCTTCTTTCAGAGTAAATGTTGCCAATAGCACTTTGTAAGCATCAGTACATGGAAATACTTCAAAAAGTTTCTCAGTCTCAAGTACCCATGCCTCTGCTGTTAATGGCTCAATACCTCCTGCAAATTCTGGTGGTTTCAATTTCTTATACTTCTGTGTAAAGGTGATAATATCATCATTAAGGATCGGTTCCATTTGCACAGGTGGTGGAGGAGGAGGTGGAAAAGGTTGTCTCGGTTGTGGCTGTTGGTTTTGCTCTAATTGTTGTCTAACCAATCCAGTTAAAGCCTCTACCATTCTTTCTAATCGACCTATTCTGGCATCCGAAGATTCTGTTTCATCTACATTTCTTGCATTTGCATCTTCCATTGGTCTCTAGAACCCATATCAAATACAACATTTCGTTCTTAACATCAGCTTTCCTCTGTTGCTTCATCATTCCCAGTTCTCATATCCATAACACACACACACATGCACATGTATTTATGCCATGCTCTATTTCTTTTCTAATGCACCTAATAGCTCAGTTGGACACGCGTGTGGGTAATTAACTCGTGCGCTCTGATACCACTCTGTCACGCCCCAAACCCGCCCCGAGAGGTTTGGTGACGAGACCGGCCAGTAATCCTAGATTACCACAGGCCTTTCTATACATAACATAAATAAACGGGGCTCGCGGAAGCAAAATAAAGAAACCAATAGTCCAAAGAGCTGTGCATAAATATGAACATATATTACATGCCAAAAATGATAATTACACACACTATGTTACATAACATGATCCATGACATCACATGAGTACAAGTTACGAAATAACAAAAAGACAAAACTCTCTCGGCCCTGCCTAGCCCCACTTCGGAGGCACATAAAACTCCCGGTCAGCTTCAAAAGCGGCTCATTTCGAGACTCGCCTAGGCTTGGCTAGCTACTGAATGCTCACCTATAATACATAAATACAAACAATGAGTTAAAGCTCAAGAAGTAACATTTAAGTAAAGGGGTTAGTGAACGAATTCCAACATTTCATATTTACATCATAAACAAATAACCATTAATGGCATAATCCACGTAACCTTTCATAACCTTCATAATACCAATCCTTTAATACTAACGATCTCACGAGATCTCGTGATCGCCATGGGCCTTCATCTTCATGCCCTAACCCATGATCGAGATCATGAGCTCAAGATGTTCATGTCGCACCCACGGCCTAACTATCTATGGATGCCATACTAGATTTGCAAATAAGGACATTCGTTCACAGTTTAAAATCACCTTTCAAACATATCATATCATAACGTATCACTTTGAAACATAATTCATTATAACATATCTTTACAGAAACGTTACTTACAGCGGGTTTCCAATACCGGTTGCACGGTCTTCGAGGCTTGTCCTGCAATTAACATTATGAAACATTCCTTAACATTCATTATTATCATACATTAAATCATTCATGCCTCTCTTTTCTTTCCTTTACTTTAATTCATGTCATTCCATTCTTTACTTCATTTCATATTCATTTCATGCTCATGAGATGCTAAATGATGCAATTAACATAATAGAATCAAGTATACAACTTTCCCAAAATTTTCCTGGAAAAAGGCCTTCCCTTTCGGCGTCCTTTGGCGCTCGAGCGTCTTAAAAATGACTAAAAGCTGGGAGGTGATTTACTGCGCGGCGGGCTCCCCTCCGCTCGAACGGTCCATGTAAAAGTCCGAAACTCTGGTTCTTCTTCCCTCCTTCAAACTCCAATCTCTTCTTTACCAAATCAACTTCTAATACATGAAATACAACCTCTCAAACACCTGATTAACACTTTAATTAACTCATTACAACCTCAATCAAAACTTAAATATATCATATAGAAGATCAAACCCATGAACATGTACATAAAAGCTTCATTTTCAACTTCCATGGAGGTTTTAAGGTAGAACCTCCTTAGTATACCAAACACAACATGAATCATAACATATGTGCTCAAATTCAACGTAACTTCTCTTTCCTTTTCATTTACTTGTCATGAGATCATGAAGAATACAACCTTAATCCAAGAAATTAGGAGAAATTCTTACCTTAGTTCTTTAGTTTGTAGAAGATTCACCTTGATTTCCCCCTTGGTCCCTCCCTTTCTCACGATTCTCTCTCTTTCTCTCCCTTTCCAGATTTTTCTTTTCTTTCATTGAGTCAATGAGTCAAAAGTTAACATCCTTATCTTATATACATCAATAAACCATTTGGTCAAAAATATTTAAGCCAAACAAGGCCCTTGCACCTTAATCTCACATATAAATAGTTGTGCCAAGCTTTGCAAGCCAAACGAGACTTAGCGAATCAGATAATTTCAGTCTTCAATTTAATTTCTGAAATCGTTCTAAAAATTCCCGGCATCACGTAAACGTATTCAATTTCATTTTCTGTACCCATTACGGTCATCAATTTCAATCCCAAAGTCGTAGTCTCAACAGATAATTTTCTAATTGAAACAGGTAGTCTTCCGTTAAATCATACTAACACATAATTAATTACTGATAATCACATCATGCAGTTCCGGGTCATTACAGGTTCAGACGAACAAGGTGGTAAGCGTCCTCGATTGGAGGGATCTAATGAGGTTGTTCCTTTTGTCATTCGTCCAATGGTAAAGGACATGCCGGTTCCCTCTAACGCTTCAACGCTTAAAGATCCAGAAGTCGCATTCGGTGTGGCTACGTCCGTGTCGTTGCCGTCTGATATGGAGGCTTTCCAGGTGGAATCAGATCTGAATGCGATAGCACTAACCGCGCAATCGGCACTTATGGTACGTATTCTGACTTTTCTTCACTTTATCCAAGTACTGTTGAGGTTATGTTTTTGGGTTCTTCCTTTGCAGACCGTCGGAAGGATAGCCGACATGGGACGTCGGCATCTCGACGCCGTCAAACAGATTGACCGCTTACGAAAGCAAGTAGAGGGCCAAAGAAAGAGGGCCGAGGATGCAGTTTTGAGAGCGAACAAGGAAGCTTCTCGGGCCGAGGCCGAAGTAGAAAAGGCTCGCATTGCAGATCAATCCCGAGCGGACGCCGAGAAGAAGGCGGACGTGAGCGAAGCGGCTCTGAGATTGTCCCAGAAGGCGGTTGCCAGCCTAGAGGCTGAGTTGGCTGTCATGAAGGCAGCTGCTTCCAAAGTATTCGAAGCCAGAAAAGATGCTGGGCTCGCCGAATATGTGGACCAGGTCCCGCGGTTCGAAAACAGGGGGTTCAAGCATGGCTGGCATAAAGCCCTTGCTGCAGCTGGAGTTTCACTGACTATGCCAGTGTCGTATGAGCAAGTGGATGTTGAGCCGTTGGAGACTGATTCTGAAGGCTGAGCTGGGCAATTAACTGTTAGGATTTCACAAATGTATTAGGATTTTACAGATGTATTGTTACAATTGTTTTGTCAGACATTTTTGTGCGGGCTTATAGCTTATTTATTTTGCATATATAAAATGTCATGAGTTGTGCTCAATTTTGCTGATGAAGAATGATATTACTTAATTTTTTGCCTCAGCGATCTTAGGTTAACCGGCGATAGCGCTTGAAATATAGCCGACTAGATTAATGAATCTGCCATTGCCTTAGCCAGGGCGCGAGCGAGGAACCGAATGAGCCAATGGCTCTGAATCAAGGGCTGGCTGAGGCATAAATTACTCGGCATTATCATTTGAAAATATAGCCGGCTAGATCAATGAATCCGCCCTTGCCCCAGTGACCTTAGGTTAACCGGCAATAGCGCTTGAAATATAGCCGACTAGATTAATGAATTTGCCCTTGCCTTAGCCAGGGCGCGAGCGAGGAACTGAATGCGCCGATGGCTCTGAATCGAGGGCTGGCTGAGGCATAAATTACTTGGCGTTATCATTTGAAAATATAGCCGGCTAGATCAATGAATCCGCCATTGCCCCAGCGATCTTAGGTTAACCGACGATAGTGCTTGAAATATAGCCGACTAGATTAATGAATTTGCCCTTGCCTTGGCCAGGGCGCGAGCCTAAGGAACCGAATAAGCCGATGGCTCTGAAGCGAAGGCTGGCTGAGGGGCATACGACGGTTGGTGCTCAGTCTTTCTGATGTTTTCTCGGGGGAGCTCCATGTACCCCAGAATAAATGGGCGAGTTCATACCAACAACTTGACTCATTTTTATTCAGGCTTGATCCAAACCTGACAGGGGCCAACATTGGCTGGGTTTAGCGGTCAAAATGAATCGCAGAAGCAAGCCTGTTCACATGGGAAGAAGAGCATCCATGGATCGGAAAAAAGAGCGGCCCCCTAGTCGTCAAAGCAGATCACCCCGAAAGAACTGACAACGGGGAGATTCCCCGCGCCCACGATCGCAAGTTGATCCTGACGCGGTGCCACGACCGTTGAGTTTTGCGGTTCTCGTGAAGAATAGACCAATGACAGAGGCGGATTCTATAATTAAAGACCCAGATGTGGCAGTCAAGTTCGCTCGGCATATTTTTCAGCCGGAGGTCCAACAGTCGATGGTCGGACGTCGAGATTTCGAAGTATTTCAGGATGGCATACATGGAACATCAAGGTGTATAAGCGCTTATGAAGTCGGGATCGTCTGCTGGGCTTAACGAGAGTGAGAAAAACAACGAAAGGAATCGTAGTCTGGAGGCTCGCACGAAAAAGGCTGAGAGTGAGCTTCGGGAGTTGAAGAGTGTTCGAGCGGCCGAGTCGGTGGTGGACAGTCAAGCGAAAAGCATAGGGGAGAGGGCGAACCGAGAGGCCTCGGGGTATGAGAGAAGATATCGGGACGGCTTGAAAGCCGGGATCAAGAAGACCAAAACAGACCTAGCTGAGGAAGTCTGTCGATGCGAAAATCGTGGTTTCAAGCATGGCTGGATCAAGGCCCTTCAAACCGTGGAAGCTCTTGGGTCCGTGGGCATAAATTCGGCTTCGCCCCTATATCATCGGCATTACCTTCCGTATCTCGAGTTTGAAATTGAGAAAAGCGATGACGAAGACGCTGACTTAGTGGGCCATAATGTTGAATAAATAGAATTACTTTATCAAATGCTTGAAATGTTTAGCGGCCTTTGAATAAATAGAATTTCTTTATTAGCAGCTTTTGAAATGTTTTGCGCGTAATTAAACGCTCTATCTCAATTTATTGTCAGCTTTTGTATTGCGTGATGTAAACGTCCGAATCATGCATCGATCGGCTGCAATTAGGAACCATGTAGGTGGTCAGTTAAATTGTGATCCCCACGAAGGGTGCTCCAAATCCGGAGACTTATTCGGCCAATCGTGGAATCCACGAAGGGCGCTCCGAATCTGGAGACTTATTCGGCCAATCGTGGTATCCATGAAGGGCGCTCTGAATCCGGAGACTTATTCGGCCAATCGTGGTATCCACGAAGGGCACTCCGAATCCGGAGACTTATTCGGCCCTTAGATGTCATGCAGGCCACCTAATTATTACAGAATGGAGAGCAGTCATTTTGAAAGAAGACTGGAGAAAGGCTCAGTTCATGGGATCAAAGCCAGAGATTGGCTCCCTAGACCAGCCTCATGCAGGACAGAAAGTGGATACCTTCATCGAAGGTCTAAATCAGGCTCGAAGTATGAGGTCAGAGCCAAGCACTTACCTTCACAGTCAGCTTCGAAGGTAGAAAAAAGCAGTTCAACATCTGAGTCAGTAAGTTCGTGGGTACCTAGAGTTCCAGACTGGTTTGTAATGCAAAACAAACCTAGGGAAGTGTCTGCCCGGAGAGATGTTGGAATCCAAGGCAGGATGGTCAAGCTTCCTTTGGTGGCTCCGAACAATTGGATATTGCTTAAACACCCAAAGACAAAGGAACTAGATATGGTCCCAGTCATTTCGAGATCACAAAGGAGAAAGATTCAGCGCAGGTACACTCAGTACCAGAAAGATATGAAAGAAAATGGAGAAAGCTCTTCATTGGTCCAAACAGAAGGAAAGAAGACTCCAAAGTAAGACCATACTTCAAAGCCAACTCTACAAAGCAAAGTGGGTTGCAGTAGAGAACAGTTGGCCAAGGTTCATTCTGAACTAAAAGCCAGAGAGAAGTCTAGCTTAACAGGATTGGAGAAAGCTCTGATGGAGAGTGATAGCGAGACAGAAGAAGAAATTGGCATAAGCTAAAAGAAAGAAATGGTGGAGGAAGAAATGTTCGAAGCCTTCATGGCTGAGCAAACATTTTTGGTTGAAGAACTAGTTGAGAAAAATCCTTCGAAGGAATCAGTTAGCAACGAAGTGCTAGAATGCAGCATGGAGGATGCTTTTGAGGCAACTGATCAAGGTAGCCAAGAGGGGAAACAGGCACAGCCAGCCATCCAGTTTGGCTCATTTACTCCAGTATCAGTCAATATGGTACACATACTGCCTCACGAGTTCCAGGCTGGAGATGAGGACCAAGATGACCAAGACATGGATCCTATTTCTGTCTCTAGTGAAGGTTCACAAGTGAGTATGGTATAGGATGATTCTGGAATGGCTACCCTAATGGAAACTGAATATGAGAGCGAAGAAGAGGTGAGCATTAACCTCTCATATCCTTTTGAATATCCCTCGAATTTTATGACACAACATGTCAAGCCTTTGTACATCAAGGCTTTCTTCGATGGGATACAATTGAATCGAGTCTTGATAGATAATGGGGCAGCAGTGAACTTACTACCGAAATCTTCTTTGAAGAAACTAGGGAAAAAGAATCCCAAGTTGATCCCAACCAGCACAACCATCGCTGGCTTTGTTGGAGACAAACAGATGGCTCAGGGGATTCTACCCATTAACTTGAGTGTGGGAACCAGGGACTGCATGGCTGAGATTCTTCGTGTCGGCGATAATGCTAAATACAATGCTTTACTTGGGAGAGATTGGATCCACACTAACAAATATGTGCCTTCCTCTTTGCATGAGAAAATTATGATGACCTTAGGCAATGAAGAGACAGAGGAAATTGATGCAGATCTTCAACCCTTCATAGCTTGTGCAGACTTTGCAGAGGCCAAGTTGTATATTGAGGGAGTGACACCACTTAGTATATTGAGAAAAACTGATGGCTCAGCCGAAGTGACGGCTGATGAGGAAGTGACACACCTGAAGCACTTAGTTCAAGAAAGTGCTGATGAAGAGATTGTCATTAAGGATGATAATGATGCCTGGTTGTAGGCAAAGAGATGAAGAACAAGAAGCCAAGTCTTTGGCTCTAATTAAGTTTTTAACATTGGATGTAAAATCAATAGTCTAGCAAGTACATGAGCAAGAGAGAAAAGCCATGATAATTGGCTTCAAACAGGAGCAGCAACATGTTAGAATTTTGACCCTTGGTAAATACTGTGCATTGGACATTGAAACAAAAGTCCAAGAGATATAGGAAAAAGATGCCTTACGGACAGATTTTGTCTATGAGGAGGACGACAAATATGTTGAACTAAAGAACCTGGGAGCAAAACAAAGCGAGAAGGTTGCTTCGAAGGTAGAAGAAACCAAGGAAGAAGCTTTGATAAGTTCTCAGACACAAGACTCCTTAGAAGAAGTAAATTTAGGGGAAGGTTCTATGCAACAGCCCATCTATATAAGTGCTTGTTTGAATGATCTGGACAGGGACCAGTTATTGGTTGTTTTAAAGAAATATAAAGATTGCTTTGCATGGTGTTATAATGAACTACCAGGATTGGATAGGTCATTAGTGGAACATAGGCTCCCTATGAAGCCTAATTTCAAGCCATACAAGCAGAAACCAAGAAGAATGAGTCCAGAAGTAATTCAGAAAGTCAAGGAAGAGATTCTTAGACTACTCAAGGCAGGCTTTATTAGGACAGCCAGGTATGTTGAATGGCTATCTAATATTGTGCATGTAGTCAAGAAGAATGGTAAAATGAGGGTATGCATTGATTTCAGAAACTTAAATCTAGCAACTCCAAAAGATGAGTACCTTATACCTATAGTGGATCTGTTGGTAAACAGTTCAGCAGGGCGTCAAGTCTTATCAATGATGGATGGATACTCTGGTTATAACCAAATCTGCATTGCAGAAGAGGATGTCCACAAGACAGCATTCAAATGTCCTGGAAATATTGGCACTTTCGAATGGGTTAAAATGCCATTTGGCCTGAAGAATATTGGGGCTACATATCAGAAGGCTATGAACACTATCTTTCATGACCTCATTGGAGGGTATTTAGAGTGTTATATTGATGACATTGTAGTGAAATCCCAATCCATGGAGGAGCATCTATTTCATTTAGAAACAGCTTTTGAAAGAATGAAGAAGTTCAAGTTGAAACTCAATCCTCTTAAGTGTGCTTTTGGTGTATCATCTGGAAACTTCTTAGGTTATGTAATGCTTAAGAAAGGAATACAGATTGATCGGAATAAAGCCAAAGCCATCATTGAAGCCAGGCCTCCATCAAGTAAGAAAGAATTACAAAGGTTCCTTGGACAGGTTAACTTTCTTCGAAAGTTCATTTCTAACACTGTAGGGAAAACTAAAATATTTTCTTCCTTGTTAAGGCTGAAAGATGAAGAGGAATTTGTGTGGAGATCAGAGCATCAAATTGCTTTCGAAGGTATCAAAGCCTACTTGGCCAACCCTCCAGTGTTGATGCCACCAAAGGGTGATAAGCCCTTGAAGTTGTACATAACTGCAGCAGAAGATTCATTGGGAGCTTTCCTGGCTCAACATAATGAAGAAGGCAAGGAGCAAGCTGTTTATTACCTTAGTAGGTTTTTAAATTCTTGTGAATGTAAATATTCAGTTGTTGAAAAGCTGTGTCTTGCTTTGTATTTTGCTGCAATGAAATTAAGATACTATCTTTTACCTACAACTGTCTTGGTAATTACAACCACAGATTTGGTTAAGTACATGTTATCTAGACCTATGTTGAGGGGGAGAATTGGCAAGTGGATACTAGCCTTATCCGAATTTCATCTAGAATATGTCCCTTAAAGGGCAGCAAAAGGGCAAGTTTTAGCCAATTTTCTGGCAGACCACCCATCTCAAACAGAGAGCCAAGAGATAATGGAACTTGGTATGGCTAGTATTAAGCCATGGCAGATGTGGTTCGATGGGTCGAAAGCCAATGGCTTAATTGGAATTGGTATTGTGATTAAATCACTACAAGGGGTAGAAACCACACATGGTTTCCGGGTGGATGAAGCTACTTGTTCCAATAACCAGGCTGAATATGAAGCCTTAATAGTGGAACTAGAAATTCTTATTGGATTACAAGTTCATGCAGTTGACATTTTCGGAGATTCTCAATTGGTGGTTAACTAAGTGAAAGGAATTTTCAAGTGTCAAAGCATAAGCATTTTACCATACTATGTTCTTACATTACATCTGTTTTCTCAATTTCAAATAGCAAATGTAACTCATGTTCCAAGATTCTTGAATAATAGAGCTAATGATGTGGCTCAGAAAGCTTCGAACTTCAAGAGAAGGAATAATGCCCAAAGGGACATAAGCCAAACAACATATCAGAAATTGATACCACCTTTGAATAAAAGGAATGTGGTCTTGTAAATCAATCATAATGACTTACAAGAACAAGATTGGAGGCATCCAATAATGCAGTACTTGGCTAGTCCATCTTCGAAAGCCAGTAGGAAAATTAAATTATAGTCTATGCAATATATGATATATGGTAATGCTCTCTATAAAAGGGGGGAGATGGTTTATTGCTGGAATATTTAGGCCCAAAAGAAGCATTGACAACTATGGCTGAGATTCATGAAGGCATCTATGGTGCTCATCAGCCTGGTGTGAAGATGAGATGGTTGCTTTGAAGGCATTCCTACTATTGGCCAACTATCCTTAAAGACTGCATAGAGTATGCGAAAGGTTGCTAGGCATGCCAAAAGTATGGCACAATAAGGCATGTGCCCATAACTGACTTACATGCAGTAGTGAAGTCCTGGCCATTTAGAGGGTGGGCTATGGACATGATAGGGAAAATACACCCACCTTCTTCGAAGCATCATTGTTTCATTCTAGTGGCCACTGATTACTTTATTAAGTAGGTCGAAGCCAAGCCATACAAGGCTGTAGACCAGATAGAGGTCATTGGGTTCATTAAAGATTTGATCAATAGATTTGGCATCTCACAAACTATAACTGTGGATAATGGGACTGTGTTCGATGGGAAGATGGTGAAGTCCTTTGTGGTGGAATTTGGAATTAGCCTTGTTAATTCCACACCCTATTATACACAAGCCAATGGTCAACTTGAATCATCCAATAAGTCCTTGAAAAAAGGGAATACAAAAGGTTGTGGAAGATAATCCTAGGGATTGGCATAACCTGTTGTTGGATGTTTTGTGGGCTTATAGAACTTCCCCAAGGTCAAGCACAGGAGTCACTCCTTATGCCTTAGTATATGGGCATGATGTAGTGTTACCTGTGGAGATTAATGTTAAATCTTTGATGGTAAGATGCCAAGATCAGTTAGATCCTGAGCAGTACCATCAAAGTATGTGTTTGGAGTTAAAACGCATAGATGAAGACAGAATTTTGGCATTAAATAGCATTCTTTTCCAAAAGAGGAAAGCAGCCAAGAATTATAATAAGAAAGTCAAACACATTGGCTTTGATGAAGGTGATTTGGTATGGAAAACAATACTCTCAATAGGAATTAAAAGCCATAAGTTTGGCAAATGGTCACCTAACTGGAAAGGACCATATCAAATTCATAGAGTTCTACCTTTTGGAGCATACCATTTGAGAAATTTGAATGGGTATATACATCCCAAAAAGATTAATGGCAGATATTTAAAACCTTATTTCCCAACTATTTGGGAAACACAAGGAGTAGAATAAATGTCAAGCAAAAGAACACAAGATTACTCAGATGGTAGACAAAAATTTGTTCTTTCATAAAAAATTAAGTACATTTTGCCACAAATTGGCCCAAAAATTATTACAGTGTCTTAATTGTTTTTGTACAACAGATTTCCTATTGGTAAATCTTTGAAAACAATGAATAAATTTGACCATCTCTTCCTTTCGATCAGCCAATCCTTGGTTGGTAATTTGCAGTTTGGTGTCAGTTCGGACTAAGGCCTGATTCACTGCAGATAGCTCCTCTTCAAGTTGAGCTTTCCTCTCCAGCAACTGGACTCGAAAGTGAGAGGCAGAGGAGTGTTGTTCCTTAAGCTTTGACACTTCAGTATGTACGTAGGAAACAAAACTCTGGTCGCCAGCCAATTTCTCATCCTCAGCCTTGGCAGCCTGACAAATGCTAATGTAAAAATCGACAGTAGCTGCTGCCTGAGATAGATGACTTGAAACATTCATGCCGGACTGCTCAGTAACTTTGCAGCATTGGAGGAACTCATTTCTGATTATAGGCCTTTGTAGAGCCTCGAAAGGGGATCATCGAAAAAGAAATCAACAAATCTAGGCATGTGTCCAGGTCTATCAAAGGTGTAGAAGGCTTGCTGCTGGAGGAAGAAGAGCTCTCAAAAATTTCCAGCAAGGAGTCAGCCAAAACTAATGGCTCAACTTCAACATTGAATGTTGGAGAGGTAGATGGTATGTCGAAGAGACTAGCTAGTCTGGCTTCAAAAACATCAACCTCATCCATGGACATGAGAGGCGTAGAGAGAGTTGTAGTGGAAGGCACAGAGGACTGAATGGGAATAAGAGAAATGGACGGAGCATTTTTGGCAGTCTCTATGGTCTTAGCCACCAATGAATCAAGCGAGGAGGGGCTGGAAGTAGGCAAAGGTGATGAATTATGAGTTGGAGAACTACCAACACCCTCAATTGGGGAATTAGCTGCCTTCGAAGAAGAGGTAGCAATTGGAATTTCCTTGGGACGAGAAGGAGGAGCAAGGCTCGAAAGAGAAGTAAATTGAGGGATAGGCTCAGTAGTTATTGCTGTAAAGAAATATGAAGTAATGTCAAGTCTCAATATTAAAGATTCAACAAGAAAAGAATAGAGGCATGAAAGAAATTACTTGTTCTAGAAGCACTGGCACTGATGGGAGAGCTGCGAAGAGAGTAATGTTCGGCAGTCTGTTGCCTTCTTGCAGCTTCCCTTTGTAGTGCGTCAGCAGCAACAGCTTCATCTCTCAAAAATTGTTGCTGCCGTCTCTTCTCAGCCCTCTTGAAAACAATTATGGCCTTGGAATACTCTTGTTCTACGGCCTTAGCAGCTGCTTCGTGGATGGGATCTTCAACCAAGTTAGTAGCTGAAGCAGCCACTTTTCTTCTTTTTTCTATTGCTTCGGCAATGGTCTCAGAATCGGAGTCTTTGACGAAATCAGAAGGAGAGACAGTTATCTTTCTTCTCTTTTTTCTTTGTATTGATATTGTCAATTCCTTCTCAATTTCCTTCTCAATTTCTTCAGTCTGAGATCTGGATTCCCTAGAAAAGAGCTCATCTTCTACTTATCTAGCAGCTGTCTTCTGTTGAACCAAGTCAATCACTTTTTTCCTTCTTTTCAAAGAAGACTCATGCTCATGCTCTTGATCTTCTTCTTCTTTTTCTTCTTCTTCTTCTTATTCTATTTGAACCTCAGATATTTCCTTTTCTAGCTCAAGGAGTCTCCTCTTCTTTTGCTGTTGACCACCTTCACAAAGGAAGAATTAAGAATAAGATAACCAGCATCATAGAGAAAGTCGAAAGAAAGAAAACAAAGGTATATACCTTTCTTCGAAGCAGCCCGAGTGACTTTAAGAGGAGTTGAGGCAGTAAGAATGGACTGGGTTAGAAGAGGCACAGTGGAAGAAGTAACAGTTCCAGTTCCCTTGGGCTTGGGCACATCCAACACCTTTAGTAGGTTTTGAGATAAAATGGCCAAATAGACTTTCATATTTCTCACCCACCAATTTTGGTATCTCTTCAATACGGTACCTTGAGGAGTGGAAGGGGTATACTCAAAATTGGCCAAGTCATCTATAAATTTGAAGGTTGCCTCTTCTAGCCTCGACCTCCGAACCTTCAAATCTCTCATAGTAAGGCTTAAATTGGTGTTGCCGCAGAGAGGTATTGGGACCCCTTGTGTGAAGCCAAATTGTCTAGCAAATTGAGTAAGACAATAAGGCTCAGCTATGCATTTATAAGCTCTGGGATTCGTAGTCCCGATGAATAGCTCTCTAGGAAGCAGAAGGGAAACCCATATATCCTTGTGAGCAGGCAAGGCACAGAGCCTGTCACTTAGGAAATTATTCAACCAAGTTGGACCAATGCTGGGTTCGAAGGGACGGAAACGGTGAATAAGAGGGGCAGTTGGTAGTTGATGGAAGAAAGAGAAATAAAAGGCAAAAGTAGAGAGAGAAAGTGAAGCATTGGCCAGTCTTATGCCATGGGTAAGAGAGTGTAGCCCAGAAAATTTAAGGCATTTGGATTGTAATTCAGTAAAATAGGCAAAAAGCCAAAGCTGAAGGATCTAGAATGGCCCCCCTTAATTAGCATCTAAGGGTTTTTCACAAAAGAGGGAGCAAACTCTATATATATGGCCTAGAACATATGGGGCCAAGGCTACCCTTTTCTGCAAAACAAAGGCTTTGGCAAGAGGGGCAAATTCAGGCATGATTCTTTGGGAGGAGGTGCAGAAGAGGAATTTGCAAAACCAATATAACAAGAAGGAAAAGAATTCTCTATCAGTTACCAGGCCCTCTCTTTTATTCTCAGCTTTAACAAAATCACTGTAAGATGAGTTAAGAGAGGAGGAGAAAGGACCGCTAAGTCAGGAAATCTGGTTTAATGGGGGTACTAATAGGGATACTCTAGTAGATGGCAAATATCAAGACGATGAGGGCTATCATCCCACATCTAAATTGAAAGAAATTAAAGATAGGGTTCCAAAAACATAAGGCAGCAGGAACTAGGAAAGGGTCCTCTGAGATAGTTACCCTAGATAGTCGGAGAGCATTGAGAAGGCAGAGCTCTTGAAGGTCCAGTGTTCTAGTAGGGTTGACCCGGTCATACCATTCTTGCCACTCCAGTCTCACCGTGGGCCAGCATCAGTGAGGGCGATTGATTCTCCAGTTCCTCCAGTCGAGACCACCTTCATAAAGGAGACATTGGTTCTCCAGACGAGGGTATAAGGCTGGGAGCTCAGTAAGGATCTCTTTGAATATGGGTCCGAGCACATAGTCTTGCTACACATGGCAACGAGGGACAAAAATACGCCCATCGATAGCGCTTTTCTCTCCAGCCTTGTACTTCTCACATTCTGCATCAATGAGTCTTTTCAAGGCCACAGATGAGCTTACACGCTCTATGACTGGCACATGTGGTGAAGAAGAAGCCATTGATAGTACGCTTTTTCAGAAAGTGAAGAAAAGAGTAGAGAGAGAAGTGGAAGACTGATGAGGGTTTGTATGTTGAGAACGTAAGTAATTCCAGAACGCGAAACGAAAGGGTTTTAAAGGCCTTTGTGTCCGGAAAATATATCCTGTAAGTCGTTAAGTACTAAAAGTATGAATACAAGGAGTCTCTTCCGATATTGATAGTTTTTGGAGGGAAGAGCACATTCCGGATGATGATGCCAGCTTCGAAGCAAGATATTTGGCTTCGAAACCATATTTTGGTGCCAAAAATCAAACAACAACGGCTTCGAAATACAGAAGTCAGCTTCGAAGCATACTACATGCTTAAAAATGTAAGAATACTCAAGGATGGATTTACTTCGAATCAAGGACCTGTAATAGGTTTCTTAACAAAAGTAATACCTTTGAGGCAAAGCTTGAGGACCCTTAAAGAAGTAAATAGTTGTTCGAAACATCTAAACCAATAATTGGTTTGTATATACACAGAGAATTGTTTGTTCGGTTAAAACAGTATACCCCAAGAGCAGTTTCCATATTGTTGTAAGTATGGACTGTTGCAAAACTAGTCAGTACTAACCATGACTATATTTTGGTTATGATTAAAACAGGCTTTGAGGGGAAAGATTGTTAAATTCGAAGCACCAATTCTAAACAAAAATCAACAAGAGTTGGTAACCATAGTCCATAAATTGAAAAATTCATCTCAGCATCCTTATTGGAATTGATTGGATCTATATTCGAAAGATAAGATTGTTAAATTCGAAGCACTGATTCTAAATGAAAATCAGCAAAATTGTCAATTTTATTCCAAAAGTTGGAAGAATTCGTGCTAATCTTAGTGTTTTAACAATTGTGTCCAGTTTCGAAGGATGAGTTTGTTCAGAAAGAAGTTCTAAAATTGCTTTTGAAGATGAATGGAGGCAAAATCAAATAATGCCAAAACAGTCTTAGTTGTATTAAAGAAAAAGCAATTACATCGAATGACCCTCTTTAGGTACAAGTTCAAGCTCATAGAAATAAGGAATGGAATAAATAACAAGATCATGAAATGTTGTCCAACTATGGTCGATGAATTTCTTTTCTGTCTTCATTCTATTCTCCATTTCTTCCAGGATTGGCTGCTGAAGTTGATGTGCTCTCACTTGATAAAAGAGCTCTTCAGCCTTTATTTCGAATGCTGATTCTTTCAATCCTCGCTCCAGTTCGCCCATATCCATGTCATCCTCGTATGCAGAGTCTTTATTCTGGAATTCATCGAATTCCTCGATGAGTTTCTCTGCTTCGTACTGGGTATGAACTTGAAGGGATGAGAGTTGGTCCAAAGATTGAGCGGTTGCCATGGCAGTTCGATGCCAGTGAAGGAGTAATAGGAGTTGGTCCAGAAACATGTGGAGTTTTGCTTAAGCAATGGGGCTAAGGACCTGACCCCGAGTTAAAATATCACAGGCCCATCGAAAGTTCTTGAGAGGGACATCGTCCTCCAGAACGTCGAAAGGGAAGTGAGAGAAGGCTACAAGCAAAAACTGGGCTTGTTTTCACTCAGCTGGAGTAGGGGAAGATGGAGACGTGTAAGGAAGAAAGACCTTATTCGCAGAAAGGGCGAGCCCCAGTCTCTCTGGCCAAGAGGGAGTTGGTGGAGGAGAAGATGTGGATGCTTCTAATTCAGGAGATGGAGAATAAGATGTGGATGCTTCCATTTCAGGAGATGGCACGAGAGCAGAAGGAACAAAGGCATTAATGTAATTGAGCCAATCGGAAGAGTAGAGTTTCGCCCTATTGGCTAAAGATGATGGATTGAGCCCTTGGGCCTCTTCTAGACGTAGGGTGGCAGACACTATCCTTGTAGGCATGGAGGATGTGTACCATGCTACAAGTAAATTGTTCTCCAAATTGCGTCGAAGGTCAACGGGCATATAGGGGTAAACCACCGAGCTTTGCGCATCAGAAGGGAAGTCTAAAGAGTTAGTGAACTCAACAAAATGATGGTTAATTCGCTCCCTTAAGACACAAGCCTCAGATTCCAACCAGCCAGAAATCCCAGAACCCTCGAAGGTAGAAAGAGCCACAGCTCTATCCCTTGCAGACTGTGAAGAAGAATCTTCTGGATCCATACCTGCAATTTTCTTAATTAAAGGATTAAGGACAATATGTTCGTGGTCCAAGGATTCATAAGTTGCAGAGGCCTCCATGACTTAAATATAGGAAGTGGAATGAAGGTGGCTAATTAATGTATGGAGTTTCCTTCGAGGGGAAAACAACATCATCAGATGACTCTTCATATACTTGATCAATAGAGAAGAAGTTTGGTTCAGTCATGAAAGAGATATTAGTCCGTTCGATTACTAAGGTGGTGGAGATGTTTCGAAGGTCGGAAACGAAATTAATACAAGTAATCATCAATGGATGACGGTTGTGTTTCTAGAATATAGACTCCATGCACGTTCCAAAAGCGCAGGAAAAGCTTTGATCCACTAATATCACCAAGTATTGGGTATATTAGTGCGGGGGGCAATGTTGGCTACATATTTTTTAAAAGCCAGTTACAGTTCGACACATGGCGAAGTAAGGGCAATACAGAAAGAATGTTTAATCTTCGATCATGACCGTACACGTGGCGGTTAATATTAGTTCTTGCGTAGTCTAAGTAGTATTGGATCAGCGAAGAAATACAAGGTGACGTGGCTTCAACGGTTACTTACATTCAAATTCAAATATATGAGGGAAGCCCAACTGCAAGTAATGGCGTAGTGGAACTACTTCTAAGGCAGCATGATCAAGTAATCATGGAGGAGCAGTTCGACGGTTTGAAGTGCAGTTCGATGGTCATCCTTGAGGAGTATAAATAGCAGGGAAGCCCCCAGAAAAAACCCCCAGACTCAGATCCAACAAACCAGTCATTTACTTCATATTTTCTTTTCCAGTTTTACATTTCCAGTCTTTACATTTCCTGCACTTTAAATACCTGTTCTTTACATTCCTGCACTTTAAATTCCTGCACTGCACTTCGTTCATAGGAGTAGTTTCAAGTAGATTGTTGCTGTAAACCTCTACGAGGCTGAGTTTGGATCATTGTAAGTTTTCATCTTAATGAAATACTTCAATTGTTCGTCATTTAACTGTTATTTTGCTTAATTTCTCCTAAGTCAAGCCACCAGTAAAAGTCCTCTTCATTAAGGCTAAAAGAACTAAAACACAATTGTTTGATAATTGGTTGGCAATTATAATTTCTGTAAGGACTGATTGATCCTTCCTGGCATGCTCGCATTTACAAAAATACCCTTTGAAAGCCAAAAAGCCAAGTTTGGAACTTATTTGGTTGATAGTAGAATCGGATTTCGATCCCGGGGACGTACCTCACATTGAGGGAACCATTTAAAAATTCTTGTGTTACCTTTGATTTAATTTTTTCACATTAGTTTTTATTCCCATTTATTGATTTACTTGTGGAGAATCATCATATTTTCCCTAACAACTGGTATCAGAGCCGTGGTTTATTTGGGTATATTTATTTGTGTAAATCAATAGAGGGGAATGTGGGTCGTATGTCTAGCTTCAATGGAAGCAATTGGGTAACTTAGAAAACTAAAATGGAGGACCTATTATTTTGTAAAGATTTGAATGGACCCATTGAGGGTGATAGTGGCAAACCTGATGATATGAAAGACGATGAGTGGAAGAGGCTTAATCGAAAAGCCGTTGGTATTATCCGTCAATGGATTGATAACAGTGTGTTTCATGATGTTGCTACTAAAACTTCAGCACATGATTTATGGAAAAAATTAGAAGGCCTTTATGATAGGAAATCAGCCACAAATAAAGCTTTTCTGTTTCGTAAGTTGGTTAATTTAAAATATAAAGAGGACAGCTCTATTCCGGAACATCTGAATGAAATAAAGAGTATTGTTAACCAACTTGCTTCTATGAAAATTATTTTTGATGATGAGTTGCAGGTTTTGATGCTATTTAGTTTTTTGCCCAAAAGTTGGGAGACTTTTGTTGTGACGGTTAGTAATTCGGCACCTAATGGAGTTGTCACAATGGGCCAAGTCACTAGTAGCTTGTTGAATGAAGAAATTAGAAGAAAATTAGCGGGTTTCTCTCATTCGGAAGCATTTGTTGTGAGAGGTCAAAACAAAACAAGAGGGAGGAGTAAGACTCCTCATAGTCGTGATCAAAGCCGTAACAAATCAAAAGATGGTTCTTTTTCAAAGAAAGACATTGAGTGCTATTATTGCCATGAGAAAGGGCACATGAAGCGAGAATGCCGAAAGCTCAAGAACAAGGAGAAAAGGCGTAACAAAAGTGTGGATAAGAAGCAAGAAGACACAACAGCAGTCACTATCAATGATCTCATGGTCGTTTGTGAAGATGATTGTATCAATTTTGTGGACCAAGAGAGCAATTGGGTGATTGATTCCAGTGCTTCTTTTCATGTGACTTCTCGAGTTGATTTCTTCACTACCTACACCGAAGGAGATTATGGTTCTGTTTGAATAGGTAATGAAGGTTTGTTCAAGATTATTGGCATGGGTGATGTTTGCTTAGAAACAAATTTGGGCTGCAAGTTGTTGCTTAAAGATGTGAGGCATGTTCCTGACATTCGCCTCAATTTGATCTCTATTGGGAAGCTAGATGATGAAGGCTTCAACAACAAATTTGGTGATGGAATATGGAAGCTCACAAAGGGTTCTTTGGTGGTGGCTAAGTGCAAGAAGACTCATACACTTTATTCGATGCAAGGAAAAATTTGTAAAGGTGTTGTCAATGCACTTGAAGATGATACTTCTACTGAATTGTGGCACAAGCGGCTTGGCCATATAAGTGAAAAAGGGCTGCAAGTTTTGTTCAAGAAAGAGCTTCTACCCGATTTGAAAGGTACACATCTTAAAACTTGTGTTCATTGTTTGGCGGGTAAACAACATAGAGTTTCTTTTCAAAAAAATGTTACTTCTAGAAAAGAAAATGTTTTGGAGTTGATTCATTCGGATGTTTGTGGTCCTTTGAAAGTTAGAACACATAGTGGTGCACTTTATTTTGTTACTTTCATTGATGATTATTCAAGGAAAGTTTGGGCTTTTTTACTAAAAACTAAAGATCAAGTTCTAGAAATATTTAAACATTTTCAGGCCATGGTTAAAAGAGAAACAGGGCAGAAATTGAAGTTTATCCGATCAAACAATGGTGGTGAATACATTGGGCCATTTGATGAGTATTGTCACAGCTAAAGTATTCGGCATCAAAAGACAGTTAAGGAGACTCCTCAACAAAATGGAGTTGCCGAGAGGATGAACAGCACCATTGTGGAAAGAACAAGGTGCTTGCTAGAACAAGCTAAATTGCCAAGATTCTTTTGGGGTAAGGCAATGAAGACAGCGGTTGACGTAATCAATTTGTCTCCTTCCTATCATTTGAATGGTGATGCTCCAAAAAGAGTTTGGACCGGTAAAGATGTATCTTATGAGCATTTGAGAGTGTTTGGTTGCCGAGCTTTTGTTCACATTCTAAAAGATGAGAGGTCCAAGCTTGATAGCAAGTCAAGACAATGTATTTTTCTTGGCTATGGGCATGATGAATTCGGGTATAGATTGTGGGATTCGGTCGACAAGAAAATCATTCGAAGCCATGATGTTGTGTTTCTTGAAGACCAAACAATTGCAGACTTTGGCAAAGGTGATCAATCGTAGCCAAAAACTAGTGATCTCATTGATATGGATCCATCTCCTTCATCTTCGGTGGATGATGAAAATAGGGGAGATGTGCAGCCACCTATTGAAGATGTAGAGGATGATGCTAATCCTAATGAAGTTGAGCCAGAAATTGAGGAAGAGTATCCAACTCAAGAACCGCCACCACAACTTGAGTTGAGGAAATCTACAAGGGACCGACAACTTTCAAGAAAGTATCCTCCCAATGAATTTGTGTTGATTTCCGATCAAGGGGAGCCTGAGAGCTACCAAGAAGCAATTAAGCATGCAAAGAAAGGTGATTGGAAAAAGGCCATGGACGAGGAGATGAATTCCTTGCTTGAAAACCACGCTTATGATTTAGTGAAGTTGCCTAAAAGGAGGAAAATTCTGAAAAATAAGTGGGTTTTCAAATTGAAGAATGATGGCAAGAATCTAAGGTACAAGGCATGTCTTGTTGTGAAAGGCTTTGGGCAAAAGAAAGGTATTAACTTTGACGAGATTTTCTCACCGGTTGTAAAGATGTCTTCTATTCGAGTTGTACTTGGCATGACTGCAAGTATGAACCTTGAAATTGAGCAACTTGATGTGAAGACCGCATTTCTTCATGGTAATCTTGAAGAAGAAATTTACATAGAGCAACCGGAAGGTTTTGTGGAAAAAGGGAAAGAGAAATTTGTTTACAAATTGAAGAAAAGTTTGTATGGTCTCAAACTAGGCCCGCGACAATGGTATAAAAAATTTGACTCTTTTATGATAAATAATAATTTTTCTAAAACCACTTCGAACCATTGTGTGTTTGTGAAAAATTTTCCAGATGGCAAATTTATTATTCTTTTGCTTTATGTTGATGACATGTTAATTGTGGGTCAATATTACACTATGATTAACAGGTTGAAATTGGAGTTGAGCAAGTCTTTTGCTATGAAAGATTTGGGACCGGCAAAGCAAATACTTGGTATGAAAATTGTTCGTGATCGCAAAGAGGGGTTGATTTGGTTATCTCAAGAAAGCTATATTGAGAAAGTTCTTCAGAGGTTCAACATGAATAAAGCAAAGCCGGTTGGTTGTCCACTTGCGGGTCACTTTAAGCTTAGTTCGAATCAATGTCCTACAAGTGAGAAAGACAAGGAAGAGATGCTAAAAGTTCCTTATGCTTCAGCAGTTGGTTCTTTAATGTATGCCATGGTTTGTACAAGACCGGATATTGCTCACGTCGTTGGTGTGGTGAGTCGTTTTCTCTCTAATCCGGGTAAAGAACATTGGGCAGCGGTAAAATGGATTCTAAGGTATCTTCGAGGGACTTCGAAGGTGTGTTTGTGTTTTGGGGATGGTAAGTCGATGCTTGATGGGTTCACAGATTCTGACATGGCCGGTGATGTTGATTCTAGGAAATCTATTTCGGGGTATTTGATGACTTTTGCAGGGGAAGCTGTGGCATGACAATCTAAATTACAAAAATGTGTTACTCTCTCAACTACCGAAACTGAATTTATTGCCATTACGGAAGCTTGCAAAGAAGAGTTATGGTTGAAGAAATTTTTGCAAGAGTTGGGTTTGAAACAAGAAAAGTATGTGCTTTATTGTGATAGTCAAAGTGTTATTCACTTGAGTAAAAATTCTACTTTTCATTCGAGATTGAAACACATTGATGTGAGATACCATTGGATTTGTGATGTGTTAGATTCGAAATTGTTGCAACTCGAAAAGGTTCACACGGATGATAATATTTCGGATATGTTGACAAAGACTTTGTCGAAGGACACACATTTGAAGTGTCGAACTTTGGCGGGTATAGTTGATGTCTCCACCTAAGTCGGTAGGGGGAGAATTGTTGGTTATACCTCCTTATTGGAGTGTAGGACCCAATTGGTTTTGAAAAAAGAATTTTAATTTGGTTTGGTTTGGTTTAGGTATAATATATTTTAATATATTATATCTAATTTTTAGAGACCCAATTTAATTTGGTAACAATTAGGGTTTTGATATAAACTCTAGAATTAACAATATATATATATATATATTTTGTATTCTTCACAAAAGTAAATGCAGCGGCTACAGAGCAACGTGAAATCAATTAATTCGGTGGAGTGCTTCAGGTATATTGCTTTGTGGAGCAACAACAAATTGATTTTGTGCATCTTTGTTTGGGTGCTTTGGGTTATTATTTTGGATCTTCTACAATTTTGGTTCTGAAGATTTTGATTTATCTATTTGGTGAGGTCTTTCCTCTTGTTTATTTGTAATTATTTGGAATTCACCTAAGGGTGGTTTTGTGAGACCATTAGTGTTTTGTTTGTAATTGTTTGGAACTTATTTGATTGATAGTGGAATCGGATTTCGATCCTGTGGACATACCTCACATTGAGGGAACCACGTAGAAACTCTTGTGTTACCTTTGATTTAATTTTTTCTCATTAGTTTTTATTCCCATTGATTGATTTACTTGTGGAGAATCATCATATTTTCCCTAACAATATTATTATAAGAATTTTTTATTTAATAATAACAGAAAAAATAAAATTTCTAAGTACTCTCCCATATAACAATAAAATTATATAAATTGTTAATTGAAATATATGTCTGACATTATTAAAAAAAATTAATTAACTTGATAATTTTTTAATAAAAATGAATAATTTGTTATGAATTAGAAACTTGAAGGTGCATGATATAATTTTTATAAGAATATGAATCAATTCGTATTTTAAGCAACCATCATAGGATGTATTTGTATTTTACTCTTTATTTAATAAGGTTTGTTTGAGAAGTAATTTATTTGTGTAAAATATGAGGTGAAAAAATTAAATTATTTAAATTATTTTTAATTTCTTTTATAAAAAAAGAAAAGAAAAAATTACTCATAGGTCCCATATTGGAAAATGTTACTCCATCTAGTCCTGACTGTTTTTTTTTATAAATCATTTAGTCCTTTTTTTATATCAAAACATCATCATCAAAACAACATTAAACATCATCATCAAAACAATATCAAACATCACAACATTAATCATCAACAAAGAACAATCGATGCAAATTAAATACAACAAATTTACATAAATAACCCCTAGAATTCAAAACAGTATAGAACTATGTTCCAAAAAAACATCGATCAGATTCAAAAGCACGAAGCCTTGGAGTCAATAGTCATGACTATCAACAAAACTAGGGTTTCGAGCAAATTAATCGTCAAAACCAAAGCACTTGTGCACAATGCTACAAAAGTATGAATATGAGTTTGATTATTAATAGCAGGACAAAGAACACGATAAGAAATCGAATTGGTAGACCTAACAGCAGATTCGAGATCGAGATAAAAAACCCCCAAGGTGGTGCTCTGTTCCGAAGGTTTTGACGATGCGTATGAGTTCCAATCGGCCAAAAGAGACGATGATGAAGACGACGACGATGAAGACGTCAATGGATGCGGTTGTTGCCGATCTTCCTCGCCGCCGCCGACTGAAAACCACTTATACATTTTCGTTTTGTTGTTGGTTTCGAGCTCTGGTTATGGATTTTCAATAACGAAGATTCAAAGAATTAAAGAGAATTGATAATGTTTGATGAATAATAATGGTTGATGAATAATGTTTGATGTTGAAGAATAATGTTTGGTGAATAATGTTTAATGTTGAAGAATAATGTTTTATTTTGATGTTTAATCATTATTTAAAAAATTGTTTAATCGTTATTGTGATATTGTTTTGATGATGATGGTGTGATGTTTGATATTGTTTTGATAATGATTTTTGATGTTGTTTCGATGATGTTACTCATAAATCTGATGTTTGATGAATAATCCTAATGTTTAGTGGTTCAGAATCTGTGTTTGATATTTGATGAATAATCTTAATGTTTAGTGGTTGATGTTTGATGAATAATTCTGACGTTACTAATGTTTGATGTTGAATGAATAATGTTTGATGTTTGAAAAGAAAGGAAATTATAAAAAGGCCTATAGTAAGTTTCTTGGGAAATAGGACCTATTAGTTCAACAAAAAAAACCTTCGAGACTAAATGGGTTAACATTCTCAAATTTGGGATTTATTGGTGCTTTTAAAAAAAAAAAAAAAACGTGTAAAAATAGAAAACAAAGTGAGAAAGAATTGTAATTTTTTTTTTTTGTGATTTCTATGATTAGCCAGCTTCCAAACATAGCCTTAAAAGAGATGGAATGACGTAGTTAAGTTTGTTCAGTTTGAGTTTTCTAAATTTATTTTTTAGAATATAATTTTTTTTTATTTTTCGTATTTTTTTATTTTTATTAAATTTTTTTTAATATTTTAAGTAATTTTTTTAAAATTTTTTTAGGCACATCTACTATAAACACACTTAAAATATAATATTTGTGAAAAAAAATCTTTAAAAAATTCACTAAATACCAAAAATATAAAAAAATAATACGAAAACTCAATACATTTTTTATATTTTTGTATATTTATTAATTTTTTTCAATATTTTTTTATATAAATATTTTACTTTTTAGATAAATCTAAGTAAGATGTATCTAAAAAAAATAAAATAAAATTTTAAAAATATTCACTAAAAATAAAAAAATAAAAAATAAAAAACTCAAATTTAAAAAAAAATTAAATTCAAAAAATTAAAACCAAACTGATTTTCTTCCTTCCATTTGGGATAGCTTAGGCGAGAGTATAGAAGGACTTTCTCTCGTCTAAAACTTAGAATGGAGGGGTTGTTTGGACAGTGTGGATTACTACAAGACTTATTTTGATGATTTGAATTATTAATTTTATTAAATTTTTCGTATATTTTATTTACAAAAAATATAGACCGATTTAATAATTATAACTTGATTAATTTAGCGTGTTTTTTTCTGAAAGACTAGACGATAATTATGTTTTTAAAAAATAATTTATATATAATTTAGGCAATTAAAATAATAAATTAAACAAATTATAATTATAGATAAAATACACAAAATACTAAATAAGTAAACGATTTAAATCAACAAAACGGAGGGTGATAAGGCCCATGGCGCAAACAACTCCTCCCATCCAAATTTTGATTGGAGGAATCCTTTGAGAGTATGTGCTGTTTTAGAAAATTGGTAAAAAATTAATTTTTAATTTTTTTTAATCTATTTTAACTTTTTATAATTAAAAAATATAAAATGTGATATGATCCAAAAACAGATAAAAAACTAAGCCTCCGTTTGGCAGAGCTTTCAAAATCTAGTTCAACACTCACTTTTGAGTGTTGTGTTTGTTTAGGGTTTTCAAATCACAATTCTACACTCATTTCTCAAAACTCATTTCAAAACATAATCATTACTTTTTAAAACTCATAACCAAACACATAATTCAAAACTCTTTTCAAAACTCCATTCAAATCAATATTCTAAAAATATTTTAATTTTGTTAAGATTTACGATTTTTTTAATTTTTTAAATTTTTTGAATATTTTTAAATATTACAATTTTAATTTTTTAAATTTTAAAATATTTTATAAAATAAATTCAAACTCTATTTTATAAAAATATTTTTAAATATTTTAATTTTGCTAAGATTTACGATTTTTTTAAATATTTTTAAAATTTTTTGAATATTTTTAAATATTTTAATTTTTAAATATTACAATTTTAATTTTTTAAATTTTAAAATATTTTATAAAAATAAATTCAAACTCTATTTTATAAAAATATTTTTAAATATTTTAATTTTTTGTTATGTATTTGGTTACGATTTGAGTGTAGAGTTGTGAAAGTAGTATGAAATTTCGATTTATGTGTTTGGTTATGAGTTTTAAAAATAATTTTTTAATTGAGTTTTGTTTTATGTGTTTGGTTAGGATTTGAGTGTACAGTTGTTTTTAAATTTAAAATATTAAAATTTTAAATTATTTTAATTTTTTGAATATTTAAATTAATTTTTTACTTATTAAATTTTTTAGATTATTTAAATTATTTAAATATTTATGATTTAAATTTTTTGAATATTTATTTTGAAAAAAAATTATTTCCTTTGTAGTATTTTCAATTAAAAAATTAATTAATGTTATTTTTTGTTAATAACAAATTTTTTAATTGAATTTTAAAAGAGTTTGGTTATGAGTGTTGATCAAAATTTTAAATAATGTGAAAGAATGTGTTTTGTTATGAGTTATAACATTTGAATTAAGTTTTGAAAACTCTTTTCAAAACTCATAACCAAACAATTTTTCTCATTTCAAAACTCAATTCTACACTCAATTCAAAACTCAATTCCACACTCAATTCAACACTTTATTCAAAAACCATAACCAAACAAATTTTCTACACTCAAATCATAATTCTAAAACACACAAACTCAAAATACAACTCATATTCTCAAATCATAATTACAAAGCTCTACCAAACGGAGCCTAAAAGTTAGCTTCTTCTTCTTCTTTTTTTTTTTTTTTTTTTTTTAATTTTTATTTTCAAAACACCCCTCTATATAACAAAATTGAAGTTCGTACAAGTAGGTTGTTCTTCGGACGCTCATAAAAAAACCCTAGCTTCGATTCAGAGATTTTCCGAAGATTCATCGACTCGGTAAAACTCGATTTTCTTATCATTATATCTATATATATACATTCACATATCTTTGATTCTGCAAAATTTAGGGTTTTAGCCTCCAGATTTGAGCTAATCTCTCTCCTCAAATCAATTTGAAGAAATCAGGAATGGCAACTGAACCCAAGGCTGCAACTGAAGACGCAAAGATCGATCTATTCGAAGACGATGACGAATTCGAAGAGTTCGAAATCAACCAAGGTAAATTTCCTTTTTTGTTTCATTTAATAGGCATAGATATTCGGCTAATAATGTAATTTGTTTGTTTATTTTATTTTGATTTGTTCTTGAATTTGTGTAGTAATTTAGTTAGTCTGTCTAACAATTGGTGAATCCTTAAGATGCCCAGGAAAAACAAAATACTCAAAAAATGTCCTGTTTGAATCTTTCGGATAAAATTCATTGTGGATATGGTCGCACCACACTAAATTTAAATCTATATCGTATATTCAAGGTGCAGGTCTGGTAGTATGGGTTCTTGTTATGTCAAGAATGTTATGAATTGTGGGTCAGTTGAGGGTCAGTTGAGAAGAAGTCAGTTAGGTAGTTGGTTGAGAGATTAGTTAGTCAGTCAGAGGAAGTCAGTTGTGAATTAGTTAGTTAGTTAGAGGTGTGAGGTAAAGAAGTAGTTATAAATAATTTGGGAACTCCCATACGAGGGATAGGTAATTTTCTGAGAATAATACACAGATTTGTTACTTCCTTTCTATATGTTTCTGTTTCTTCTTCCCTAGCTATTACATTGGTATCAGAGCTTTCAGGTTCTTGGCCTGTTCATCCTCTGCAACCACTATGGCCGACGGAACTAGAGCAGCCCAATTGAGGAGACATTGCGCTCATTAAAGGAGGGTAATGAGAGAAATGCGACAGAAATCGGGGAAATCAGGAGTTCTCTCAAAGATTTGGGGGATATCAAGGAATTGATTACTGCCATGAGTATGAAGTATGATCAAATGGCAGGACACATCTATGGGAAACAACATGTAGATTGGAGTGACAATTCTAGAATGCTCCACCAAGAACAGTCAGGGTTTTCTTTAGTAAGGGTTCAGGCTCGTGGGGATTTTCAACTCGCGGGGATTTGCCATTCAGGTCAAACTACCAATCTCTTCAACGATTTGCGAAGATTGAATTTCCTTGCTTCTATGGTGATAATCCAAATGGTTGGCTTTATAAATGTGAAAGATTTTTTGAGTATAATGCTGTTGACAATCTTGATAAAGTGAAATTGGCGTCTCTGCATTTGAAGGACTCGTACCTACAGTGGTTTCAATGGTTTGAAAGATGCCATCATCATATTACTTGGGATTTGTTTACACAAGGACTTCTATCAAGATTTGGCCCAAATTCATATGAAGATGCAATGGGTAACCTAACCAAATTGAAACAGACCACTATTGTGAGAGCTTACCAAGAACAGTTTGAGATTTTGGCGAATAAAACTCAAAACCTCCCTAAAACATTCTTTATTAGTTGTTTCATAAGTGGTCTTAAGGATGAAATTCAACCAGGAGGTTCTTCTCCATAGAATGCAAAGTATGGAGTAGTTTTGGTGGCAGCATGATAGGTGGTATTATACCACCACTCAGCTAAAGAGAGCTACTTAGCCCACTGCCTAGGACAGTCTCCAGACATGCATCTGAGGTAGTTCTCCAAGCATTTGTTCAAAATTTCAATTTGACCATCTGTTTGAGGGTGATAAGTAGTGCTAAGGCACAACTTACAGCCCTGTAAAGTGAAAAGTTCATGCCAGAAATGGCTAGTAAACACAGCATCTCTATCTGAAACAATGGTAGAAGGAAGACCATGCAACTTAAACACTTGATCAAAGAATACTTTGGCCACATCTGTAGCAGTACGGGGATGTGATAAAGCCATGAAATGGCCATATTTTGACAATCTATCTACTACTACAAAGATCACAGTCTTGCCTTGAGAATGTGGTAAACCTTTAATGAAATCCATGGAAATGTCGGACCATACCCTATTAGGAATGGGAAGGGGCTGCAATAGGCTGGGATACTTGACATTTTCACTTTTGTACCTTTGACATGTAGCACATTCAGAAATGAAATGAGCCACATCCTGCTGCAGGCCCTTCCAATAAAAAGTCCTATGCAATCTTTTTGTGGTCTTGATTATCCCAGAGTGTCCTCCCAAAGGTGAAAAATGGAAGTCCTGAATAAGTTGCATCCTGAGGGTCGAGTTCCCAACTACCAACCTACCATGGTAGGTTAAAATATCATGGTCCCAAGCATAACCAGCATGGGCTTGACCTTGTTGCAGGTCCACTATCAATTGTTGAATGGCAGCATCTTCACTCCAACTAAGCTTTACTTCAGCCAACCAACTGGTAGAGGCACAAGATAAAGCATGAATCATAGTTATTGAATCAGCAGTATTGGTCAACTCTTCTTTCCTGGACAAAGCATCGGTAGCTTGGTTATCTTTCCCACATTTGTATGTGATAGTGTAGTCAAAACCCAACAACTTGGTCACCTGTTTTTGCTGGAAAGGAGTTCCCACTTTCTGCTCCAAAATGTATTTTAGACTTTAGTGGTCTGTCCTAATAAGGAAGTGCCTACCTAGAAGGTAATGCCTCCATTTGAGGACTGCCAGCACTACTGCCATTAATTCCTTTTTATAAGTAGATAGAGCTTGGTCTCTTGCTGAAATACCCTTACTCCAATAGGCAATGGGATGCCCATCTTGCATAAGCACAACCCCAAGGCCTGTGCTAGAGGCATCTGATCCTAAAACAAAGGCTTTACTATAATCAGGTAAGGCAAGGGCTGGTGTTGAAAGCAGTGCAACTTTGAGTTGAAGAAAAGCTGTTGTAGCTGCTGGGGACCATACAAAGGAATCTTTCTTGAGCAAACAATGAAGTGGAGAGCAAATTCGACCATAATGCTGGATAAATCTTCTATAATAACCAGTGAGACCCAAAAAACCCCTCAATTCCTTGATAATAGAAGGGATTGGTCACGATTTGATAGCTTGTAACTTTGTTGGTTATGCAAAAACACCTTTAGCTGAAACTAAATGTCCCAAATACTCCACCTCATTCTTCCCAAAAACACATTTGGTCATTTTTCAAACAAATGATGTTGCCTAAGCAACTGTAAAGTGAGCTGCAAATGCTGCAAATGGTCTCCCCAAGACCCACTATATACCAGGATATCATCAAAAAATGGCAGAATAAATTTCCTTAAGAAAGGTTTAAAAACTTCATTCATGAGACTCTGAAAGGTAGAAGGGGCATTAGTGAGTCCAAAGGGCATCGCTAAAAATTCATTCATAGTGACCATCATGAGTTTTAAAAGCTGTTTTGTCAATGTCAGAGGAATGAACCCTGATTTGGTGATAGCCTAACTTGAGATCCAATTTAGCAAAATACCACCTATCATGCTGCCACCAAAACTCCCCCCTACTTTGCAGTCTATGGACAAGAACCTTTTGACCATACTTTTTGCCTTTCCACACCTTCTTCAGTAGCAGTTGTGGATAATTGGGTAAAAGAGAGGGCTATTATTATCAAGACCTTAAGGGAGCATTTGACTCAGGCACATCAAAGGATGAAACATTATGTTGATAAGGGAAGGTCTGAAAGGCAATTTGAAATTGGAGACTGGGTGTTCCTCAGGTTACAACCTTATAAACAGACTATAATGGCTTTGCAGAGGAATATGAAGCTATCTCAAAGGTTTTATGGGCCATTTTAGGTCTTAGAAAGGATTGGTTCAATAGCTTATAAGCTGCAGTTATCAACAACTGCTAAAATTCACCCTGTTTTTCATGTCTCACTGGTTAAAAGGAAAATTGGGACTAATGTGTTAGCTCACACTACTCTTCCCCCAGTAGGTCTTAAGGGAACTTTGTAACTGGAACCTATGGCTGTCTTGGATAGGGGGATGGTTAAGCGTGGTAATAAGGCTGTGGTTTAGTGGTTAGTCCAATGGGCGAATTCTTTTCCAGAGGATGCTACCTGGGTTGACCATTTTGCGATAGAAGCAAAGTATCCCCAATTTCAGCCTTGAGGCAAAGGATATTTCTCAAGCAGCAGGGAATGTTATGTCAAGAATGTTATGAATTGTGGGTCAGTTGAGGGTCAGTTGAGAAGAAGTCAGTTAGGTAGTTGGTTGAGAGATTAGTTAGTCAGTTAGAGGAAGTCAGTTGTGAATTAGTTAGTTAGTTAGAGGTGTGAGGTAAAGAAGTAGTTATAAATAATTTGGGAACTCGCATATGAGGGATAGGTAATTTTTTGAGAATAATACAAAAATTTGTTACTTCCTTACTCTACGTTTCTGTTTCTTCTTCCCTAGCTATTACATTCTATCTATGCCCTAGAATTGTGAAATGTATCAAGGCTCAAGTATTGTAAAAGAAAGCGGTTTATTGTAATTTTAGTATAATGAAGACAAAAAAATGGATTGTATAATGTTCGGACAAAAGTAGAGTGAGAATAGTTTCACTCAATTTTTTCATGTTATTTGCTTGTATATGCGCATTATGCTCTATTTGTAATTTTGTATATGTGTGTACACAATCTAATTGATCCCTATTCTTTTTTCTTTTTTCTTTTCCCCTTGATGACATTAAATTTATGGTAAATTACATTGACCATGATTTGGCTATAATACATTTATCACCCTTGGTTTTGGCTATAAAACATTTACTAGCCCGGTGGTATTGAAAATTACATTGACCTCCATTGTCGGAATTTTTTGGATAATAGCTATGAGTGTGGATTTGAAATCTAATTAGCCTGCCATTTTAAAAGATTTATTTAATTGAAATTAACTTGCTAACATGGAAAAGTGAATCCATTCTTTTTCTCTCTCCCTTCTCTCTCTTTACTCCTTAAGTTCCCTCTTTATGTCTTCCTCTCACAGTCTGAAACATTCCATCAAAACACCACCGCCACAACACCAATTTTGCAGCCAATTACAACATCAACCCGAATCTACCACCCCCAACCCCAACCCCAACCCCAACCCATAAACTAGGACCATTGGTCTTGTTAATTCTCTCTCTCTCTCTCTCTCTCTCTCTCTCTAAGACTCTGAAACTAATAGTTGACAGATTTACACTACTTTTATGCCCACTGCCTTCCCCACTTCTTCCTCATTGGTGTTTTTGGTTTGGGTTTGCACAAGTGGATAGATTGTTGGAGGTTGTATTGTGATGAAGGGTGTAATGGCGAGAGAGAGAGAGAGAGAGAGACCAACATTTTTGGCTTGAGTGGGGGTTGATGAGAGATGATGATGAAAAGTGGCATTGAATGGTTAGCTTTGGTTGGGTGTTCAAAGGGGTAAAAGTGGAGTGAGGGTTGGGGAAATGAGGAAAAAGATAGAGAAAACTAAGATAAAAGAAAATTAATGGTAAATGCATACATGGCCCAATATTATTTTTCTTCCAACTACTAGTATTTCTTTATACTCCATCCGTCCCAAAATATTAGTCTCTTTTGAGGAATTCAACTTTTTTCGGTAGTATAATTATTGCACATTAAAAATATTAATTTTTCAAAATTACCCTTTGATAGTATATTTTTTTGGGAATATCAATTGTCATAATTGTACTTTTTGTGTTATTAATGAATTTAAAAGAACGGTAAAATAGGAAATTCATATTATTTTAATCTTTGATTTTTGAAAAGAGATTAATATTTTGAGACAATAAAAAATGGAAGAAGGGACTAATATTTTGGGACGGAAAGAGTATAATTAATAATAAAAAATCTTTATTCAGTGACTACCGTCATGAGTAAAATGGCTAGTTTGAGAATCCATAACATGAGGTCGCGAATATTCGTCACCCTTATAACTCAATTGGAAGGAAAATTTGTTATACAACTTTTCACAGTCCAAGAAGAACAGATATAGATATGTGACATGGTATGGACCCGACAAGGACACGTCGACACAGGAACTCCTAGAAGTAGGTCCCATTGTGGATCCTGATAAGTACTGTTCACTGAAGTCTAATAAGGGCTTCCTCCAAGGGTCCGGGTACGAATTTTTTGGGTACTTTGGTAATTTTTCTGTTGCTTTGATCATAGTGAAAACCGTAGCAGTCGTCAACATAGCCCTATGTTGGGGTAAACCACATAAATCCTTGTTCTTGTGTGTGTGATTAGTTTGATTCATTTTATCTTTCTTATTTGTTATTTCGTGTTTCACCGATCATGATTAGGAAGAGTCAATTCCTAACATTGTGGGACATTCACAACTGAATATTGCTTTGGTGGTCCCCTATCTTCTTAAAAGAGATCAATATATGTAACCTTGGTGAAAAATTTAACCCATCACCATCACAAAATGAAGGAGCTGATTACAAAATAGTTGTGAGAGGGACTGATGTTGTGATCTGGTTACTCTCACTTAACACTGTGAATTGTGAAGTGTGAACTGATGGGCGATTCCACTTGGATGGGTGACAGATTTTGCTCCATTATATAGAGGGGGTGACAGTGCAGTAAGTTGTTGGTATTTATTTAGTCCGGCACAAGTTGCAATGCTTGGGTGATGTTAGGTTTCTGCACTGCTAATTTTGTAATATCACACATAAAAATTGACACAATAACATTCATTATCAATTTTTTTTATTTTTTTTTTCAGGGTGTCAATTTACAAAATTACTTCTGAGATAAGATATGTAGTGGGATTTATCCACCTATGTTATTTTGTGGTGCAAAATGTGCACATTTACAGCCAGTTTTGTTCTTGTTTGATTGCATTTCTTGTCACACTTGTCATTTTTTTCTGTTTATGATGTTGAAACTGCAGATCTTGTGCTTCATTTCTGATATGTAGTTGTCTATATGATGCTATACTTATGTTTTGTTTTTTGTTATTGATCATCATTTTTTCTAAAACGATATGGCAATGGCAGAGTGGGAGGCCAAGGAAGAAGGAAAAGAGATAACGCAGCAGTGGGAAGACGACTGGGATGATGATGATGTCAACGATGACTTTTCTCTGCAGCTGAGGAGGGAGCTCGAAAACAATACAGAGAAGAATTGAAGCCAAGTCTACGTGTCATTGTAGCTCGATCAGGCATTCTTATTCTGTACTCCGTGGGATCATTATTCAAACTCAGTTTCTTCATATTAATCCTTTTCTTTTCAACAAAGATTGTATGAATACTTAATTCTAGAAATTCAGGACTTACTCTTTGAAGTGCATCTTATGGTATGGATTAGCCTTTGGACTCCTTTGAAGTTATAACCTAAGCACTCTGTGTTGTAACTCCATTAACTCCTGAGTCGCAACTTGGAGTTATTATTTGATGTGGTTGTGGTTGTAACTTCGACCGCTTCATATCTTAACGAAGATCACATATGAGAATGGTCCCGTGTGCGAGCCTGTATCAGTAACAATTTATTTGGAAAGCAGTTGTGATATGGTTTGTGGGGTTAGTTTTGTGTAAACATTTTGTAGATAGAGATCAAGGCCAGATCGCATGGTCAAGTATCATTTTTACCAGTGAACCCCTTACTAGTTACTATCACTTCGTTTGGGTACAGAAGTTCTTTAAAATTAAAGTGAATAAAATCTTATCTTCGGTTAATTATTTCACAAAAAATATTAAATAAGTTATTAATATAATCTGTTGAAAATAAGTCATCAGTAGTTAAGTTAGATTATGTGATTTTAATTAGTAATTTTGTAACTAGAAAGTATGAGGTGAAGTAATGTTTAAGTGATATTTTACTGAAATTTATTCAATTTTTATTTGGTATTATAATTTTATATTGTTCAGTTTTAGTATTTTTTTTCTTATTGTTAACATGATTTTTCTATTTATTTGAGTAAAATTTTAATATATAATTTGACAGTAATATATAAAATCAAACTTATCTTTTGTCAATGTTAGGGTTTTGAAAACTCCGAGCCGGCCTATAAATTAATAAATTTTATTTTTCTTATTCACATGACTTATGAGTTATATCTATCTAGGTAAAAAAATAAAAATAAAAAAATAATAATAAATAAATAAATAAATTTATTAATTTGAGCAATATATTTTTTTATATAAAAAAATATCATAATGCTGTTGGGCCGTAATCTACAATGACTACCTTTGGTATGGGACTAAAATAAAATTGGGGTTGAAATAGTTATAAAAAGACAAAATAAATTAAAAAATTAATAAGATAAAATATTACATTTAAATTATAATTATTTTTCTTTTTCTTTCACAAAAATTAAAAAATCCTAACCCAAATGAAAATTTTAATCTCAAACTAAAATAATAACAATAAAAAAAAATCAATTCACTTTCCAAAACATAACCAATGTCTCTGTCATCCCAACAAGACATTTTTTTTTGGAATGTAAGAAAAAAAATTTGTATTAAAAAAGGAATGGGCAGAGGCAGGACTCCATCACTTAAGGGTGTAATAATGGTCAGGCTCGGGCCGGCCCATTCGGGCTTTGTGGGTTAACGTTTTTTTAGCTGGCCTGCCCGACCCAGCCTATGGGCCAAAAAGTGAGGCTCAGGCTCAAGCCCAAGCCCCCTCATAATAGGGCCTGGGCTCGAGCCTAGGCCCGTGGGCCGGGCCTAGTCGGGTTTTTTTAAATATTATTAATAAATTTTTTAAAAAAAAATTATACTAGAATATTTTAATTACGATTAATGAGATATTTGGTTTGGTTATGTAATGTTTTATGGTGATATTTAAATTTAATTATATATGACTTATCTTTTTTTAATTACGAACTTATAATTAAAAAAGTATGCAATTATGTAATTTTTTTTCTTTCAAAATGAATAATTTTATATATATGAAATTGAAACTTTCAATATTACAATATTAAATTATTTATATAACATTTATTGAATGAATAATTTTTATTTCAAAATGAAATAAAATATTACAAAAATTGATATTATTAAATAAATTAGGTGTAGATTACTGATGATATAACAATTGCATCACATAGATCAAGTACATCCCAATAAGGTTGGCACCTACTTGTCTACCAATCATTTGCATTATACTTCACCTCAATAATCTAATACAAAAAACAAAAACAAAAACAAAAACAAAAACAAAAACGAAAACAAAAAAAACGAAATGAAATGAAATAGTAAAAAATAAATTGTTGATCAATCATCGGAGGAGACAGACATTTCAGTCGCGTTGCCCGATGATATGTCATCCAAATCATATTGAATTCGCTCATTTTCACTAAAATTTTGTCTTCTTGTAAGCGTGTGCATATGATTTCTGGATATCATCAGTGCCTTAACTATTTCAGTGAAAGCTCGCCTCAGACTCAAAGACCTCCACGCAGAAAAGTTATTTTCAAGCAAATCAGAGAAATAGGAACGGTTAGTATATCATGGGCCATCTGTGAAAGCACAGGCCACATAGATTCATTTTGTTTCCACCATTCCAAAATGTCCAAATTATTAGAATCATTAACTGACGGGCTTTCTAAATAATGTTGTAGTTCAGAACTATTTACACTTGTATGTTGAGATATTTTTCTACTTTTTATTACTGTGAAAATACTTAATCTCTCGCCTTGAGATTGGACTGCTAGTGTAGTGTGTGTAGGTGTATTTACAGATGCAGATACAGTTGTAGCTGTCCTGTATTCTTAAAATAATCTATTGCATGTTTGCATAATAGGGGCAAACTGTATTTGATTAGTGAAAATACGCTCTAAAAATTCTTGTAAACCAACTTTTTTACATCTAGGATCAATTATTATAGTTAAACCTAATAGATGAGGCAAAGGATGAAAATATTTATCAAAAATTTTTTTTCATTGAAATGGTTACATAAAGTTCATTACTCATATATTTTATGAAAATTTTAATTATTTTTGCTAGCATATGTAAAACAAATGGTGAAGTAGGAATATAGATATAAGAAAATAATTTTTTTGAAATATTGAAAACTTTTAAAAAATCTTTATACAAGGCTATTTGGCGCCGATTAAGTTCAGTGGGTGTCAGTACTCCTCCTATTGATGTTGTTGCAAAAAATAAATCTATTGCTCTTCTTTGTCTACAAGCTATTTTTAACATATTATATGTTGAGTTCCACTTACTATTTACATCTAAAATTAATTTTTTAAATGATATATTTTCTCGTTGACAAATTTTTCTATATTCTGAAATTCGATTACCAGAAGACATAATAGTAACAACTGCATTTTTTATTACAAGTATAGAAGTTTCATATACAAGTGTTAGGTTTTTATTCTTGGCAACCCCGTTTGACAAAACTCCTTTCAGTTGTATTTATTTTCGCACTTTTTATTTTCAGTGAGGCTATGAATTTGTTAGATGCAAATCCAACCCGAATCGAGCCTTGCAGAGAAGTTTGTGATGTTAATGCTTTCAAGATTGCCACTTTGCTGATTATGACGGGGGTCGAGCTGCCCGGTCAGCTCGCGCCCGAAGCAAAATGCAAAATTGCATTTAAAGTTGCTCGCTTGAGCCAAGGAGTGCTCGCTCGAGTGAAGGCTTGCTCGCTCGAGCCAAGGAGTTCTCGCTCGAGTGAAGGATTGCGTCCACACAAAAACCTGAAACAGTTGATTGCTCGTGTAGCCATCCCATTTTTGACCGTTCTCTAGACTTGGTTGTGCTTGTAGGTACACCCAACAATTGGTTCGATTGCTCGCCTAGCACTTGACTGACGCGGCGGAACGTCACCAGTTCGAGTTTCCCAGACCTTGTATCCCTTCTGCCTCATTTTTGGACCCTGATTTGGTCCTTTCAGAGTGGCCCTCTTGATGCACTGCCGGCCATAGCTTTGTTCATGCCGGCCACTGATGAAGCTCGCTGCCATCAGTGGCAATCTTGCCATTATTGATGGCTTCACCCCCTATCTCAGCTGGTTTTCCTCCAGATCTTTTGAGCCAGCTAGATTTTTGTTTGCTCCCCTCCATACACGTGTATGGAGGGATGAAGGCCTTGCAAAGCTTCTTGAAGAAGTTTTGGCTTTTCATTCCTCTATATGAGGAAGAGGCCTTTTCCTTAGACCAGGTTTTGGAGCTTTGAAGGAGAAAACCTTTCTTTTTCTCTATATTGCTTGTGTTTTGTGCCTTGAAGTTGGATTTCCTTACACTTTTGCACTACAACACATAGATATACACCACCACCATTGAATCAAGCTTCTTGGGAGGTCTTCTTGAGGTCTGAAAGCAAGCTTCCACCCCCTGAAATTGCTGGTTTCGAAGAGGGTCTTCAAGGGTGAGCATTTCCCCAATTTTTGCACTTTCTTGTACCTTGCTTTAGCCCTCTTTGCATATTGTTTTAGGATTTTCTTATAACTGAAAAAGGTCTTGTTTTTAAGTACTTTTTAAGTTTGGTTAAGGTCATTTTGTTGTTTAGGGTGTGTAGCTCCCTTGCATGCTTTGTTTGGCTTTGTTTTAAGCCATATTTGGAGGCCTCCGAGCTAGCCCTGGTTTGGCCTTCCTACCACTGAAATCCAGTGGATTTTCAGTGATAGAGGTGTGGTCTTGAGCTCCTAAATCAGAGGGGGTAGTCCCCTCTCTTTGTATTCCTCTTTGCTTGCATTTTTGGCCTTCCAAAGGACCATCCCTCTATGCATTTTTGAAGTTGGTCCAGACCTCTTTTTTGTGACTTCTAGGACCTACCTTGGCCCTTTCCAAGGCTGGTTTGGTCATTCCTTGCTTGCATCTTGCATGTATAGTGTAACTCCATACATAGCTCATCAAAGTAGCATGTGTGCATAGTCTTTGTTGAGTCCATTTCAGTCCATTTTTGGTGATGTTTTACCATGCCATAAACCTTTTTTGGGTTGGTTTTGTCACTCCATGCTTGCTTGATGCACTTGTAATGTAAATCCCCTAAACTAGCTTCATATGCTCCATGCCATGCCATGTCATTTTAGCTTGTTTGGTTTACATTCCAGCATGTATTTGGTCATCATTTGGCATGTTATGACCTTATCCATAGTTGGTTTGATCATCCTTTGCATGCTCCATATAGGTGTAGAACAAATCTTGTTTACTAGCCTTTTGTGCATGGTGTTTGGACTCATCATCCTAGCATATTTTGGCTTTGCTCAAACTTGATTTCATGCTTATTTTGAAGTGGTCTAGGGCTGTTTTGGGCTTCCGTGGCCATATCACTCATGCTTTGTATAGCTATAGTGTAAATGCTTAGGCTAGTCTTGGGTTTTGAGGCCTCTATCATGCCATACATGTGATGTTTGCATGCCTTGCCCTCATTCCACATGCTATTTCAGTCCATGAAATGTTGTCATACACTTGCATTTGACATGCCTTGAATGCTTTGTATAGCTTGTGCTTTATGCCTGAAGAGTGGACTTTTGTGCATGCTACTTAGCCTAAGCCTTTGGCTCATCATTTCAGTGCATTTTGGGTCCTAATACACCATGATGTAACTCTGTTTTTGGTTGTCTAAGTCATGCCATGATTAGTTCTCATAGGTATAGTGCACTGCCTCTTTAAAGCCTTGCATGCTCCATGCTTTTAGCCTTGTGTTCTTGCCTTTGTTGGCTAGCTTTGAGCTTGATTTTGGTCTTGTTTGGGCCTACCCTAGGATTTTTTTAGGGCCAATTTTGGCTTTGCTCAAACTTGATTTCATGCTTATTTTGAAGTGTTCTAGGACTGTTTTGGGCTGCCGTGGCCATATCACTCATGCTTTGTATAGCTATAGTGTAAATGTTTAGGCTAGTCTTGGATTTTGAGGCCTCTATCATGCCATACATGTGATGTTTGCATGCCTTGCCCTTATTCCACATGCTATTTCAGTCCATGAAATGTTGTCATACACTTGCATTTGACATGCCTTGAATGCTTTGTTTAGCTTGTGCTTTATGCCTCAAGAGTGGACTTTTGTGCATGCCACTTAGCCTAAGCCTTTGGCTCATCATTTCAGTGCATTTTGGGTCCTAATACACCATGATGTAACTATGTTTTTGGTTGTCTAAGTCATGCCATGATTGGTTCTCATAGGTATAGTGCACTGCCTCTTTAAAGCCTTACATGCTCCATGCTTTTAGCCTTGTGTTCTAGCCTTTGTTGGCTAGCTTTGAGCTTGATTTTGGTCTTGTTTGGGCCTGCCCTAGGATTTTTTTAGGTCTCCTTGGCCCTTTGGGGCTTGCTTTGTATGGCCATGGCTTAAGTCCCTTTGCTTACTTTGAGCCTTGAGCATCATAACATGCTATGCTTGCATTGTTGAGTTGATTTGGCATAAATTTACATGGTATTTCAGAGCTTACCTCATTGTCATATATCCATGTTTGTTGCTCCTTAAGTGTGCTTAAGTGTTGTCCTCTTTGTGCCTTAATACTTGAGCCATTTGGCATGCATGCTTGCCTTGCCTTTCCATGCTTTTCATGCCATCAATTCCATCACTTTGGCTACTAATTTGGACCTAGTTGAGAGCCGTCCATCTTTGGTGTAAGCCCATCTTACCATGTTGTCGCATGTTTGTTTCATTTCGTATGTTGTCGCATACTAGTTTGGTTTCGCATACCGTGCATGCTCACATGTTTATGTTGCATTTTGTCATGTTGTCCAAGGTTGTTGTCTCACATCATGCTTATACACTTGTTGTATGCTTGGGTTAGTTGCATGTTTGCACGCTTAGGTCATGTTGCATGTTTGCCATGCTTAGATGTTGCATTGCTTGGATTAAGTATTAATCCGAGCACGAGAAACGAGGGGCGTTTCATACTTCGAGTGATGGAACGCGTCTCAATTCTCGGTCGCCGAAGCTCTTGATGATTCATGATAAAGTTCTAGGCTTTACTTGCTTTATTTGTGCATTCATTTTCATATTGATTTGCACAAGTTGGATCTTTGGCCATCATGCATTGGGATGCGTGATTGATGGTCGTAGATCCGACTTGGCCTCTCCCTTGATGTTTTGAGGTGATTTGGAGTGCCATGGTGCGTACATATCCTTGGGGAACCCTCAATTTTCTCTATTTTGTGCTTCGTTGTAGTTTGGTGTCATAGCACACCAGTGGCCGACAGCCTGCCACTGATGGCCAGCAGTGTGCCACCCTTGGCCGGCAATGAGCCATCCTTGGCCGGCAGATCTCCCTCCATGGCCGGCAGGCCACTGGTGACTTCCCCTGCAGTGTTTTGGTAAGTTTCAGCAACAAGCACTGGAAGACACCCTGCGAACAGAGCCTCTAAAGAGCAACCGGAAGGCATTTCGAGGCGAGGAACCAAAGCGAGCATGCATACCCTCCTCTTCTTCAAATAGAGCTGGAGCAACTTTCTTTTACTGCTTACTAGATAGTTAGCATTTGTTATTTATAATAATTAATTTGTTAATTAATTAAGTTGTGTAATAATTAGTTGTAGCTAGTTATTCATTCGGTTTTGTAACAATGAATTAGCTCGTGAGTTAGTTAATTAGGTGGCCTGTATTATTCTTTCGGACCCTCCGAATGAGGGCAAAATTGTAATAAGTGTGCGTGAGTGTGTGTATGTCTTCCAACCTCACGTCTTTCTTCCCTTTTATTTACTAGCTTTTGATGGTTAGTTTAGGACATATTTACTTTAGCATACCTTATGCTATGCATGCGTGCATCATTCATTAGTATTGCATGCACCGGGCTCGGTGCATCATGCTAACTGTATAAAGTATTTCAAATCTAACTTGAATACATGCTATCTGTGCATTTTCACATGTCATCCCTAGGTTAGCCGAGCCTATTCTAGTTGCATTTTGCCTGTGTTGCATTAGCCATCCTAACATGAACTAGGGTCATGCATTGATTACTAACTAGTTTCTTTTTTCGCTTGGAGTACTAGGTAAGCTTTTATGCTTTAGCATCCTCACATGAGTGTGAATGTTAACATGACAGCATGCTTACCATGAGGTTATGTGCTTATGTGATATAACTGTCTGAATGCCTGTGGGTGGAGGTTGGATTACTTGAATTGGGATAATTCATTGAAATCCATATTTTAGCCTACTTGCGAGTAGCAAAATTCAAAACATTTCCAAACAAACGGATATGCAATGCTTTGTTCCAAATTAGGCGATCTAGTCTATACTTGTTTTGTTGTGCACATCACATAGTAATTCTAGCTAATTAATCGGAACAAGAACGCATAACGTTTTCAAAATCGGATATCATGGTTAGTAGAGACTGATCTTCGGATCGGGCGAGAGGGGGTGCTCATAGCTGACCTTTCCCAATTGTACCTAAGTTCCCGAGCCGAGGCAACTTTAGCGATGACGGACACGTAGCCTTAGGCAACGAGTCAAGGTTTCCTAAATTTTTCCAAAATAAAATATTTAGGTGGCGATTCTGTATCTGGCAAAGCAGTCTATGTTTAGCACTTCTTTAAAAAAAAATCTGTTTTCAAAAACGATTTGCCGGATTTGGACTCTTTGATGATTCATTGGTCTTGCATTGCACTCTGCAAGATTAGATGCAGGACCGTGACATTGAGTCCTGAATTGTAGTAAGCCCAAACGAACAGAAACGGGAGGATTTCCCTCCCGAGACGTTCGGTGACGTCTACAGTTCACTCGAGCCAAGGATTCGTGGCTCGAGCCAAGGCACTAGTGGAAATCACGTGAGTTAAGGTTCTCGCTCGAGTGAGAGAAGCTTCGCTCGAGCGAGCTTCAAAATCCGGATTTCTATAAGGAATTGGTTTTCTTCCAAAACTAGGATTACTTTGGATTTCTATAAGTTGTTGGTTTTCTCCCAAAACTTTACTTACTCCTCCAGATCTTCTTTTTGGATATTAAGGTTTATATCTGGAGATATTTTATTAGTTTTCTTTGATATTTTGATTGAGTGTTCAACTCATGGTTTAAAGAATATACATCAAAGGATTAGTTGTTTGTTCTACACAAAAGAGAGAGTTGTTCTTCGGTGGATTCTGAAGAATTCGAGCCTGAAGCTTTGGTGGATTTTGGAGTAGCTCATCGTCAAGACAATTCTGAGGTGAAGACGGGGTTGGAAAAGACACCTAGGGGTTGGTTCAATTCGGGCGTGGATTCGCTAGGTAATTGAGAGTATACCTGTGTAATTCCTTTATATCTTCTTAGTGGATTATTTTGTGACTGTTGCCCGTGGTTTTTTATCAGAATTGGAGGTGTCCAATTATGGTTTTTCCACGTAAAATCTTTGTGTCAATTTGTCTTGATTGTTTGATTGGGATTGTTGATTACTGCTTAAAATTGATACATAATCACAAATCAACATCTAGGGGATTTCCAGATTTTTCAATTGGTATCAGAGTGGGTCGCTCTATTTTTTTTGTTTTACAAATCTATTAGAGCGAGATCTTATTTGATTTGTGATAATGGATACAATTCGTGAGGGAAATTCTATGGTTCGACCACCCCTACTTGACGGATCCAATTATTCTTTTTGGAAAACTCGGATGAAATCGTTTTTAAAATCTATTGATGAAAAAGTTTGGTAATCTGTCATGTATGGGTGGACTGAACCAATGATTACCGTTGATGGAGTAACTTTCTCCAAACCAATTGATGAGTGGGACACAATTGATTACCAAAATAGTAGCTGGAATAGTAAAGCTATCAATTCTCTTTTTTGCGTTGTCACACCTGAAGAGTTTAGCCGTATTTGCAATTGTGAAGTCGCAAAAGAGGCTTGGGATATCTTACAAACTATTCATGAAGGCACTCCTTCTGTTAAACGCTCAAAACTTCAAAGGCTCACGTCTAATTTCGAAAACCTTTCTATGAAAGATGGTGAGATCTTTGATAAATTTTATGCAAAGTTGAGTGACATTGTTAATTCCAGCTTCAATTTAGGTGAAAAAAATACTAGAATCCAAAGTTGTAGGAAAAATTTTAAGATCCTTGCCCGATCGGTTCCAACCAAAAGTTACGGCTATTGAGGAGGCTCAAGATGTTGATAACCTCAAGCTGGATCACTTGGTTGGAAATCTCCAAACTTATGAGGCACATAGGAATTTTAAAAAGAAAAAAAAAAGATGCTATTGCTTTTAGTAGTGCTCATAGAGTTGGAGAGGATTCTGATGAAGATTGTGAGATAGATTCCAAGATTACGGCTGCTTTTGTTAAACAATTTAAAAAATCTTTTTTGAAAAAGAATCCTAATCTTTTGGAATATACTCATACTCATAAATCTAAAGGCAAAGATAAACTCAAAATTAATTCTATAGCCAAGAAGGAGAAATGAAATATACAAGGGAACTCTGAAAGAGTCCAATGCTATGAATGCCAAGGATTTGGCTACTTTGCTTCAGAATGCCCCACTCGTTTGAGGAAGAAGAAAGCCCTCGCCATCACTTGGGATGATGAATCAGAATCTGATGAAAATGAAAGTGACAACGAAGATCAAGGCGAAGAGGGATATAAACAATTCCTTGCTTTCATGGTGACTTCCGAAACTGAAGGACGAATAGAGTATCCGAAGAGGCCGATTGAGAATGCCACTGATGATGAATCCTCAGGAAGTGATGATGAAGAGTTTGAGCAAGCTTATGAAAAGTTGTATAAGGAATCTCTTAACTTATCCAAATTGAATGATAGACTCACTATGAACCTCAAAGCATGTGAAAGTGAGAATGTCAAACTAAAAGAGAAGATTTCTGAGGATAGGATTGATGCCATCAAGATAGCTAATGATCGACAAGCTCTTTGTGCAAAACTCTTGACTTGTGAGACAGAGAGGAATGAGCTACAGCAAATCTATGCAACGTATGAAGAAAAGATTGAATCTCTCGAGATGTCTCAAGTTGCTTTGGAAGAACTAATGATCAAGAAAGAGGAAGAGCTCAAGTGTGCTATGGCAACCATTGGTCTTTGGAACAAAGGATCAAAGACTTTGGACAATATCATTGGATCTCAACAAATTTGTTCTGACAAGAGTGGCATTGGCTTTGATGGTAAGAAAAGGAAAAAACAGAGTGCTTCCACATCTCATGATACAAGAACTCAAGGAAAGGGAGAACAAAAAATTCAACATAAGGATGGACTTCTCAAACTTCCTAGAGTTGGCAAGGTAAAAGAAAAGAAGGTACATCCTGTACACCCTGTTTTTATTTGTTATCATTGTGGTATGCATGGTCATATTCGCCTTTGTTGTTATAAGTTGCATGGGAGAGTGTAGTTGCCTAGACCTAAAAATAGGAAGTTGGAAACCAAGTCGAGACGAGTTCCCATTGCAGAGGAAAGGAACCACAACGTCAAGACACCACTCAAGAACCGCAATTCTTACAACTCTGTTCATACCAAAGCGGTTTTGGTGAGAAAACTTAACTTGTGCTAATTTGTTTATTCTTTTTAGTTTTTTTAGGTTTCTGTGTGTTTTTGTTTTTAGGTCATTTAATGTCTGCCTATTCGTTTTCTGTCTTGCTTTGTTTAGAAAAAATAAAAATAAATAAAAAATCCAAAAAGATTTCTTATATGGTTTTGCAAGCTTGAAATTTTTGAGTGGTCCTTGGTGCATATTGGAATTGATGAGAATATCTATTATATGTTAATATGTGTGTGCTTTCTGTGGTCATTACTCATTTCGGAGTGTATGTTCTTTGATTAGTATGTCTCATTCTGTACACACTCTTGGATTAGCAAATATTGGAGTCTTCCGCCTTAGTGATTTTTTTTTTCTTCTCTATGGACTTCTGGCATGGTATCTTTTGTTTTTCTAGAGGAATTGACCGATACTAGCATATCTTGGGTAATGTTGAGTCTCTTAAACACCTTCCATCTTTTTGCATCTTCACGACTTTTCCCCTCTTTTCTTTGTAGTCTAGGCACGAGGAAAAGACTACCTCAGAGTCACCAACCAAGCCATCCTTATTATATCAATACTTCTTTGGTTCGGTTTCCATACTCTTGAGCGTGTCAGCCGCCAATGAATGTGCAAAAGAAAGAAAGAAAAAAAAATGTGCAAAAGAAAGAAAGAAAGAAAAAAATGTGCAAAAGAAAGAAAAGAAAAAGATATGGAAAAAAAAGGGAACAAATAAAGGATTCATTGATTGAAGGTGACCCTCCGCTATTACTCAACAAATACCCCTTGTTTCCTAGTGGTTTGGCTTTCCTTTATTGTGCTTAGATTCTCTTGCCGGAGGTCTAGCTTTCAGATCACTGCTAGGATTTGAATCTTGTGTTTGTCGAACTCCAAGAGTCACACACACATTTTTCTCATGGGATCTATACTTTTCACATAATGTATCACTTTCTTTCATGAGGAATCTTCTATAGACTGTGCACATTGTGTTTTCTAGTAATTGTGCTTCTTGGATAATCTTGTGTGTTTTAAGGTACAAATCATAAATTCCTTACTTGCTCCACCATATTAATTTTGTCGTTTTTTTCTTGGTCATTGTTTTCTGTACAGTGTTTGTGGTTACTTTGAGTGAAAGGGAGATTGGCTTTAGTTGGTTGGCATGATGCTATGCATTGCTTCTTTATTATTTCCTTCTTGCATGCTCCTGATATTTCCATCATCATATCATTGCTTGTGTGGTTTTTGATCTTGCTTTAGTTGATTGAGCTTCCTTTGTCAATTCGTGACAAAAAGGGGGAGAAAGTTGTTTTTCATGTATCTTAGGATTTCATGTATTCATGTGATGTGTCAGGTGCATGTGTCTTAGTTTTCATCTTTTCGTACTACATGTTCTTAAAATCTCCAAGTCGCATCTATTCATGTTTATTGTTTTTTCATATACTCTTGTGGGACTAATAGTTGTTTTGGAGATTGTGGCACTAATAGTTATTTTGCAGATCATGATCTTGAGAAATAAGTTTGCGTTTGTTGGCTGTAATGGGTTGGGGTGATTAGGATTTTATTTGTTAGGTGTGTTTTGTCACGGCATTGCCAAAGGGGAAGATTGTTAGGTTTTTATTCTTGGCAACCTCGTTTGACAAAACTCCTTTAAGTTGTATTTATTTTCGCACTTTTTATTTCAGTGAGGCTATGAGTTTATTAGATGCGAATCCAACTCGAATCGAGCCTTGCAGAGAAGTTTGTGATGTTAATGCTTTCAAGATTGCCACTTCGCTGATTATGACGGGGGTCGAGCTGCCCGGTCAACTCACGCCTGAAGCAAAATGCAAAATTGCATTCAAAGTTGCATGTTCGCCCTTGCTCGCTCGAGCCAAGGAGTGCTCGCTCGAGCGAAGGATTGCGTCCACACAAAAACCTGAAACAGTTGATTGCTCACTTGAGCCAAGGATTCGTGGCTCGAGCCAAGGCACTAGTGGAAATCACGTGAGTTAAGGTTCTTGCTCGAGCGAGAGAAGCTTCGCTCGAGCGAGCTTCAAAATCTGGATTTCTATAAGAAATTGGTTTTCTTCCAAAACTAGGGTTACTTTGGATTTCTATAAGTAATTGGTTTTCTCCCAAAACTTTACTTACTCCTCCAGATCTTCTTTTTGGATATTAAGGTTTATATCTGGAGATATTTTACTAGTTTTCTTTGATGTTTTGATTGAGTGTTCAACTCATGGTTTAAAGAGTATACATCAAAGGATTAGTTGTTTGTTCTACACAAAAGAGAGAGTTGTTCTTCGGTGGATTCTGAAGAATTCGAGCCTGAAGCTTTGGTGGATTCTGGAGTAGCTCATCGTCAAGACAATTCCGAGGTGAAGACGGGGTTGGAAGAGACACATAGGGGTTGGTTCAATTCGGGCGTAGATTCGCTAGGTAATTGAGAGTATACCTGTGTAATTCCTTTATATCTTCTTAGTGGATTGTTTTGTGACTGTTGCTCGTGGTTTTTTTATCACAATTGGAGGTGTCCAATTGTGGTTTTTTCATATAAAATCGTTGTGTCAATTTGTCTTGATTGTTTGATTGGGATTGTTGTTTACTGCTTAAAATTGATACATAATCACAAATCAACATCTAGGGGATTTCTAGATTTTTCAACATGCATAACTTCTTTAAAAATCAAATTTAAAATATGGCCACAACAACGAATATGAAATAAATCACCATCAACAAGTAATTGTAAAGTTGATTTTAAATGTGCTACAGTTTGATTATAATATGATGTATTATCTAAACTAATCGTAAATATTTTATGAGAAATACATCAGACCCCATTGGGGTTGACCCCCAGGACCCCCAATGGGGTCTGATTGGTAACATTTTTTTTTTCCCCCCCTTGAGAGCACAGGGAGCTGGGGGTGTTAGGGGTCACCCCCACTGGGGGTCCCCAGCACGGCTGATATTTTATTTTGTAAAACCCACTCATATAATACATTTCTTATTTGTACATCAAGCGAATGACCAATGTATGGAAGTTCAACTAATTTAAATGAAATAATTCTTTTATTTAATTTCCAATCATTATCAATAAAATGTGTAGTGATACATTGATATTCAAAACCATTATTTGACCACATATCAGATGTTAAACAAACTCTTCTATTCAAAATTTTAAAGATATCAAATAATTCACTTTTAATATCCTCAAATTTCTTTAAAATCCTATTTCTAGTAGTATTTCTTGAAAAACTTTGATATTGTGGTGCAAAAATTTCGTGAATCATTTCGGTAAAATCATGACATTCACTAGTACTAAAAGATTGTTCTTTTTTAATAATATAATCAACTATAGAATTTTGTGCACGTATATGATCATATGAAAATGTTTACAAATTACCAGTTGATGAAGCCCCTAATTGCATTTGACTTCGAATATCATGTTCTTTATTTTGTAAATGTTCGTCAGAATGCCTTTTTAAATAACTAATATCTCCTGCAGATGCAGCATTAAGTAAACGTGCACAATATTTACATTTTGCTTTAAATGTAATTGTGCCATCAGGATTATTTGTAGATTTATTTTCAAAATATTCCCAAACACTACTACTTCTGCTCCTAGATAATGATCCAACTGTTGGAAGAGGGATATTGGAAGGAGAATCAACAAATTCATGTGGTGTAGTATATGTATCAACATCGACATAAACATTAGGCATATTAGGATCCATAATAATGCAAGTAAAACAATATATAAGAATTAACAATTAATTTAAATAATGTGTAAATACAATCAGTAAAAAATAATAATTAATATATGTGCACAAATAATTAATAAAAAAATGTGTAGCTAATAAATTTAATAAAACTAATTAATGTTACCGACTGGTGAATGCGATACAAAAATTTGCTTCTTCTGATGATTGAGAGTTGAGAGAGATTGAGAGTTTAGAAAAGATTGAGAGAATTTAAGAGAGAGAGAAAGAGAATTATTTGTTATAAGATTTATTTTGAAAAATGAAAGATATTTATAGTAATTTTAATTATGACTGTTTGTATATTACCGTTTCAAAATTGAATTGAGTGATTGATGAGACTAGGCTAGGCAAAAGCTAGACTAGTACCAGCCACTTATCCGTTGTGTGTCAGTGACACAATGTCACATTAGTGCATTTCTTTCTTTTTATCTCTTTGAGACTATTTCCTTCTTCTACGGATTCCTGTCAAAATGGTGTAAGTTGATAGCTTAACATATATCATATGAATATAGGATGAGGCTTCACAGATATTGTTGGGCTTGTAGGGGCCTACTATGGGTCCCGTTTTGATAATCGAAACCGTTTGAATGTGTAAAATTCATCTAGTATTATATGTCTGTAAAAAATCACATTGATCATATATCGATAGCTATCTGATCGGATTAGTTTTTTGTCAACTATTACTTTGTTCACTGTCCATTTTTTTGATACAAAACTGATATGATCATATAGTTATCGATATCCGATTAACGTGATTTTTTACAGTCATATAATATTCGACGAGTTCTACACATTCAACGATTCAGATTATTAAAACGGGACCCGTGATGAACCCCCACAGACCCAACAACATTGTCCTAAATATCATGCGTATCCACCGAATTATTTGTACCATGCACATGGTCTATCAATATCATCACTACTGTAGTACAGTCTGCGGATTTGATTAAGCATGTATATATATATATATCTATCTATCAAACAAAGAGCATGTATATACATATATATATATATATATATCAATCCATATTAACTAAACAAGTATATAATTTTTAAAAAAAATCTGTGTTTAAAAAATCATAACCCAACACAGTTAGTTTTGATTTTATTTTAATAAATTATTATTATTTTTTGTTTTTATTTTTAAATTATTAATGTTATTTATTTAATTATATAAATTTTTTATTTTTACAAGATTACTATTTTTTTATAAGATCAACCTTTTTATTTATTTTATTTATTTATTTTTTTAATTATTTAACCATTACAAGTTGTTTTTTATTTTTTAAAATTTGATCATTGAATATTGATATAAAGAGGGTCGGATGGATGGCGGGACGCCCTTGGTTTGAATTTTTGGGCGGGCGGACATAAAGTGGAAGGCTCAGCCCTAATATACTGGGCTCGGCTCAGGCCTAACTAGGCAGGGCCCACCACGGATTTCGGCGGGTTTCGGGCCGCCTACGGGCCTTGGGCCATTTTTACACCCCTATCCATCACCATCATTGGCTAGAAGGACCAGAAACAGCAAGTCCTCATAGTGGACCCTACTTATATTGTTTTACTCACTGTTTTAATTTTTGAAAAGTATTGATAGAGTAGCACACGTTTATTTAAACCAATACAATTAGCACAAGTATGTTGTACAAAAAAATCATTTTATTATTGAGCTTTCTTGCCATACCTTGATAACCATGTTTTAATGTTTGAAAGTCACATATAACATGATGAAATAATTTAAAAAATAGTATTACAATACATATACATATACATATACATATACATATACATATATTTGACAAATTTGATTGTGTGGCAATCAAAAGAGAATCCATTGATAGAGGAAAAACCTTACATGCACATTTTTTTGAAACCCCCACCTTTATTTAGCCCCACCTTTACCAACAAGCACGTAGCTTAACTGGTAAGGGGCTATGTTAGCTTAACTAAGATCTCGAGTTCGAGACTTGGGAACGCAGCTGTGTTTAAAACTTTGTTGGGAGAGCTCTACCGCCCTTGTGGTCCTACACAGCTCGAACCGGATTAGTCGGGGTCCTGTGGACTTTCAGATACCGATGGTTTAGACCTAAAAAAAAAAAAGAAAACCCCACCTTTATTTATGTTAGGAAAAATTATAAATAGATGGTACAATCACAGAAAATTACGCTGTAAATGGGAATTTTTTTGGGTGCAACTCTGACATACAAGAAAAGTTGCACCAAGCAAATGAATGAATTTGCAGCAAAACACAGGAGAGTCAAAAAATCATGAAAATGTAATTTTTTTACCACTATTCTAGTGAAATGTAATTTTCACTTTATGTTTTGTGTATATTTCTTTGATGTAATCCTTATTAAATTAAATTAATTGTGAAAATTATTATTTTCAACTCAATTCAATTTTCTTTCATTTTAAAAAACTAAATTCTATTTTAAATATTTTTGTTTGTTTACTAGACTAATTCTAAAGCTCTAAACAAAAATATATGTTGGGAAATTTTCAAAATTCAATTTAAAATTTTTTGAGCATTTTCAAAATATTTCTTATTTATTTTTGAAAAGCTCGAAATAAGTTTGAGAATTTTTTTAAAATGCTTGGAACATGTAATAAACTGTTACATGAAATCATGAAGAAAGATGCTAGTTTGCATGTATACGCATCATGCGCATTGTAAGAATGATGTACGTATAGCACTCTGATGGTATATTTTGCACTTAGCGTTCTTGTTTGCTATAAAAACTGATGTGGAAATGATATGACATGACACAAGACCAAAATGGCAAACATGTGGCATACTGATGTGGCACAATGGTATGTGTTCGATTTTGATATGTATTTTCTTGTGGCTTCATTGTATTGGTAACTAAGTGCACACTATCTGTAAGAGGGGTTAACTTAAGTCCATTAATTAATTGGGTCCAGTCAGAGCCCAATCGAAATGCCCAAAATTAATGGGTTCAGAGAAATTATTTCCAAATGGGCCCAAGTGAAATCCATTGAACGGGCCCACGAGAAAGCCAACAACTTGGGCCGGGAAAGACTCATCAAGTAGATATCTCTAAAAAAGAGTCCAACAAACCTATCCAAGGAGGCCTAGATCATACAGGCGTACTAGAAGGTTAACCGTTACTTTCAGAAGAGATGAAACCCTCGGAGGAGATCCATTCTCCGAGGTATTGGCTTAGTCTTGAAAGGGTTCGGAACCACGAACCTAGAGACCCGAAGCACTTGACTTCGAACGAATTCGGATGCAATCTAGGAGCTCGGATTTGAAAGGGTTCGGATCCACAAACCTAGAGATCCGAAGCACTTGGCTTCGAATGGATTCAGACACAATTTAGAAGCCGCTCCATTAATGAGTCCCAGAACATTTGCGGACTCAGAGCTTTCCGGGATCTACGTACTAGAACTATGGGCGTAATGGAGTCCGAACAAAGGACCCGATCCCGAGGATGGTAAGTGGAGATAAATTCACTCTTCGGTTAAACTAGCCTATACCCAGGTCGAGGTGGCACGATCTAGGGGGTCCCTAAGACTCGGCAATATCTGCGGCAGGGCGTTCTCTTGAACTACCCCTGACCCTTATGCGGCAGGACGTCCTCTGGGACTACCCTTGACCCTTTGGGATGATTGGGGATCATTGGTTAGGTGTAGCTAAGAAGAAGGGTTCGCTGAGAGGTTGATCTCCTCTTCGGGGTTTTCCTCATCCTCGAAGAGGTCACCTCCTTGGACAAGGTGGTTAGAGAGAATATTCCCCATGTGCCATGCACATGGGCTCCATCCTACATCATGAGGTGCTTATAAATAGCACCCACTCATAGATTTACAAGGGATGGGTTTTGGAGAGAAAACTCTTGGGAAAGAACTAATTTCCTTTCTCCATTATCAACCTTGAGAGTAAAAGTGAGGGATCTATGGGAGAGCCTTGCCATTATTCTCTTGTCATGACCCAAACCCGTCTCTATGGGTTTAGCATCAGAATCGCCAAGATGTCGAGATTACCGAGGGCACCTTATGATAGAATAATGTCTGAGTTCAGGGCATGGCGGAAGTATCTGATAAATAAAATAATGTCCAATGAGCTGTGACAGTCTATATGCAAAAAGACTTCTCATACATGTAGACGTTCAGTACAGAACAGTATGCATCATATACACAATCATTCAGTACAGGGACTTAATCCCTATTACACAGTACAGTACAGTGCAAAACATTCCCTCTATACAGTAGTACAACACAGATACAGAGACAGACGGGGAGATTAAGACACCCCTAAGCCATAGCTTGGCAGGCTCGGAACCTCGCAGTGAGGCACAGTGGTTGGCTTGACAAAACTGAAGTTTACCCTGACGCTTCTAGCTTTGATCCGGTGCTTGTACACCTACATATATATATATGAGCAGTGAGCTAAAGCCCAGTGAATAACATAATGCGTAAAGGGGGTTAAGAAAGAATGTCCTTTCAGTATTTTAAATAGTCGTTTGCCTCGGTAAATCAGTTATACAGTCGGTGGCTTGTACTTCATGTCATATCAGTCATTTAGAAATCATAGTAATCGTATGTGGCACATTCGATAGCAAAACAGTACGGTGGTAGTAGCAGTGTTAGTACAGTAGTAATAACGGGAACAAGATAGAATAAGATACTTGATAACGACTGATAACAATAACAATCTGATAAAGACATCTGATTCTAGAGGTGGCTTACACTGTAGCACTTAGGTCTGTGCAGCATTTTGCTCCAGATTTCACAGATTGGCTTAAAGCCTAGTATGGATTCAAGGGGTGTCTCGCACAGATTTTAGAGGTGACTCACATTGTAGCACTTAGGTCTGTGCAGTACTTTGCTCCAGAGGTAACTGTGATAGTAGTAGTACGATAATGATGAGGGTCTTAAAAGACCGAATACGATTGATGGCCATCAATCAAGATGTGATAATGGTTCCAACGAGGAATCGACAGAGATCTCAGAATAAGAATGAGCGGATGAGGTGCTAAGGATGCCACAGTACAGTTCAGAATATAGGACATACATTCATTCAAGAACAATAAACAATAAGCGATTCGAAAAAGATGCATTCTTCTTCAGAAGATAATCATTTTGAACATATCTTTACAGAATTGTTACTCACAGAGTTCTGGGCTACAGTAAGCTAGAGCGTCTCCTCGATAAGCTAACCCTACACAGTTAACAGATTGAACACACACTAAGCCACACAGTTGGGAAAGATAATAACTTAATCCCTAATTTGCCTCGGTGTGGTTCTACATCTATATCCCCATTAAGATGTCTTAAACTAGGCCGAAGAATGCCTAGAATGAAATGAGGATGCAAAGATGCACTCAGAAAACAGTTTCAGAATTTTCAGAAAAAACAGAGTCCCGCTTGAGCGCAGGTTTCCCCGCTCGAGCGGACACGCAACAAGGTCTACGCTCGAGCGTAAACTCCACCGCTCGAGCGGACCAAAAAGTACTGGAAGCTCAAAAATCACGCTCGATTGGGCGCTCGATAGCCGCTCGAGCACAAGACACAAGGTCTCGCTCGAGCGCCAAATACCCTGCCGGCGATCAGAATGCAAAGGTAAAGTATCTTTCGATTCCTTTCGCCGAGCGCTATCTTCCCCACTCGAGCGGGAGTGCAAAATCTGGAAAACCTAGATTGCACAATCAATCTTAAATCCAAGTTCCAAAATGCTAAATTCGATCCTCTTGGTCCAATTTTTCTGGAAAACTCTTGTAAACTCATAAGATTATATGATTCCAAGCTCAATTTATAAAATCAAAGCCCAAGGGTAGTTTAATTAAACTCATTTTCAAATCAATTCTCAAGAACATGATGAACATGCAATATCCATGAATTCAATCAACTTCAAAGCTTCAATCACTTGCTCGATTGAGCCAATTCTTTCCAAAACAAGATGAAATCATGGTCCATAACAACAATATGAACATGCATGTACCAAATTCCATGTAATCAACCTCAAAATGCAACAATGTAGACATGCATGCATGATATGTGCTACAATTCAACAATTTGGCACCATTTCTAGACTCAACTCTTCAATTAACATGGAACATGCAATGACTAGCTTGAATGCATGAATAAGAAGGCAATTACTCTACCTTAAGTCTCCAATTATGAGTCTAGGAGTTCAATGTTGCTATCACTCTTCAATTCTTCCAAGTTTCAAGCTAGCTCACAATGAAATCAAGATGAAATCACTCTTCTAGGTGTCTCTCTCTCTCTAGAGTCGGTTTTGAGCTCTCAAAATGAGTTGATGAAAAGTTTTGTTGAATGCTTAATGAGGCTCAAAAAATGTTATAATAAAGGGCCCACTAACATGGTAATTCCGTAAATAAGGCAACTCTTTGATTTAACTTATTTTATCTAATTTAATCATACCAAATGAATTTTCAATTAAATATATCATTAATTCACATAAATTCCAATGATCATAAAACATTGATCCATTTCCGATTCGGCTGCCGATAAGGCCTTCAATTTGCAGTTTAAATTACAGAACATGAACAGATCGATAACAATCAACAGGTAGAAAATGCATTTAAACAGTTACAGTCAATCAATCAGTCTCAGTTCTCAGTCAGTCAGTTCAGTATTTCGATCAATTCAATTATCAATCATAATCAGTCTTAGTTTAGCAGCAATCAGTGCTTAATCAGTAATCAGTGGTGAGGGTTATTACAGTCTCCCCTCCTTATAAAGAGTTTGGTCCTCCAAACTCGAATCTCCTTCATTCCAGAAGAAAACAAGATGTATGACCCAATCTCAATCTTAGCAATGCACATAAACAGAATCATAAATTGTATACAGAGATTAGGGTCCGTATTAGAATAGAGTCTTATACATGTTCAGGTTTTAAAGTTAGGGATAGATTCAGGTACATGTTCATTTTCATATTCTCGTCCACAGCATACGTAGATGCACAATCCTTGCTTATGCATACATGGTGCATTCATTAGCACTACTAGAGCAGATATAGAACAGATACAAACATGGCGGAATCTGAAGCGAATCTTAATGTGACAAGACAGGCGATTCTGATTATGTGTTGGTTATGAATAACTAGTTCCATAAAGGAATCTCGAAAGCGGGTAACAGAATAGAATAGAACAGTACAGAAGCTGAGCCCCCATGACGAGGCCTCCGGTACGGGTAACAGAGTTCAGACAGATATTAGTTCCATAAAGGAACCTCCGATACCGGGCAACTAACATATGTTACATATTACCAAGAGTCACGAATATATATCAGAAATCAAACAACCATTTAGTATACAGCAAATAGCATTTCAGAAACAAAAATTTATTTCGTTACATAGAACGTGAATACAGTTACACAGTAGTACATAACAGTGTCAGTAGTATTCACACTACTTATATCAAGTACTTATCGGGGTTATAAATTTACACTGGTCTCCTTTTCATGGGTAATTTCCCCCGTTAAGTTATAGAGATTCGATTCATTCACTACTTAGTCATTCATCTGGTTCTTGTTCAATTTGGTTCTCAATTTGGTAATTCATCACAGTCAGTCCAGTTCATTCGGGAGTTATCGGGAACATAAGGTGAATTGTACATTACTCCCATAGCAGTAGGCAGAGTTCTGAAGTAAGCATTCATTTACTATTCATCAGTTCCAGTCCTCACAGATTCGATCATATTATGTATCAATACGGAAACAGTCATATAGATTACATATACTTCCAGACAGTCAGAGTTTACGATCAAACTAGTCTGTTTTCAACAGATCCCATCAGTTCTGAAGTACAGTAATCACCAAACAATCATTCCCTAGGCAATCAAGTTCATGGTCATAATGGTAGTACCGGGTAAGTAATCACATGTCATGTACCCAGTTTTTCCCACATTGTAAGCAATTTGATAATAGCTTTCTCAATGAGGGTTCCCTCAGGTCAAGTCGATGAAAGTTCGACCAGGTCATGTCAGATGCAAGTTCTGCCCAGTCATTTCCAGTAAAAGTTCAAAGCACAAGCATCCAACAGAAATTCTATCAGTTACACAAAGGGTTTCATCAACCTACCGTTCCATCAGATTAGATCGGATAACAGTTCCATTCTTATCATTTCCAGATGAGGTACATAAGTTCATCAATTGTCAAACTTACATCAGAGTCCGGTACCGTTACAATTCATATTAAAGCAGTACAGGTCATATACAATGTGTTCCTCCCAATAAGTTTACAGGCAAATGCACAGGTATGTAGTTAATCATATCGAGAGGTAAGCATCACAGTCAATATAGCAATTTCCAAATAAATCCTTCATATAGGCATATGGTACACGGTAATACATCACACGGGGTTCCAAATCAGTCATATAGTCACTAAAGCATAGGCTCGCAAGTCTAATCAAATAGTCATGTCAATCATCCATAATCACAATTCACAGTCTAGAGTTTATCATTTGGGGTCTTTATTCAGCCACACAATCCCGGAGTCATAATCCCAATGGTTAAATCATTCCGAGCAGAAGTTATCGTCATGTATGTGCATGTTCAGAGTCTACTAACATTTCTAATACAGATTCACGAGGTCGATGTACAATACAAAATAGTTTCTCATCAACAGTAGATTTCAAGAGATTCATTATTCACAGTCCATTCCTCTCTGTCTTAACAGTATTACAAGCATGGGAACATATATACAGGTGTGAGTTCAAAAATCAGTTTTCATGTAGGCATTCGTTCACAAATTCATAAGCAGAAGTTCATCTTTACAAACCAATATGGGTCCGTAGTTTCAGCAGTCTCACACACAAACAGTTCGCGTGTATAATTCGAGTTCAAGGGTCCGTTCATTCAATAATGTCCGTCAATACGTAATAGTTCAGTACGAATCATAGTCGTACAAATTTCTCGAATTGTAGTCAATCATAAGGTATTCCCATGTTCAACAGTTCTAGTACAGTTCAAAAGATCATACCTAACAGTTCACTTTCAGTCGTTGCAATACGATACAAGGACCTAACTCAGCAAGTTCTCGCTGTTCACAAGTCCTAACAGTTCTCATAGTGTATGGTTCATGATTCCAGTAATTCAATTAATTCATTCAATACGTTTTCAGTCTATACCAAATTACGGAACATACAATTCCCACACAACCATTCGTATAAGCAATTTCATCTATTTAAGGTAACACCTGCGTCAGTCTTTTCAGTGTTCCGAGCATTCTCTGGAACTAGGGTCTAGATTTAGACTCATTCATGTTCAGTTGAGTTTGTGGGCAAGATATAGGCAAGTAACCTTCCTATCCACGTCTAACTAAGTCTCGGATAGGCGGCGGCAACGTCCCAGTGGTATCTCCCACATACGGTACAGATGGGTATATCATTGTTCACATTGCTTCTTCGACCTTAGTTGGTCAAAGCTATTGCCCGAGATTTCCATTCACGGAGGTCATTGATTTACCGGTCATTTTCACTTTCCGTTACTTTTGTTTTATTCTTTCTGATTCAGTTGACGATGTTGATTTGGATATTTCAATGCTGCTACGTTGTCTCAGGCATTACACTCTATCCAGGACATCTACATATTTTGCTGGGTTTTAGCATGCCAATTCAGTTAAACACATCTAGGTCACGCCCATCTTCAGTTCTTTTCTAGTCTTTTGTAGTCAGTATCTATCATGTGGGGTGCCTATCGAACTAGCTGGGTAAATTTTACTTCATGTTCGACCACAGTCTTATCACCTTACTCAAGTTATTCAAACTCAGGTACTTTCCTATTTCGGATGCATTGGGGAAAGCATTTTTCGAAGAAAACTTCACACATTTTCTCAATTTCTAAACCCAAGTCTCAGTTTTCAGTGGTTCAGTACCTCCCAGAAATTTCGGTGGTTTCAGTTTATTTGGGTTTCTGTATCAAGGTCATCAGTTCATATTCAGTTGATTCAGGCACGGTCACATTACCCTTTACTTTCACACGTTCATTTTCTTATAGATTTCCACAGTCAGTAGTAACATTAACATCAGCACTTTGCTCCAGATTTCACAGATTGGCTTAAAGCCTAGTATGGATTCAAGGGGTGTCTCACACAGATTCTAGAGGTGACTCACACTGTAGCACTTAGGTCTGTGCAGTACTTTGCTCTAGAGGTAACTGTGATAGTAGTAGTCTGATAGAATGAGGTCTTAAAAGACCGATCGATTGATGGCCATCAATCAAGAAATGAGTGGTTCCAACGAGGGAACCGACAGAGATCTCTCAGAATAACGATGAAGAGGTGCTAAGGATGCCACAGTACAGTTCAAAATATAGGACATACATTCATTCAAGAACAATAAACAGATTGAAAACAAGATGCAGCTTCTTCTTCAGAAGATAATCATTTTGAACATATCTTTACAGAATTGTTACTCACAGAGTTCTGGGCTACAGTAAGCTAGAGCGTCTCCTCGATAAGCCAACCCTACACAGTTAACAGATTGAACACACACTAAGCCACATAGTTGGGAAAGATAATAACTTAATCCCTAATTTGCCTCGGTGTGGTTCTACATCTATATCCCCATTAAGATGTCTTAAACTAGGCCGAAGAATGCCTAGAATGAAATGAGGATGCAAAGATGCACTCAGAAAACAGTTTCAGAATTTTCAGAAAAAACAGAGTCCCGCTTGAGCGCAGGTTTTCCCGCTCGAGCGGACACGCAACAAGGTCTACGCTCGAGCGTAAACTTCACCGCTCGAGCGACCAAAAAGTACTGGATGCTCAAAAATCACGCTCGATTAGGCGTTCGATAGTCGCTCGAGCGCAAGACACAAGGTCCCGCTCGAGCGCCAAATACCTCGCCGAAGCGGTAATGCAAAGGCAAAGTATCGATGCTCGAATTCGCCGAGCGCTATCTTCCCCACTCGGCGGAGTGCAAAATCTGGAAAACCTAGATTGCACAATCAATCTTAAATCCAAGTTCCAAAATGCTAAATTCGATCCTCTTGGTCCAATTTTTCTGGAAAACTCTTGTAAACTCATAAGATTATATGATTCCAAGCTCAATTTATAAAATCAAAGCCCAAGGGTAGTTTAATTAAACTCATTTTCAAATCAATTCTCAAGAACATGATGAACATGCAATATCCATGAATTCAATCAACTTCAAAGCTTCAATCACTTGCTCGATTGAGCCAATTCTTTCCAAAACAAGATGAAATCATGGTCCATAACAACAATATGAACATGCATGTACCAAATTCCATGTAATCAACCTCAAAATGCAACAATGTAGACATGCATGCATGATATGTGCTACAATTCAACAATTTGGCACCATTTCTAGACTCAACTCTTCAATTAACATGGAACATGCAATGACTAGCTTGAATGCATGAATAAGAAGGCAATTACTCTACCTTAAGTCTCCAATTATGAGTCTAGGAGTTCAATGTTGCTATCACTCTTCAATTCTTCCAAGTTTCAAGCTAGCTCACAATGAAATCAAGATGAAATCACTCTTCTAGGTGTCTCTCTCTCTCTCTGGGTTTGAGCTCTCAAAATGAGTGAATGAAAAGTTTTGTTGAATGCTTAATGAGGCTCAAAAAATGTTATAATAAAGGGCCCACTAACATGGTAATTCCGTAAATAAGGCAACTCTTTGATTTAACTTATTTTATCTAATTTAATCATACCAAATGAATTTTCAATTAAATATACCATTAATTCACATAAATTCCAATGATCATAAAACATTGATCCATTTCCGATTCGGCTGCCGATAAGGCCTTCAATTTGCAGTTTAAATTACAGAACATGAACAGATCGATAACAATCAACAGGTAGAAAATGCATTTAAACAGTTATAGTTAATCAATCAGTCTCAGTTCTCAGTCAGTCAGTTCAGTATTTCGATCAATTCAATTATGAATCATAATCAGTCTTAGTTTAGCAGCAATCAGTGCTTAATCAATAATTAGTGGTGAGGGTTATTACATCTCTCTCTAACCATTTTGCCTTTTTCTTCACTATAGACATCCCATTTTTTACCGTCCTTAAGACTTGGACGCCACTGATGGTTTACTTGGTGATGAAAGATGTGCAGTGAAAATGGTCGATTTCTTCGGCAAGAGGTGCTTCAAATCCCAAACCTCACACCCATTTTGGACCAAAGCCTTTTGAACAAAAATATTTTAGACCTTAAAATCCTCTATTTCAAAACATTTTTGAAAAAAAGGATTGTACGATGTTTCGAGGCTCGCATTTTGTTAAATGTTATGCTTTTCAGTAAACCGAGCAAGGACAAAGTGGAAATGAATGAAAGAGAGGTGAACTCTTTGAAAAATATTTCAAAACACCTTGCATAGGGGTTCAGGGTTGAATAAAATGGGAGAGGAGAGAAGAAAACAAGTTTGGGAGAAGTTTGGCATGAATTCGGGTAGGATCGAAACTGAGCAGTCTTCACTCAAAGAGGCATAACTTTTTTCACATTTGGAATTTTTATGTGAGGCTTCCACCATTGGAAAAAATACTTCAAGGGTTTCAATTTAGGCTTAAGAATGACTTGGAAATGAGTCCATATGAAGGAGTTATGTCCGGTTGAAGTTGGGCCCAAAAAGTAGATTTTTCTGGCCAACCAGAGGTGAAGGATGCTGGCCATAAATGGGATTTTTTGGCCATGTGCCGGCCATGGATGGCCAATGTCGGCCTCCTGCCATCCAAGAGTGTCCCATGCCGGCCAACAATGATCAAGTGCCGGCCATCAGTGAAGAAGTGCCGGCCATTGATGCCAGAAAGCAGTTTTTGGCAGATATTTTTGCTCTAGCTGTTCCAACTGTCTCTCTTGAGATATTTTCGATCTAAGGCTCTTATATTGCTATATTTGAAGCCATATCTCATATATTCAAGGGTTATAACATTTTAGGAAGAGCTTTGGGAGCCTCTCTCTCTACAATCCTCTCTCTAGATTCCTCTCTCTCTAAGAGCTTTGTGCTTAGAAGCTTGCATACAACCATCTTCAACCTATCAACCCTCAACAAGAGTGGTTCATCTTTGGGCTGAGATTCCTTGAGACTTTGTTTGAGCTCCAAAAGGTGGTTTTAGCTTGATTTGATGCATCATTTGTGCCTAGAGTGCTCTTCGCTTCAAAGGTATAATACTTACATTCTTTAAGTTTGCTTTGAACACTTGTTTTGCCATCTTTTTAAACTGTTATTGAACTCGTTTTCAACTGTAAAAAGCTCTGATTCTGAGGTTCTAAAATGGTGGTTTAAGCCTTGTTTGGTTAGGGGGTGTTTCCTCACTTTTGCTCCTTGGCCTGTAAAGCCTTTTGAGCTATCTTTCAAGCTTTTCAAACAATCTCTTTTTGGCCTTAAAACCACTGAATTCCAGAGAAATTTCAGTGGTGGAAAGCTTGTTTTGAGGCCCAAAATGTGAGGTGATAGCCTCCCCACCTTGTCTCTCTATGCCATGCCTTGTTAGCATCACAAAGTAGCATGTTTTTCTAGCTTATCTTAGCTTATTTCCAGCATATTTTTGCCTTTGATTTGGCATGTTTTAGGACTGTTTTGGGCTGGTTTGGTCCTTTGAGTCTTGCTTTGTATGCTTGTAGTCCAATTGTGCTTAAGGGTCTAGTTTGTGCTATGTGTTAGCCTTTCATTCTAGCTTTTTTTAGCTTACTCAAAGCATGTTTTAGTACTTCTTTTAAACTATTTTAGGACTGTTTTAAAGTGTTTGTGCCTTTGGGGCCTTGTATTGCATAGCTATAGTGCAAATGCCTTCACTAGCATTGAGTCTTAGGTCATCTAGCATGCTTTGCTTGTGATGTTTGCATGATATAGCATCATTTCTCATGTGATTTCAGAGCATATATCACTGTCATACCACATATATCACTCTTTAATTGTGTTTGAGAGTTGAGCCTTATGCCTTGTTTACGAGTCAATACATGAGCATGTTTTTCTTGCTTTTCATGCTACTATCTCAGCTCATTTTAGCCGTTGTTTTGGCATGTTTAAGCTCTATCCAGAGCTAGTTTGGTCCTTTGTGCTTGATATTGCATGGTTCTAGTGTAATGTACTTCACTAGTTTTTGATGCTTAAATCTCCTAACATGTTGTGCATTTGTTGATTGCATAATTTAGTGTCTTTAGCATGCCATATCAGCACTGAATATCTGTAATCTTCCTCTATGCTTCACTTTTGAATTTGATTTTGAAAGTGGTCTTAAGCCCATTATTGGCTTAAGCATGGAATTGAGGCTCTCATGCCTAATGGTTTTAACCTTCTCTTAAGGGTTTCTACTAACCAATAGCATGAGGCTTTTTTCATGCTCAAGGTGCTTGTGGCTAAGGCCATCTTTCCAATTAAAGGACTTTTCACATTGGACTTAACCGGTTGATGAATGGCTTGGTAATGTAAAAAGAGTAAACAAGAATTGAATCAAGTAAAACATGTCAAGATAAGCATGTTATGTGTGCATTGCATTGTGTTCAATCGGACGTTATATTGAACACAAGGAAGATTGGTTCATTTCATACTTGAAGTGATGAAATGAGCCAATCTCCTTCATCTCCGTTGCCTTTGATCTCTCATGATAAGGTAATGGACTTGAGTCTTGTTTGTCTTGCATTTATTGAAATGTGTGCAAATTGGATCTTTGGCCATCATGCATTGTATGCTTGATTGATGGTTTTGGATCCAATAATGCCTCTCCCTTGATGTTTTGAAATGATAAGGAGTGGCACAGTACATACATGCCCTAGGCAGACCCTCTCTTTTCTCTATTTTGTGCTTTGTTGCAATTTGGTGTCACTACACACCAGTGGCCGGCAGTGCCACACTGATGGCCGACACCCCTTCATCCTTGGCCAGCAGTGTACATCCTTGGCCGGCAGGGGGGTCGGCAGCAACTTCTCATGGTCGGCAGGCCACTGGTGCACTCCCCAGCATTGGTTTGGTAAGATTCAGCAGAAGGTTCTTGGAGACACCCTTCAAACAGAGCCTCTAAAGAGCAACCGGAGAGCTTTTCGGGACGGAAATCGAGGCATGCATGTTCAAATTCTTCAAACAGAGCTGAGGCAGTATAAGTTTAGAGCTTTACTTGTTAGTTAGCTTGACTTTGTAATTTAATTAATTTGTTAATTAGTTAAAGTATTGTAATAATTAGCTTAGTGTTTGCTAGTTATTCAATTTGGTTTTGTAATAATTAAATTAGATTAGTTGATTAGCTTAGCTTAGATTAGCTTAGCTCTCATTCGGACCCTCCTTCGCGAGGGCGCATTGTTGTAATAAGGATGCGTGTGTGTGTGCATGTCTTTCAACCCCACTTCTTTCTTCTTTTTACTTAACCGCTTTCGATGGTTAGTTTTAGGGCATTTTTTGATTAGCATACCTTATGCTTTGCATGCATGCGTGCATTATTCATTTGTCTTGCATGCACCAAGCTTGGCGTATCATTCAAACTGCATTATATTTTAATACACTTACTTGAATATGTGTTCCAAAGCATGTTATCAAGTGTTGCATTCATATGCCATCTTAGATAGCCGAGCCTATTTAGTTACATTATTGCATGCGTTGCATTAGGTATTATAGCATAATTAGGATCATGCATTGATTTCTAAGTAGCTTCTGTTTTGGCTCGGAGTACACTGTAAGTGTTTCTGCTTTAGCATCCTTGCATGAGTGTGAGTGATTGCTATGATAGTATGCTTGTCATGAGGCTATTTGCTTAAGTGTTTTAATTGCATGAATGCCTGTGGATGAAGGCTTCATTGCTTGAATTGGGACAATTCATCAAATGCGAGTTTTAAGTCTACTTGAGGGTGGCAAATCATCATATTTTAAAACCCACATGAGGGTGGCAAATCCGCGCTTTAGCCTACTTGCGAGTAGCACTGTCAAACCATTTTTCAAAAACAAACATGAGATGTTTTGTTTCAATTCGAGTGATTTAGTCTATATTTGTATGCTGTGCGCATCACATACTAAAGCTAGAATAATAATCGGATAAGAACACATGAGGTTTATAAAACAACATATCATGCTTAGTAAAGGCCGATCCTTTGATCGGGCGAGCAGGGGTGCTCATTTCATGATCTTCCTCTCTCATACCCAAGTTCTCGAGCCGAAGCAACTTTGGTGATGACAGACACGTGGCCTTTGGCATGAGTCAGGGTTTCCTAACTTTTCCAAAATAAAATATTTAGGTGGCGACTCTGTAATTTGGCAAAGTAGTTCAGTTTTGGCATAATTTGATTTAAAATATGATTTTCCAAAACGATTTGCCGGATTGGACTTCTTTGGTGCTTATCAATCTCATATTGCAATTTGTGAGATTAGATTCAGAACCGTGACAGGAGTCCGAACTGTAGTAGTAAGGACCTAATTCGCGCCGTCTTCGAAAGGGGTGGCGCGCAGAGGAAGTTCAGACGGTCTACATTCACCCAATCTCTTATCTCCATCATTTTTTTGCTTTTGTATTCTTAGTTGAGACTATTGAAGAATCTAAGCCTCTCATCATCTTCTAGAATTTGAATTTTTCTTCAAGGATCTTCGAAGATCTTTGAATTTTCTAACAACTTTCTTGAACCCTCTCATACTTCAGAGTTCAGAAGAGGAAAAATTGTGAAGATGATACTTCTTTTCCATGCAGTGTTGGGGAGGTGAAGGCCTTAGTTGAAGAATGTGTGGCAGACGGGGAACTGAAGTTGACTCATATCGAAGAACTGTTGCCGAAGAGAGACCGCGAGGGCCCTAATTATTGTATTTTGCGCCAATCACTAGGACATTCTACAGAAAAGTATCGGACACTTAAGAAGATTTTTAGAAAGAAAGTCAAAGTAGATGAGCTAGAGTTCAAAGAACAGGAGCCCTAGGATATCTTAGAAGACGTGGCTATGATGGTATATGACGGCCACAACCCGAGCAACTGGTGAAAGCTTTCCAAATGATCTTGCAACTCTATGGGCAAATGTCAACATTCCGTAGAAGAAGTCTATATATGACATTTACAATTTGTATTTACTGCATTGTCCAAGAATTTTCTATCTTTCTTTCTTATGTTCTGAAGAAAGTTATTTTCTCCATATTACGTATCTCTATTATAAGTTATTTTCTCTACATTGTATATCTTCATTGTGTTATGTTGATTGAGACAGTTTTCAATTTTTGTTGCTCTTCAAAGAAGAAAGAGAAATAGTAAACTCAGTTACCAACTTGAAGGGACCTTTCTTGACGCAGTAAAAGTATACTCCCACTTTGACCTTCGAAGAGCAGCCATTGCTTCCATTAATGCAAGCTTCGAAGATCATTCTTGCTGAAGTAGAGTGTGTGCTCCCACTCAGACTTTCAAAGAACAGATCTCGCTTCTGTCAGTGCGAGCTTCGAGGGATAACGTTTGCTTCCATTGATTGCCAAAGAAAAGAGTATGCTTCCACCGGGACTTCCGAGGAATAGCCCTTGCTTTCATTTGGACTTCCAAGGAACAAACCTCGTTTCCATCAGTGCGAGCTTCGAGGATCTCTCTTGTTGAAGTAGAGTGTGTGCTCCCATTCGGACTTTCGAAGAGCAAATCTCGTTTCCATCAGTGCAAGCTTCAAGGATCTCTCTTGTTGAAGTAGAGTGTGTGCTCCCACTCAGACTTTCGAAGAGCAAATCTCGTTTCCATCAGTGCAAGCTTCAAGGATCTCTCTTGTTGAAGTAGAGTGTGTGCTCCCACTCAGACTTTCGAAGAGCAAATCTCGTTTCCATCAGTGCTAGCTTCGAGGATCTTTCTTGTTGAAGTAGAGTGTGTGCTCCTACTCAAACTTTTGAAGAACAGACCTCGCTTCCATCAGTGCGAGCCTTAAGGATCTTTCTTGCTGAAGTAGAGTGTGTTCTTCCACTCAGACTTTCAAAGAGTGTCAAGGATCTTTCTTGCTAAAGGAGAGTGTGTTCTCCTACTCAGACTTTTGAAGAACAAGCCCTCGAGACTCGATGGCCTATCAAAAGGGATTTTCTTGCGAAAGTAGGGTGTGTGCTACTGTTCAAACTCCTGACGGACAACCTTGCTTCCATTTGGACTTCCGAGGGACAACTCTTGCTCTCATTAGTGCGGGTCCGAAGAATAGCTCTTGCTTTCATCAATACAAGTTCCAAGGATCTTTCTTTTTAAAGTAGAGTGGACTCCTACTTGAACTCCTGAGGGATAGCCTTTGCTTCCATTAGCTGCCGAAATAGAAGTGCGCATCCACTCGGACTTCCGAGGGATAGCCTTGTTTCCACTCGGACTTCTGAGGGAGAGCTTGTTTCCGCTCAAACTTTTGAGAGACAACCTTGCTTCTACTCGGACTTCCGAGAGACAATCTTTATTTTTGTTGGTGCAAGCTTGGTAGACTCAGTTGCCTTCCAGAGGGATCTTTCTTGCCGAAGTAGGGTGTATGCTACTTTCGGGCTCCTGAGGGACCGTTTTGCTCTCGTTCAGACTTCTGAAGGACAACCTTTGCTCTCATTAGTGCGGGTTGTGAGGGGCCCGGGGTTGTGGATTTCACACAAAAATTTATTTGCTTGAAATAGTAAAGCCAACAAACTAGACAAACAATATCGAGTTCAGATTATGATTCAAACATTACCGAAATAGAGGCAACATCAACAATAGCCGGTTCCTCTCAAGCCGACGTAAAGCTACAATGGTCACACAAAATTTTGGCATCAGCTATGTATTTCCCAAGCATCCACAAGTTCAATAATCAACAATATATGGTTCTACTCTCTGCTATGGCACTTCATCATTTCAAACAAATCGTTCGCCAAGTTCGGGTATCAAGAATTCATTCACTGATTACACAAAAATAAAGTATGATGTTATTACATTATCAATAAACAAGATCATTCTACTTTTATGGAGGCGGTGTTATTGTTTCAATATTCTTAGTAGCAGCAACAATCAACACACAAGGGCTTATTTTCTACAAACAATCAATTATTCAACAACAAGAGTTCAACAGTAACTATTCCAACATTCACAAGGATGGCAATGAATAAATTCACATGAGACAACCAACGAATGCTCAATATTTTCAATAGTTCTATTTGTATCGAAATTATCAACGAACGGGCTCGGGTTTTAAATATCAGAGGGAGTGCAATGCCATGGTGTGTTTTTTATCTTGCAAAATCAGCAATGAAATTCAACAGAGCACTAGTTCAAGATTGTTTGCAAGCCTCAAGACTAAAATCAAAATTACCACTAGAGTTCACAAATTCATAGTGTATCAGAGCAGGGATTTCTAAGATCAAGAATTATTTCTAATTAAAGATGTAAAGTTCAAAAAAGAGGGCTTCAAATACTTGCTCACAGATCTGATGTAACAATGGTTAAGGTGTGAAGCTAAAAAGAGCAATAAATAGCAAATGGCATAAGCCATAAGTCAAGATTGTCCACGCAAGGCAAGACTGTGACTGGTTCTCTTGAAGGCTGATGGTGCGCTGAACGACGCTGGGCAAGACATTGCTGTGATGAAGTAATAGCGCAAGGCAGCAGCGGCAGTAGTGTTATAGGTGAGTTGGTGTCGGTGATGGTCAGTAACAGCAGCGGCGGTGTGAAGGCTTGGCCGAAGTGACGAAGAAAGAAAGAAGGGGGCTGGCAATAGTGGTCTTCAATGGAGTGCGAAGAAAGCCGAAGCTCTGGGGTGATATTTCTAGAAAGAGAGTAGGCTAAGAATAGGGTTTTGCAAAAAGAGATAAGGACAAAATTTATTTGGAGCAGAAACAATATGATTCTGATTTCCGATGGTCCTTCAAACATTGTAGAGAAAATATACAATGTAGAGAAAATATATATATATATATATATAAAGGGCCAAGCACTTTATGGGTTTCGAATTTCATGGAAGGAAAACAGTGGATCTCCATTTATTTTATAGAAAAGAATATGCTGAGGATATGATTTGGTGAAAAAGTGGATAAGGGCAAGGGTTTTTGTCCTAGGCTTGGAGCAAATAATAAAAAAAATGTGCGGTTAGGTGGCCTCTCAATTATTCTAGGAGCATATATATATAATGGGTCTTCGTTGATTTTCTTTTGACTTGGAGGCGAAAAGTTTGGATTGGTGAATAGTAAGGATTTGCAAAAGTCTGGAATCAAAATAATGAAGATAAGGCAATACACAAGGAACTATTTAGTGCGCATAACATCTACACATTTTATTAAAACCAAGTGTTTAAATATTTATTTAAGAGAAACATAACACAAGGCTGACGCAGAATGATGCAAGCAGATATTCCCTGATATTGGCAAAATATTCCCTGATATTTTGAAAATTGTATTTTGGCACCGAATTTTTTTAAATAATTATTGTGTGGCCCACCTCTTGGGAAAGTATTTCAGTAAGGCTCCCGAAAATGCAGCGAAGGTTGATCCTAACTGAACGGAACGTTTTGGATGTCACTGTGAGGTCGAAATGGTGAAATTCTAAACAATTTTTTTAAGATTTCAAAATAGCCTAATGACACATGCCCGAGGAAATAAAATGAAGCATGGCCGAAGTAGTGATTATGCATGTCTAGAAAATTTAAAATTTCCCATATATGCAAGAGGCAAATGTAAAAGGGGTTAACTTAAGTCCATTAATTAATTGGGCCCAGTCGGAGCCCAATCGAAATGCCCAAAATTAATGGGTCCAGAGAAATTATTGCCAAATGGGCCCAAGTGAAATCCATTGAACAGGCCCACGAGAAAGCTAATAAATTGGGTCGAGAAAGACTCATCAAGTAGATATCTCTAAAAAAAGAGTCCAACAAACCTATCCAAGGAGGCCTAGATCACACGGGCGTTCTAGAAGGTTAACCGTTACTTTCAGAAGAAATGAAACCCTCGGAGGAGATCCATTCTCCGAGGTATTGGCTTAGTCTTGAAAGTGTTCGGAACCATGAACCTAGAGACCCGAAGCACTTGGCTTCGAACGAATTCAGATGCAATCTAGGAGCTCGGATTCAAAAGGGTTTGGATCCACGAACCTAGAGATCTGAAGCACTTGGCTTCGAACGGATTCAGACGCAATCTAGAAGCCGCTCCATTAATGAGTCCCAGAACACTTGCGGACTCAGAGCTTTCCGGGATCTGCAGAACCATGGGCGTAATGGAGTCCAAACAAAGGACCCGATCTCGAGGACGATGAGTGGAGATAAATTCAATATTCGGTTAAACTAGCCTATACCCAAGTCAAGGTGGCACGATCTAGGGGGTCCCTAAGACTCCGCAATATTTACGGCAGGGCGTTCTCTTGAACTACCCCTGACCTTTATGCGGCAGGACGTCCTCTGGGATTACCCCTGACCTTTTGGGATGATTGGGGATCATTGGTTAGGTGTGGCTAACAAGAAGGGTTCACTGAGAGGTTGATCTCCTCTTCGGGGTTTTCCTCATCTTCGGAGAGGTCACCTCCTTGGACAAAGTGGTTAGAGAGAATATTCCCCATGTGCCTTGCACATAGGCTCCATCCTACATCATGAGGTGCCTATAAATAGCACGCATCCATAGCTTTACAAGAGATGGATTTTAGAGAGAAAACTCTTGGGAAAGAACTAATTTCTCTTTTTCATTATCAACCTTGAGAGTGAAAGTGGGGGATCTGTGGGAGTGCCTTGCCATTATTCTCTCTCTAACTATTTTGCCTTCTTCTTCACCAAATCTCTTATCTCCATCATCTTTTTGCTTTTGTGTTCTTAGTTGAGACTATTGAAGAATCTAAGCCTCTCATCATCTTCTAGAATTCAAATTTTTCTTCAAGGATCTTCGAAGATCTTTGAATTTTCTAACAACTTTCTTGAACCCTCTCATACACTATCTACACTACAGGAAAAATGGCCTACTGCAACGTTTTTTTATGGAGTTTAGGGAAATGCCACTATAAATTAATGAAACACAACGTTTTCGAAAAACATTGTCTCTGATCTTAGTGAAACGACATCGTATTGGGTCAATGTATTGACCGTCCAAACCTCCGTCTCTTTGAACTCAGTCTCTCTCTTTCTCAGTCTCTACTACAACTCAGTCTCACTCTCTTCCAAAACCCTAAATTTGAAGCTTTCATTCTCAACCCTTGATTTGAAACTCTCACTCTCTCTCGCTCAATTTCAAACACACACACTCTCGCTCGCTCACTCACTCAATTTCTCATTCTCAACTCTCGATTTGCTCGATTGCAGATCCAAAACCCTCGATGGTTTGCGCTTCATCAACCTCTGTCGCTCGCAATTGAACTCTCTAGCTATTCTTCATCGATCTCTGTCGCTTGAGGGCTTTACTCTAGTTGTTCTTCATCGAACTTGAACTCAATTTGTTCTTCATCAAATTGATCTATTCTTTATCAAATCGCAGATCCATGTTGTTTGATGTTTTAAAAGGTATACAAATTAAAGTTTTGTACTTGTTTATGGTCTATGATTGGCTTTTGTATACCACTTGTTTGACAAACTATGCTATTTTGATAGCCTGGAAATACACTAGTAAACTATGGTGTGGTTAAATTGTTGGCAATTTGTTGTCTGTTTTTAGATTTTAATATTTCCAAGATCATTGTTGTAATGTGTATGATGAACACAGAGAATAAATAGTCATCAACGGCTAGACAAGGAAGAAGTTTAATGATCTAGCTAAATTATAGGGTTGTTTATGGAGATAACCCCTTTGCGATGTCCACTAATTGGACACTTAAAAGATAGGCAACAAGATTTAGACATGGACACTTGGGATGTTAGCCTGACTGAGGTATAAAACCAGCACAAATGATTCAGGCACAACTTCATAATAATGTTTAAGCCACAAAGACCATTTATTATGAGCAGTTTTTAGAACTGGCCACATATCTTCCCAGGAATGGCTAGTTTATACACAAAAATCAAAATAAATAGATAATCCGGGACATGCTGGGTAGAAGTCTCCCTAAGTATCAAAACCTCCCTTATTCTTTACCCTCTCCTACCCCTCATTAATTAATTAAATACAGAAGAAATACAAAGGGAAGGGTTCCCTGATTAGGCTTGATTATTCCTCTCCCCTTTCACGTCGGAAAACCATTTTTCACCAATTTAATAGAGATGTTTGATGAATTAGTGGCTGTTGCACTTAGATGGGATTTCTCTTGGTGATTAGGGGGTGATTCTAATATCATTCGCTTTTCTTCAGGGAGGTTTCTTGGTGTGTATATCTCCAGATCTGTGATAATTTTTTCCATCTTGATTGATGACTTGGGTCTGATGGACCTTCCTTTGATGGGAGGACCTTTTATTACCTAATCTAATAATCCAAAGGCTCACTCCATGTCTGGCATAACAATTTCTTGGTGTCTTCAGAGTGGGAAGAGTATTTTTGCTTAAGTGATTCAATTTTTAGGCATTAGTGAGGATAGTTGTTCCTAAAGATTTTCCACGTATGTCAATCTGCCTATTATCTTGTTATGATTTACAGCATTATTATGTGGATTTCATTATATGATTGATTGATTGATTAATTAGAATTGGCTAATTAAATAGAGTAATCCACTTAGTAAATTTTAATTGCTAATTTGTTTAAGAGTCTGGCCTATTCCCAAAATCAAAGTGTCATCTTTTATTTGTTGCACCACCGGGATGCAAAAATCATGACAGATGTTAATTTAGCAAGTAATTATCTATGCATGCATAAATAGCCGTAGACTCATCCAAGAATCTTCATTAGAGATACCTAGTCATCTTTGATGAGGCTTTTCTTGGATTGTCCAGTTTGGACAGTTTAGGACACAAGTCTATGTTGTATTAATAGTTCTACTGCTTAAATGTAGTCCATCTCATAGAGATTTCGTGTAGTAGCTCCTTATGTTCTCCAGGTGCATACTAGACAAGTTGTAGCAATACACCCAATTTATGTAGTGTACTTGGAAACCATGGGGAGATGATGCCAAAATTTTGTTAGAGATAGATAGAGCGGTATGAGCTACTTTTTACAATATAGATAGTGCATTCCTGAATGACAAAGTAGGATGAACCAACCTATTAGAGAAGAGTTAGAGGTGAATGGTGTCATGTCGCATGCTTTATAAGGTACTTAATTGAGGTTAAGAATAATTAAAATGAAATGAAATGATAAAAGTTGGGTAAATCAGCATAGGTTGCATTCAAAATATATTGGTCAAAATTGAATCGACCAATAAGGAATTACGATATTAGCGACAATCCTGGGATATTACTGGGTTATGCTTTAGGAAAAGGAAAAGGGTTTGCACTTGATAACATATCATGGGTACAAGCTCATTGGTATGTGTTATTTAACACTGCTGCAGTTGTCCCATATCGAGAGTAAGATACAATCTTTGTTCCAAAATTTTATTGATACCATTAATAAGTATCTTGCATTTTATAAGTACTTTAAATGTATATGGCGCATCGTGATTTTATTAAGAGGTCTCATCGTCGTCTCAAAGATTTTGATGTGGATCGCCGTCACAATGATGAGTTTCCCAGATGGTTTAATTCTCATGTAAGTACTAATAACTTACATGTTTCTAATTTTCAATTATCATGTTTTCAATTTTTAATTCTCCGTTAGTTGATGTTTAATTTTGTTAACTTTTTAAAAATAGGTTTAAGAGCTTCTAGCTATTGAAAATGCTGTGTTGTCAGATGAGATTAAAACTTTGGCATTGGGACCAAGTAAAAAGGCCACGAGATTCAGTGGATATATAATTAATGGTACTAGGTATCATACGAGGAGTTGCGAGTAGAAAAGAAAAACTCAAAATAGTAGGGTTATGGTGAAAGCAAAGACTTGCAGCTATGTAAGTACCAGGGACATGAATCCTGTGGAAGGTGAAGTAGCATACTATGGATATATGACATATATTGTTGAATTATATTACTCATACGACCGTAGATATGTGCTATTCATGTGCGACTGGATTGACAACAACAAAGGACTAAAGCAGGATGGGTTTGGTTTCACACTTGTTAATTTCAATCATTTGTTATATACAAAGAAACAAAATAACGACGAGCCATTCATCCTAGCATCTCACGCACAACAAGTTTTCTGTGTTAATGATCCCGTTGGAGCTGATTGAGATGTTGTAGTCAAGATGAAACCTAGAGACTTGTATGAGGTGTGTGGAGAGCAACCAATTAATGATGGAGAACATCACAATGAAGTGGAAGGATTGGGCAACCAAGAGTTAGATGCAACTTTGTTTGCTTGTCAAGAGGACATAAATTGGGTTAGGCAAGGTGAAGTTGGAACAACTATTGATGAAACTATTGGACCTCTTAGGATATCGACACAGACACAATCTGAAGATGATGAAGAAATGATATGATATTGTAATTTTGTGTCATATTCATTGTTACATTGTGCTTTTAGCATGGTTAATGAAACCTTTGCTTTTATAATGCGTCATTTGTTTGCTTTTCAATGTGACTGTCCTTGAGACAACCTTTTATGTCCTTGAGAAGGATCATATCTGTTATATTAAGATTGTGTTTAAAATTTAAATTTGTACAAAAACTTTTCAATATTTTGGAAAGTCTTAATGTAGTAGATTCTTTTGTGCCAAAAATGGTGTTGAGCTGGTTAATTACTCGTGAATTTTTATACATAATGTTTGGTTGTAAGGTTGTCAAGGGTCTTTTTGGTATTTAGATATTAAAATTAACTTGCATCATTAGAATTTGTTAACAGAAATTTAAGAGAGGGGAGTTTATATGTACATTGTCAAGTAAAATTCTATTGTTTTTGTATTCACTATCATATCTATTGCAATTTATATTCATTGCTAATCCATAAAATTCTACACGTATGCTTGTGGTCTTCTATAAACTAGCATGACAAACCGACGATGCTCTAGGTAGAGGCAACATTCAGCCTCTGCAAATTCTGAGAGTTCTTATAGTGGGAGTGCAGATGAGAGTTCTTATAGTGGGAGTTCAGATGAGAGTTCAGAGGAGAGTACACGCATCATACCTGATCCATCCATGCCATGGTATCCTCCAGGTAGCTTGCCTAGTACATCATCGAGTACTGGTTCAACACATGACATTACTAATGATATGAATTATTTTATTCAATTGAATTACTCTATTAGACTTCTATGTTTATGTTCTTTTTTCTTTTAATGTTTTACATTTCTTTTTTTTTTTTAAACTAAGTGATTTTAATCTTTGATTTCTTATTTAAGTAGTAACTCAATTACACTTAAGTCAGTAAAAAAAAATAAACAATGAAATACCAGCAAACTACATTTACAGCTAATAGACAACTTGCACACAGCTACATGTTTTTGAATCTTAGCTTTTCTAATTGCATAACATCTTTATTCCTCCTCCCCTTCCCCACTTAACAGGTTCTATAAATTGAACTGACCTAATTTGTTCCATGGTTTTGGATTGTTTTTCCCTTTGTCAAAAATCTATGTAGTCTTGGCTTTTGGCTTTGAATTGCAGAGACATTGTAAAACAGTCTCACTTGTGTCCCGTTTGAGAAATATAGCCTCATTTTGATCGCATTTAGCCTGGAGCTTAAGTCATTTAAACTAAGTGATTTTAATCTTTGCTTTCTTGTTTCATTAGTTACTAAAAATGAAGATCTCTTTTGTTGACAATTACATTAATTTCTTTAACAGAATTGTGACTGGAACCCAAGTATTTTATCAATTTTTATCATTCTTTCTAGTATCTTCTAACTTGATATTGATATTTGGATGAGTAGGTCGTAGTTCGAGAGGCCCAACACTCATGCATGTTAGTGATTAGAACCCAAGTGGTGGCATTTTACATATTGTGCCTAATGAGTTGAACCAAGTGGTTGATGGGTATACACCCTTGGCTTCTTGTTTGGGTGTTTTAGCTCGAGATGGGAACCTTATGCCCCTTACTTATAGAACTTGGAGCCATGTACTGAAGGAAAACAAAGAGAGAATTTGGAGAGAAGTAAAAGTAAAAGAATTATTTCATTTCTTATTTTGGGAATGTCTTTTCTTCATTGTTCGCCATGAAAATATGGACTTGTTTTGAATGGAATATTGATGAAATTCTCTTTATTATTGTTGTTGTTGATATGATTGATGAACTTTTCTCATTTTCTGTTACACCTTGATGATGAATTTATTTGTTAGAACACTTTATTTATGATTATGATCTTCTTTATGTTATGGTATAAAATTTTCACTTTAGCATCATGCAATCGTCACAAAGTAAAAAAATACTGGTTTGTTACCTACTGCTGTGGGCTTGCTGCTGTGTGTATGCTGCTGCGTGTATGTTGTTGCTGTTGTGTATATGCAATCGTCACAAAGTTGCCAATTATGCAGGTCAATACAGATGCTGACGAGTCAATGAAGAAATTTGTTTTGGCATCTGTTGGAAAAAAATGTGGAAGGCTAGAGTTAAACAAATGGGGTATACGCCATTTGACAACGATACTGATAGGCTAACTCATCAACCCGAAAGAGTACATGAGCATCAATGGCGGAGCTTAGTCTATTATTGGGGCACTCGGAAGGTACATGTATCATTTAATTTTAAATTGTACTTTTACATGGGATTAGTGTTAAATTGTTTATTGAACTCTATTGTAATCTCATAGGATGATTTTGTTAATTAATAAATTATCTTGTGCTTGTGTTCATATGTAATAGAAAAAAAAGTACAAAAAACAAAGAAATTCGGAAGAAGAAGACATTAAATCACATAATCGGTAGAAAACCATTCTCAGTTATTCGAGTAGAGGTATATAGTTTCTTTTTATTTCAAATTGAAATTGTAAATTTTGATTTTGTTACTTAATTTTAAGTGTAATTGTAGGAAACTAATAAGAAGAATGGAGTTCCTGCAACTTGCTTAGAGGTGTGGATGGCTAGGTACTCAAAGGATAACAAACCAAGTACTGATAAAGTTACCTAGGCCATGGTATGTAGCACCATATTATTATATACTTTGCATGTATGGAATGTATTAGATACTTGTCTTATATTTGTTTATTTATTTATTTTTTAAATGTAAAATTAGATTTCATAACAGTATACATCCATCATGTTAATTTAATAATATAGCATTACTTTTCTCTCTAAATATTCGTGTACATGTACGTAGATTGATAGAGAATTGCATGTTACTTTCAAAATTTATTACATTTTCTTAAAAAACTAGCACAAGTCAATTAAGTTTTCTTTTTTACTTGGCTGTAAGCAGTGCCCCAATTAAGTTTTCTTTTTTTACTTTGGTTGCTTTTGAGAAATGCTTAGTGCTTGCTATTTGACAGACTAAGAATTTTGAAAGAGAGAAGCTTACTTAACACTTTAAAGATAGAAAAAAAAAAAAAAAAAAACACCAGAGACAGCTTTAGGACCTCAAAACTCAATTCTAACTTAGAATGTAAATTTCGAATGTATATGATATATTTTGATAATTTAGAATGTAAATTTGTACATTTGTTTAGCTTAATTAATTAATGTTAATGTTATAATCATTGTTGTGTGTATGCTACTGAAATAAAAATTCATAAAAACCCCAAACTTCCTGCTGTGATAGAGGAGAAGCAGAACATGGGTTGAGATTTTGCTAATGCTGCTGTGTCTGCTGCTGGGTGAACTTGCCCTGCTGGTCTTGGTTGTGTAACTGGAAGTGAGATTACTTAGCCCTGTGATAGATTGTTTATAATGATAGATTGTTTGTTTAAATGGCTGCATATTACTGAAAAGACATGTGGCTGCTGATGCTAGCTTTTGCCATGTACTCTTGATGTGCGGCTACATATTGCTAGAAAGACGTATGGCTGTTGATGTTTGTATTTTTTCAATGATTTTATGGTTTTCATTTCTATGCTACTTCGTTTTAGTCTTAGATGTTTTCATAGCAATTAAGTGGTCGTTATTATGTCTTGCTTGTAGGCTGAATTTTATTGGTGGCTAATTAACAATTGCAGACACAAATGAAGGAGCTTGGGGTGCAATCCAATGCTACAGATGAAGAGATTATCACACAGGTTCTAAGGCCTGAGCGACCTAGTCGTGTTCGAACATATGGATTGGGTCCTTCTCTAACCGATGTCTTTGGAGGCGGATATAGGCAATCACAAGAACAAACTCATATCATCCAAACGCAAGTCCAAGAGCAATTTAAACCAATATAAAGCACAAATGGAGATGCAAATGAAAGAGATGATGAATAGCATGCTTAATCAACAGAAAGTGCAAATGGAGATGCAAAGCACAATCCAAGCTCAACAAGCACGAATAGAGCAATTGGAGTCTCAACAGGCCATAGGTGGGCCTGTTGCACCAGCTACTACACATGTGCATTCACGGCAACAATCCCATGCATACACCTCCTCATTTAATTGCCATCGTTTGTCCAAGGAAGTGAGTAAATAGTTAATTATGAAATTTTCAATATGACATTTTATTCATGTTATTTGTTCTTATCAAATGCAGGTTCACATATCAAAGAAAAGAAGAAGAAGAAGAAGAAGAAGAAGAAGTAGATATAACAAACTCAATGAAAGACTCAACAAAAATAGCATAACACATGGTAAAGCGTTCCATGTTTTGCTGAGTTTAAGTACTAGTTATTCTTATAGAAAAATGGTACACAATATTTCTCTCTCATTTTCTTACTAGTCACTAGGCACAAACTAGAGGGTTCCATGTTTAGTCACCCATACATATTGTTTCAATTTACTTTTTCTTATTAGTTGCATAGATCCAATTGATAATCCTCTGTTTGGAAGCAACAAGATTTGAATTTGGTCATATTATGGTACTTGAGACTCAACAATTTTATGGGTATCAAATTCGGATATAAAGTGATGTGTTATATTATCATATTATTAATCAAATTATGTGATTCTCCGAAAAAAAATTATATAGACTCATTCATTAGAATAATGTGTATTAACAATTATTCTGATAGGTGTTGTGTTTGATAGTGATAGCTCTAACTCTGCTATATCATATCATTCTGTATACTTCTTTTGTAACAATTATTGATTGCTTTGCTAATAAATGGAACTGGTTTGGCTCTGGCAGTGCTTGGCCAAGATCCAAACCCGAGGTTTGCAATAGAGAATTACTAAATGAGGCATGTCTCTGTACCAGTTGAAGTGCATGAAAGCATTAATGGTCCTCATATTTGATATTGGCCAAGGATAAGGCTCCTTTTATGATATTTGATTTCTCCATGTTGTAGGTCAATAATTTTGGGATTTTTGAACCATACAAAGGAACCATCTATGGAATAACAATCTCTGATGAGTTGGACGTTGAGCCTCTTGTCGATTACCAATGGTATTGCTCATTTATGGAAATATCTTAATTGAAGTTTTGAGTTTGGAAATGTTGTGTTTTATTGTCTTGGCCTAAGTTCTGTAACAAATGTAAAGAATTCAATCAAGACACAATATATACTGTTTAATGAATAATATTATACTAGGTGGTGTATTTTTTTTTTTTTTTTAGAGAATATGATTTTGCAATTGTTTGGCCTTTTATGCATCACGGATTACATTTCTTCAATGCTAATTTCCATTGATTAATTTAGTCAAGAAAACAATATGGTTTTCATGTTGTGGTTATGTAGGCAATTGTTGTTCTTGTTTAAGATGTGAATACTGGCATAATGGCATATATATTTTTAAATCAGATTCATCTCTTTGGTGTTTTGGCTGCCGTATGCCTTTTGTTTGTTGGGGCTTTGTCTAGAATTCCCTTGTTAAAAATAAAATAAAAAATGGATGCATCCATGTGAGTTTGAGCCATTTGTGCTCTATTTCAGAATCAGGAATAGAGAGAGTGGGAAAAGAGAGAGAGAGAGAGAGAACCCCCCCCCAAAAAAAAGTGGCATTTTTTAAAAAACGCCACTAAATGACGTCATTATGACGTCGCAATGTTAGTTTTTTCAAAATTTAAAAAAAACAAACAAAAGTGGCGTTTTTGGAAAAACGCCACTAAATGATGTCATGATGATGTCACATGTTATTTTATGACGGAAATAGAGGCAGATGTCAACGAATTTGTGGCATTTCAAAAAACACTGTCTAATAGTTTTAGCGACGGTTTTCAAACGTCGCAAAGCTATTGCAGTGCCCGTATCAACGACGAAAAATTTAAACGTCACTGTAACATTTTGTGGTGTTTTTCATGCTTTTAGCGGCATCTTCATTTTCCTGTAGTGCTAGTAGAGATAAATATTGTCTTTAGTAACCTAATGCACGCTGATAAGGGTAAATATTGCGTCTAACAAATTGATGCCACAACATGACTTTAAGCATTTTTCCAATAGATTGACCTCAAACAATAACAAAAAGACAAGATTAAACTTGGGATCCTATTTTCACTTACTTTGTCAATTTTCTCTATGGGTTAGCTTGTTTGGATAGAATGGTCAATGATTTGAATCTCTCTGCATACATGTGAATCTTATGCACTATATATTTATTTTTAAAAAAAATGCTTAGTACATTGAAATAGAGAGAGCTAGACTCCGCCCAAATAATGTGGTTAGACGATTGCCCGAATGACCTGTACCACCTTTATCAACTGCGGTTGTTACCCTTATTAACCGGTGTGTCAACCGACATCCTCCTAGATAACCAGCAGGATGACCTCCCGGATGACTTGTCAGACGATCGGCATACACAAATTCAAATAATTCAAATGAGACCAAATTCGATGAATGTGGCATTGCTCGCATTTAAATTTCTCTCTTCCACTTTGAGAATTTTTTTGATATAGTATTATATTTAATTTTTATTCTTATGATTGTAATTCCACAAATTTCATCATAAATAACATATATGAATAATAAAAATATTGTATATATATCGAGTAAGAAAATTTCTATTTAGTGGGGTCATGCAAACTCCATAATTCAATACCTAACGACACCCTTGGAAACACCTCCACTAAGGGGAAAAAAGGAGCAACATGAAAAATGATCAACATGACGATGAAACTATAACCAAGCAAACAATAAAACCAGAGCAAAACAATAAAAGTAATTATATATATTGTTGAAAACAAGAATAAACTACATTAATTTCCACAAATATTAGTCCTCAGACCGACATGCATTTACTCTTGCATTTTGAGAAGAAAAAAAAAATCATAAAATTATAAGGGAGAATTACAATTTAGGCTAATCTTTTAAAAATAATTTTAGACAAGTAATAAACTTTATGAACATTAATAACTAATAATTTATTCCATGAATATGTAATTATTTTCTGGAAGGGCCACTAACATGTTAATTTCCTAAATTATAATGGGGTTATGTTACATAAAACACAAATCATAGAATTTGTAGTAAAGCAAAGTGTTAATGACACTAAAACCCCCTCAACTATTACTAAAGATCACTTTACCGTCTATAAACTTGTATATATTGATCCTTTCCACTCAAGGTTCTAAAAAAACGGCTATTACGTAGCGTAACGGGCCAGTTTGTAATAGAAAATGGAGCTATTGTTTTGAATACCCACTGATATACCGTTGTGAATTCGTTGGAGAACTAGTTGGTTCTTGTTATGTAACAGGGTGTAACCCCCTACACAAGTTGCGATAGGCCGATACTCACCAGTTTGGACCGGTACTGGAAAGAAAGTGTTGAAAAACCTGTAAAAATGGTTAAGAAATTTCACAACCGCGACATTCGATTCCCGATACGTACTGACCAATTCTACTGACAATGATACTCTGTGATCGATATCAATATTGTTACGTTACCCGATACTGCAATTTAGAACCATGTTTCCACTATAAAAATTATACAAATATACCTCTTTTGAAGGTGGTCTAGAGAGAGTCTGTAAAGGTGAAAGTGATAATTTTTTTTGTAGTTATGGGGTTTAAAATGTACGGATTCATAAATGAAAAGAATAAAGTGATATTCTTTAATAGTTTAGGGAGTCTTGGTGTGAATAACCCTAAAGGAAAAGTGCAACAATGGAGAGAGACCAAGGCAAGGATGAGAGAGAAGATAGGAACGACCAACAATGGACGAAAGTGGAAAGATCACAGAAAAGTTTAAGGAAGTACTTCACCATCTTCATTGCTAACATCCCAGATGCCGTGTCAGTAAAATCACTAAAAGGAATTTTTCAAAGATTTGGTAAAGTTATTCATGCTTTAATCCCTGATAGAAGAACAAAGCATTTTAACTCAATATTTGGGTTCATAAGATATGAAAGACAAGAATTGGCGAAAGAAGAAGTCCGCAAGATTACTAGTGCTTGGTATGATGAGTTCAAACTTTTTGTAAAGCCAACAAGATTTGATAAGCCTTTTCGGCAAGGCTTCCATGATAATCAAAGAACATTGCAACAAAAAAGCCTACAAAAGCCACTTCAACCATCATTTCGGGCTGTCAATAAGAGATATGATCATCACATACTAGTAGGGAAGAGACCATTTTACGAAGATGCAGTGAAAGGTACAATAAAGACTATTGATCCCAAAACAAGGGTGATGTGGAAGAAGCTAGCAATGATTGGCTTCATAGAAGTGTGGTGGTCTCAACTAGTCTACTATGTGCAGACCAGTCCCTAGTGGCATCTTTCTCTAAAGAGGATGCTAAAACAATCCAAGTACGACCTTTCGGAGGAAAATCTTATATCCTAACCTTCCCTTCTAAAGAGGGGATGATAAATAGACTTCAAATGGACATGGAATAGTTCATCAACAGATTTGAAAAAGTAAAAGAATATGATGCAGTTAATTATATGGATACTAACAAGAGAACAGTTTGGATCAATTGTTATGGAGTTCCATTGAATCTATGGAGCTACAATACATTTAATAGAATTTGCTCTGTTTGGGGAAAAGTCATTTCAATTGAGGATTCAACCTTAAACAATCTGTCTTTCGAGTGTGGTAAGATCTTGATAGTCACAAATCATTTTGATATTATTAATTAGTCAATTCAGTTGGTATGTAAAGGTTGGGAATACATCATTAGAGTGGCAGAAAAACAGTAGTGAGTTTAACCACTGGTAAATACTCTCTTGGAAAGAAACTAGAGAAAAAAGAAGATGAGGTGTCTAATGAGGTGGATTCAAACGATGATGTGGATGCCACCCAACTAGCAAATGAGAGCCATGGTGTCATTTAGAGGAGGCCTGGAAAATATCAACTCATTTATGCCGAAAGTCCTACAATCGACCGATCATTGTTTTTGCATAGGAAGTTGAAGTAGTAACCTATGCCAGCTGCATTTACAATGGATAACCATCTTATTGCTAATTCAAATAGGATGGGCCTTTTTGTTAAAAAAGCCATCTTAGCCCCTATCCCATCTTTGAGCCCAATTACAATCCTCAAACACCACAATATCACACCCCTTCCAAGGCTTTTGTCTTTTACCTCCATAATCCATCCACAAACCATTTCCAAAGCCCATAATCATTTTTTTAGCCCACTACCTATCTGGTCTTTCTTCACCTATAATCCCCAACTCAAGCTTACCCAAAAATCTTTAAGCCCAATCCCTTATTTAATTCATAAACCTTTACCCTATCCCAATCCATCTGTGGACCCGATTGAGAGCTTTTCTCAATCTTTTGTTCCAGAATCTCCCTATTTTGATAATCCAGTTGATGAAGACTCAACCTCGATTGTTTAATCTGAGGGTGAAATCCACTCTAGTGACCCCATTATAGAGGACTCAACTTCGCCTTTATCATCTGAGGATGAAATTGAAAATGTTACAAAATCATTAGTGGAATCATCTAAGAGGAAAGGTAAAAGAAAACTTCTCCAACAGATTTTGGAAGAAGTTGTAGTAGAAGTAAAAGCAAAAGTGAAGTGAGGTGGAAGAAGAAATCAAGCTAAAACAGCAACTCTGAGATCGGCTGCTGCAACCATCTCCTTCTCTTTGTCGCCAAATGATATTACAAATAGAAATCATATTATTTTGAATGAGGCCTAAGAAATTTGGGAAATTGGGAAGCTTTTGGGCATTAAAGCAGATGGTCAAGAAGAAGAAGTCATCAGTAAAATTATTAACATTCAAAATCAAGATGCAAATATTGGTCAAAGATCAAGGGTAAATAGGGAGTGATATCCATACCCTGAGGCACAATAAAAGGATTCCACCACTAGTGCCAAATGAAAGTCTTATCCTAGAATATCAGAGGGGTAGGGAAAAAAGAGAAGAGAAAAGGTATCAAGAGATTACTCAATCGAAGAAAGATAGATATGATGTTCTTGCAAGAAACAAAGTGCTCTTCGGTTGACAATCATCTGGTTAACTCACTGTGGCCAAGCTCCTACTTTGACTTCATTGCAGTTAATGTATCTGGTTCTTCAGGGGGTTTACTTTGTGTTTGGGACTAGAATTTTTTTACAGTGGTAGATTATCTCCTGCACTCCAAGTTCATTCTTCTGAAAGGTACTCTTCTTCTTGATTTTGAATGTATCTTTGTGAATATTTATGCACCAAATGATCCAGCTTTAAGGAAACAACTGTGGAGTGAACTTATTAACCTTAAATCCTCCTTTGACTTGCCCTGGTGCCTTGGGGGTGAATTTAATGAAGTATTGAGAATAGGTGAAAAAAAATCATGCACTAGAATCTCATCTAGCATGAATCACTTCAAGGACCTCCTAGTTAGATTGGAATTGTGAGATATTCCCATGCTTGGAAGATCATTCACTTGGTCAAACAACCAAGAGGCTGTTAGGTGGAGTAGAATTGACAGGTTCCTTTTAAATCCAGAGTGGCTTGATAAGTTCAATATCAAACAATGGGGCCTTGAGAGAACACTTTCGGATCACTGTCCCATTTTGCTTATGGAAGATGATGGAGATTGGGGGCCAAAGCCTTTCAAATTTTTGAATGCCTGGGTTTCACATCCCAAATTTATTAAAGTTGTTCATGAAGCATGGAATAATTCTTAGGTATCAGGGTGGGCAGGGTTCAAAGTTCTTATGAAATTAAGAGAGGTGAAATTTGTGCTCAAACAATGGAACAAACATGCTTTTAGGAATTTTAATGAACAACTATCCAATATTGAAGAACAATTGCATATCCTTGACATCCTCCACTGACAGAAGATGCTTTTAGGAATTTTAATCAAGCATTGACAGAAGATGAGCTCAGAAGGAGAAGGATGCTAAAGTCAGACTTGTGGAAAACTCTCAAACTAATTGAAATCACCTGGCTCCAAAAATCAAGACAAACTTGGTTTAAAGATTGGGATAAAAACAAAAAAAAACTTTTCACATGGTGGCTAATACAAGAAATAGGAAAAATTATTTAGGAAGCCTCTCCATTAATGGTTCTAGTATCGAAATCCAGAGCAGATTAAGAATGAGGTTCAAAAGCATTTTCAGAATTTTTTCACTAAGAAATCGGTTTCAAGACCAAAAATTGAAAGGCCTTTTGAGCATAAACTATCGGGTAAGGAGGCATTACTTCTGGAGAGGGATTTCACTAAGGTTAAAATTTGGGATGCAATCCAAGATTGTGATGGGAGCAAGGCTCCAGGCCCTAACGGTTTCAACATGATGTTCATTAAGAAGTGTTAGCACATTATAAAGGATGACATTTGCCTCTTCATAAAGAATTTCACCAAAATAGCAAACTAGTGAAAGGTATTAATTCATCTTTCTGGGCCTTGATTCCAAAAGTTCCTAACCTCTCTTCCTTCACCAATTATAGGCCTATTAGTTTGATAGGTTGTCTTTACAAAATTCTTGCACAGCTTCTTTCCAAAAGAATGAAACCCATCATGCCTAAACTCCTTGATCATACTCAGTCTTCTTTTACTAAAAATAGATAAATTCTGGATGGAATACTTGTTGCAAATGAGGTAGTTGATCTTTGGAAACACAACTCCAAAGGAGGTCTACTTTTGAAATTAAACTTATAAAAGGCTTTTGATAGCATTGATTGGAAATTTCTCTCACACATACTAAAAGAATTTGGCTTTGGAATGAAATGGATCTCTTGGATTTCTGAATGCCTTTTGTTCTCAAACATCTCAGTGTTAGCAAATGGCTCACCAACGCAGGAGTTCCCTCCATATCCAAGCTTGAGGCAAGGAGATTCTCTGTCTCTTTTTCTTTTTAATTTGGTTGTAGAGGGTTTTAACATTCTCATGCAGAGGGCTAAATATGAAACTTTTGTTTCTAGGTCTGTTCGAGCGTCAAAAGAGGCGCTTGAGCAAAAAATTTTAACTCTTAGTATCTTTTGAGTTTGCAGGCAGGATGCTCAAGCGCAGGAAGTGGTGCTCGAGCGAAGAATGTTGGCTTCTAGTTGTTCTCCTGTAGCTCTGTAAAACTTCTGAGACTTGTCATTTTACGCTCGAGCAAGGGATTCGTCGCTCGAATGGGCCCCTTAGTTTGTGACTTACACTCGAGCGGACTACGCAAAATTTAGCAACTTTAAAAACGCGATTCTAGATCTTTCCTTCCACTTTTCATTTCTATCTTCCCTCTCCTCTCATCTTTTCTGAAAAACCCTAGTTTCTCACTCTAAAATACCTTTCATTCCACTAAGATTTGGCTTAGATCATCTAGCAAAAAGTGAAGAACAGTTGGAGAACTTACTCTTTTGCCGATTGGATTTTGATTTTGCGAAGGATTCTTCAAGGGGCTTCATTTTCTTCCTACTTGTAGAGGTAGGGATACTTTTATCCTAGTATTTCTTTGCTTTGAATGGATTTCATGGTGTGGTTATGATTTATAAGCCAATTTGAGAATATTGTTGGATTATTCCCATATTCTACATAAGAAACCATTTTATTTGACTCTGGTTTGAAATTTCTTTATACTCTTCTCTCAAAACATGTACATAAATATTGTTGAAACCCATTTCTATGATAAACAAGACAAACCCCCAGATTTGGTAAAACCCTAAATTTTCAATTTGAGTTGAAAACCCTAAATTTTCAATTTGAATGGAATTTCCTTTAACTCGTGGAATGTTGTGAATAATAAAGAGGTGAAAGACGTGGAAATTATTATGGTAAATGAATTGAGGCTTGGATGTTATTTTCTTTAAAATGTGGTGTTGTAATCCATTCTTTGGCAATGTTAGATGCTTGTTGATTGAAATAAAATGTGATTGAATTGTTAATTATGCATGAGTTCGGGTAAGAGTCAGTTTTGAAAGTGTGATGTTGTATTGGTACCCTCGCAGGGAGTTTAAAAAGTGCCCAAATGCCCTGCCTAGGCTTATCAGTAGACGAATGTGGGAAAAATGGTCTTTGGGTGTCCACACAGTCCTACCGTATAATGGCCGACGAAAGTGAAAAAATGGATAGTTTTCTTTGGGTGCCCACTCCCTGCCATATAATAGCTGTCAAATATGGGGGTGGTTTTAAAACAAAAGCAAATGGGTGTTTTGAATTGGACTTTTATAGGCGGACTTATGGTTTGTCTTCTATGGTTCTGATTGTTTGATTGTGGTGCTTGCTGGCATGAATTACATGGTGCCTGAAGATATGAATTATAACTATTACACTTGGGTTATTATGTATCACTATTGAGACCATATGTGGAGATAAATTTCCTTGTTCCGTTTTGTCACAAAGATACCATAATCCAATTTGAAAAGATTAAATACTTGGTTAAATGTATTCCTACTGGGCATATAACTCAACCCTCTATTAATTTTCAGGAATTGATGAAGTACCACCCCCCTTGATGGATGGGATCCAGCTGTAGCTCTTTTTGGAAAGAAGTTGACTCAAGTGTATTTGGATATTTTGAGTTGGGATTTTTGTAACAAGACTATCAAGTTATTTTGTTGTTATTGTGTGCCCCAGAGGCTTATAATTTGTAAGGCCATCTAGTTCATTGAACTGACATATGAATCCTGAATCTTGTGAGATTATGCATGGTTAATTGTAATCCTTTAACTTTTAGTTCAATGAAAAAGATGACTTTTGAGTATATTCTTGCGTTTATCTTCGCCTTTCCTTATGAGAAATTCTAGGGCATTACACTAAATCACTCAATCTTGTTAAAGGAGTTGGCATTGGACAAACATGTGATAACCCTATTCCGTATTATGCTAATTGGTCCTTATTATGAATGTGATTATGTGTTTGATATGATTTTGTGTGCAATTTATGTGAAAATATGTGGTTTTAAATTTTTATATGTTCACCGTAGGAATATCTATTTGATTATCTGCTTTGGAATTTAAATTAAAGGCCTTATCGGCTGCGGAACCCAAAATTGATTACACCATTGTGATTGGCATAAATTTTAGAACCTACGGTGAAATTTAATTGAAAATTGAGTCGGATCAAAATAATTAGATTCAGAACGATTAATTAAGTGCCATTAATTAGCTATAATCAAATTTGATTTAGTGGGACTATAAAAGGACCTTTATGTACTCAATTCCTCTCTTTTATTTCATTTTGGCTGATTTTGGCTCTCTAAAAAGTGAGAGAACTGAATTAGAGAGGGAGAGTGTAGGAGATTGAAGGTTTGCTCAAGAAGCTTGAATAAATTGAAGACCAACTTAAGATTTGATCATAAATTGGGAAGATTGAGCTTCTAGGGTTGAGCTCCAGGGCAAACCATCCAGCCAATCTCTGTGAGTAATATCTTAATAAAGATATCTGAAATATGCTATTTGTCCAATTGCTTATCTTCCTATAAGTCTGTTAATTTGAATTATGGACAAATGTTTGCTATGTCTAAAGAATGAGAGAATGATTGGGCCAAAGGCCAGTTTGACATGAATGAAAGAATGATTGAGCCAAAGGCCAGTTTGACATGAATGAGAGAATGATTAAGCCAAAGGCCAGTTTGACATGAATGAGAGAGTGATTGGGCCAAAGGCCAGTTTGACATGAATGGAAGAATGATTGGACTAAAGGCTAGTTTGACATGAATGAAAGAGTGATTGGGCCAAAGGCCAGTTTGATATGAATGGAAGAATGATTGGGCCAAAGGCCAGTTTGACATGAATGGAAGAATGATTGGGCCAAAGGCCAGTTTGACATGAATGAAAGAATGATTGGGCCAAAGGCCAGTTTGACATGAGTGAAAGAATGAATGGACCAGAGACTAGTCTGACATGAATGAAAGAATGAATGGGCCAAAGGCCAGTCTGACATGAATGATAGAATGAATAGGCCAAAGGCCAGTTTGACAAGAATGAAAGAATAAATAAGCCAAGGGCTGTTTGACATGAATGGTTTGGGCCCAAGGCCATCTGATGTGTTTGGAACTGCAGTCACCTGCCCTATGTATATCTATATATATATATATTAGATAGAATATGAATTGGGCCCAAGGCCATTTGTCGTATATTGTTCTAGTGTATCTTTTTATTCGATATTATTCACTGGGCTTTTGCTCACGCTCATTCATGTGTCTGTAGGTGAGCCAAGGGAGGTCCAAACCCAGCCTCAGTGAAGTTTGTGTGGAACAACCAAGGTTTTAAAGAGTCAGCCCACACGTCTCACGCACGAGACTCGTCTTTGCCCTTTTGCTATTTCATTACATTTTGTCATGTTGGCGAGGACTTTGGATTATGATTGTATATAGTTATGATTGGTTGACCTAGACTCGAATGATCCTGTATGTACAGAGCTTTGTGTTAGTACATATTTTGATGTGAGTTATTAACATGTGTATGTATGGTTTGTTATGATGTGCCATATAAGCACAACTCTATGGACAATAAGTTTGAAATTGTTTCTGTTTGGCCCCTTTACTCTAATGAGTTATGTTTTATCTGGTTTGAGGCCGTAGGTAATCTCGTGATTACTAGTCGGTTATGTCCTTAACCCATGGGGGCAGGGGGGGGCGGAGGCGGGGGCGAGTCGTAACAAAATAGGTCTTAATCTCTCTCATCTCCAGTTTGTGGACAATACCATTATCTTCTGCAATCCAAAGTGGAATGAGATCATCAACTTGAAAAGGATCCTTTGCTATTTTGAACTTGTCTCTGGGTTAAAAATTAATTATTAGAAGTTTCTCATTTGTGGAGTTGGTGTGAGTAATGACTTTACACTCTAAGTTACAGAGTATTTCAAATGTAATGTGAATTCCCTTTCAATACTTTATCTTGGCATGCCCCTTGGAGCAAACCTAAAAAGGAAGAAAACCTGGGAGCCTATCTTGGAGAAAGTCAAGAAAAAACTTTCCTCTTGGAAAAGAAAATATATCTTCCTCGGAGGAAGAATTACACTTATCAAATCAGTTTTGTCCTCTCTCCCACTGTATTATATGTCTTTGTTCAAAATGCCTACTAAGGTAGCTAGTGAAATTAATAACTATAAAAGATCTTTCCTCTAGAGTGGAAATGATAAATAAATAAATAAAAAAAGCTTCATCTTCTCAATTGGGAGGCTTGTTCAGTAAGTAAGAAGTTTGGGGTTTGGGTTTCCAGAAAACCATTGATTACAACGAAGCCTTATTATGCAAATGGTGGTGAAGGCTTGACTCTGAACCCGATGCCCTCTGGAGAAGAGTTATTTGTGAAAAAAATGATGTCGATCATGCTAGTTGGCTGCCTAATTAATCAAAGTTTAAACTTTGTTCATCTATGTGGAGGTATATTTCTTCGAATGAGAGATTCGAATCCAGAATGTTAAACTTATTTCTTAACAATACTCATTTGAAGATTGGGGACGGAGGCAGAATCAAGTTTTGGAACGACAATTGGGTGTCTAATCCTTCCTTATCAGAGATCTATCCTAGATTATTCTCTTTCACTTCTAATAAAGATTTCTCTGTGAGATAGATTCTCCACAATAATAATGGTTCTAGCTCCCCTAAATGGAACATTATTTATAGAAGAAATCTTAGAGTTTGGAAAGATGAGCTTCACCAGGATCTGCTCTCAAGATTGCAAAATGTGGCTTTCAATAGAGATGGATCAACAGATGTTTTGGTTTGGTCTCCCCCATCATCTGATGGAGTTTTCTCTGTTAAGTATTTGTACACCATCCTTGAAGAATCATTACATTTAACTCATTTTCTTATGATGAAGCTATGGAATTCAGTGGCACCACCAAGAATCAAAGTTTTTGGTTGGTTAGTTTGGTAGAATAGAATAGCATCCTTTGATATACTTTTCAAAATACACATTATTCAACCTTCAAATTCGTGTGTTTTTTGCGGGATTGAAGAGGAATCATCATTTCATCTGCTGCTGCATTGTCAATTCTCATGGAAGGTATGGCTAAAATCTCAATCTGGTGGGAGTTTTCTTGGGAAATTCCATCCTCACTGTTTGATCTGCTTAAATGGTGGTATAGCTAAAAATCAAAGCTCCTGGGAAAACTCATTTGGGAAGCAATTCTTTTAGCAACACTATAGACCCTTTGGATTTCAAGAAATGAGAAGATCTTTAATAACAAGGATCCTAACTGGGAGAACTTGGGGGAGAACATTAAGTTCAAAGTTGCAATTTGAGTGAAGCACTCTGCCAATCTAAAAGATTACACAGTCAATGACTTTGTGTTCAACTTGGGAGGTTTGAAGGGCTTGATAATCAAATGACGCAATAGTTTTTCTATTTAGTTGCTTGTCTTTTTGTTTGTTGTTGCTTCCTTTCGTTGGTCTCTCTCCAACATGTTGGTTTGAGCTAACATATGATTGCGGGTTATCCTTGGTACTAACCTAGTTGGGATTAGCAATTTTCACTATGATGTTGTTTGCTCTTGCCTTGCCTTTATTTAAGTATATCAATCTGTGCTTCATTGATTTCATTAATAAAGTTTCATTTTGCTGATAATAAAAAATAAAAAAACCCTAAAGCAAATTCACATATGAGTTCTTCATTATGTTTTGGGTAAATCACATTTGACTCTCTTCAAATGTCACTTTGATCATTTCATTTTTAATTATGACAGTCATCTCTTTAATCTTTTAAGTAAAGTTTCAATATTGCTAATGTAGTTTATAGACAGTTGAGATGAATATATATATATATATATATAACCCATTTTGATTTTGGACTATATCGTCACTTCTGTTTTTTAGATGAAATTATCTTATTTGAACCAAAAGAACTGGCACAAACATATCAAGTTAAATTTTCTAGGAAAAAAGACACAAGAAGAGAGAGTTTCATTTCATATGAAAGTACAGGTCAGAATGAATGTAATTACAATTAACAAGATCCCCAATGAAAATGAATCTAGTTAGATATATATTTTTATTACACCTAAGTTTCCACAATTGAATTGAAAATCAAATTACTTCAATCTATTTTTCAAAAAAAAAAATAGCAATTAACCTTACCTGCTAGTGTTCTTTGTACACCTCTATTGCAAACAAGAGCATCATTTGAGTATGATACTGAAACCTTGTCACGACTCAAACCCGTCCTTATAGGTTTAGCATCATGACTAGCCAATAATCCTAACATTACCGAAAGCCTCTTAAACAGATACATAATATTAGGGGCTAGCGGAAGCAAAATACAAACATACATCGTCCATTGAGCTGTGCAGACATATATGAGACAAAAAAAATTTAAACTTTATATGCATATATCATACATTACCCTTACGTCATCACATTTGTACAAATAAGACAAAAAAGGAACTTAGCCCTATTTACAAAATAAACAAAAACTTGTTCAACCAAAATAAGAAAACAAAAACTTAAACTTTAATCACATAGCCATAATCACTTAACATATCCAGAGCCTCCACGGGAGACACATAGGTTGGCTAACAAAAACAGAGTTCAAGCAGAAGCTCTAGGCCTGGTCACGTGCCTAATCACTTATACATAAATAATACAGTGAACTGGAGCCTAGTGAATAACAATAGAGTAAAAGTGTTGATGAATGATGTCCATAACAGATTCATAAATTAGAATTCAGATTAGAAACAAATTCATATACATATTCAGATTTGTAAACAGTCATACGTGATACATCCACTAGCTCTAACAGATCAGATTGGTCATAAAGACCCGTATTCACATAAGATGGTCATAAAGACTCATATGCAAAGTAGTTGGTCATAAAGACCCATATTCACATGAGATGGTCATGAAGACCCACTTGCAGATCATATAATTGATTATGCATAATCAGTTCCATGAATGGAACCCACTTGAAACTCTGGTACCAGTTAACATATAACATAACATAATGTTACGGATGCCACGATGTATTTCATAAATAAGACAATCATTCATCTATATAGAAATTATCATTTCAGAAAACAGATATTATCATATCATTTCATTCGGAAAATACTTATAGTCAAACATAATTTTACAGAGTTATTACTCACAGATAGCTCCAGAAGCAGAATAGACGGATCAGACAAATGGTAGTGCGTGACCTACACAAACACATAACATATACACATTGAAACACAATATTACTTCATTGATCAAACTTGACTTCTCTTGTCTTTTTTTGTCTAAGTAATTCGAAATTCTACCATGCTTATTCTTTCTTTATTCAAATGAATCAGGTTTTCATTTCACATATTCTTTCATTACTAAATCCTTCTTTTCCAAATAAATCGATTTCTTACATGGCTTCTTAATCAATTACTACTAGGTCAATGCCTTATTCTTTAACCAACTAATTTATGTTGATTGTTAGTTTATTAATCCTCAATGAATCATAATTCATGCCTAAGAATATGTGGGAAGAGATGAGAATGAAAATATGAACTTAAATGCAATTTTTCCAAAATATACTAAAAAAAGCTATTCACTCGAGCGAACCTTTAGTCGCTCGAGCGATCTATAAAAGACTGCAAAAGTGTTATAAGCCTTCAATGTGCGCTCAAGCGATAATTAGTCCGCTCTAGCGATCTGTAAAATTCTAGAATTCTGAATTTCTCAAATATGACTTCCAAACACATTTTTCAATCTTGAACCCATACATATCTTGATCAAAACTTAGAAAACATTTTCGAGAACATAAATACTTATTTATTTATAAATCATTTGCTCAAAATCTCGTTAAATTCTCAAAACTTAGATCAAATCATCATGCATGCAAATATTTTCAACTTCTTTTCCTTTGAAAAATAAGTTTGAAATTGAACATGAAACTCATGAATTTTTTTGAAATAGAATTTAATACAAAAATTTTGATACATCAATACTTTACAAATCCAAATTCAAAATCATGAAACATAATTATTAATTAATTTATTTGAATCAAAACCTTACTTAATTTCAAAATTAAAACTCATGAACTCATGGTTTCTAAAATTCTTCTCCAAAATCAAAGTACAATGAAATTGCATGTGATTTATGAAGCTTATTTTTACTATAGCTTTCAAAATCAACCCAAAATTGGTAAAACTATAAGTTATCTTCCACGATCATACATGTAACTCATTTCATGTTCAAAATCTAATTTCTTTCTAATTTCATGAAATTAAACCCAATTACCACTTGATTTAGTTGCTAAGTAATTAAACTATAAGGATTAAACTTGAATTTCTTACCTAAACTCTTGAATTTGGTGAACCCTTTCAAAATTTCTATAGTCGATCTTAAATTCTTTACTTTTCCTTTACTTTCTTTGTTGTTTATCTTGAATTCTCTCACTCTCTAACAAGCCTTTTTTTCCAGCAACCAAGATGAGATGAGCTCTCTCTGTACACTCTCCCTTAACTCTAGAACTCACTCTCTTTCTAACTCTTCCAGCACAAACATACAAACATGTATATTGAGTTCACCTCTTGACTCCTTCAATCTTACACACAACATCCCACTTCTTTGACAATGAAACACGTGTACACATACACACTTACAAAGCTTTCAGCACATTCTTATCATGCACGCCCATACACAAATTTCTCAGCATACACACGGATTTCTCAGCACTACCCATACCTACATAATTTAATTACCCTAATTGCCTTCAATTAAGACTCAATTAATTTTATTTAATTTTTACCAATCTAAATCAGATTTTTAATTAAACTACCAAAAAGTTTCAAATATCAAATTAAACTTATTTTTATCATCAATTTTGGTTTCTCAAATCATCAAAGCTTTCAATTTCAAATCAAACTCAAAATCTCCATCAATGAATTACATATTCAAATCGAACACCTTATAAGTAAATTTAATTTATAATAATCACAATTACGAATCCTCATAATCACATTAGCTTAATTAATTTCAATTTGAACCCAATTAATCAAATCTTAATTTTACTAAACTGAATTGAAATTGAATTGAATATTTAATTAAACTCTCATATGGTCCAATACTTAAAATTAGACTGATTCAACTAATCAATTTCACCTCCTTAGACTATTTAGACATTCAATTTCTAATTCTAAAATGAATCCTTAATAAAATTATTTACGAATCCGACTCAATAATTATCATAAATCTCAAATTAAATCAGAATGATGAACAATTAAAATTTAAATCTCTTTAATTAATTAAATACTAATTATTATACGGGATCATAACACACCTTGATTTGCACACGACTAAAACCAACATATTCCGAACCAGATTGCTGCAGACTCAGAGCGGCACGGAAACCGGCCGACAACGGTCATCAACGTCGATTAGCCTGACCTTCGAGGCTGTCAGAAGGTGCGGATCAGATAAGGGCACGTTAAAGTTGCGAAAGACAAGACAAAAGGGTATTTGATCAGACAAGGGCACGCTGAAATTGGAAAACACAGTAAGGAATATAAACATTTCAAGAAATAGCAACAAAAGTCCTCACAATCCAAAAACTCCCCATTTCTACACCAATTCAACTCCAACTTCACTTGAATCACCAACCTGGGGTGAATTGGCATCGGTTCGACAGATTGGACAAATCGCTGTCTTTGACAACCATGAATCTATGCATTGAGCATGAAAGCTATGGCTGCAATTAGGCAACAATCTACACAAATCACCCAATTTGTAACTCTCCAAACACACTGCACATTCCATAGGACTTGAGTTATTACCTTTCTCTTCGTCTTCTTCCATTTTGTACTCAAAACAAGGCAGTTTCTTGATATCTTCTTGGGACATGCTTGGGCTTCTAATGCTTGTACTTACCTGTACAACCACTGCACCATTGTTATATCCCCTCCTAAATGCCCTCCCAACTATACAAACATGAATTGTGACCAGAACAGCAATACCCACAAAAAGTAAGACCACAGAGACAACAATTTCCATTGCCATATCTCAATTTAGTAATACCCACAAAAAGTATCACTTCAAAACACCAAGATTTTCCTTCTTTCATGCCAAACACTACCAAGACCCAACTATACAAACATGAATTCTGAACAAAACAAGCAATACCCACATAAAGTAAACTCACATAGACAACAATTTAGCAATACGCAGAAAAAGTATCACCTCAAAAGATCAAGATATTCTTTCTTTCATGCCAAACAAACACTCTACCAAGACCCAGAAAATGTTTTTTCTCTTTATGTCAAGCCCATTCTGGTGATTGTCAAGTAGAGATAGAAATAGACATACCCAAAAGCTGAAAACTTGTATATGTGATTGTCTTGTGGGAATATCATTGGTTTTGATGAAGAGTTTCTCAGTTTACACAGAAACAACCTTGTTTTTCTGAGGTCTGAGAGTTTGGTGGGCAAACAGAGGCTTGAAAAAAATATAACTAGTGGGCTGATTTGTATTTTAGTCTTGTTTTTTATTTTTATTTATTTTGAAAGCAACGTCAACTTAGGAACACCAATAATGGTGAATATCTTTTGGGATAAGTATATTGAAAAGAATAAGAAATGAATATGAAGATATATATTGTTCATGTAATTAATTATTGCATTTGCTTTTGGTATCTCAAATTTGACTGTCCCGTGAACATTTGATTGTGGATTTGGACTAGCAACTAGAATTGAATTGGTAAATGTTTGACAATAAATTAATTGGGGTGTTATGAAAAGAAAAAAAACAAGTAAAAAAAGAAGAAGAAAATATTATGTGTTCATATTATTGTAATATGTTAGAGTAACTATGTGAATCTGTTCTATTATTGTATATAAAATCATGTGATATTAGTACTGTGACACTGTAGCAGTTACTGTAGCAATCGTTTAGGACAAACATGCTACAATACATGAACTAAATGACAAACATGTTACGGTACATGAACATGATTGCTACAGTAACTGCTATAGTGTCGATGTACATGGTATTAAATTAGTTTGTCTATAATAATATAATAAGTTCACATAATCACTCTGACATATCACAATAATATAACATACACTGATTGACACTACACATTGGGTAGACTAGTAAACCCAACTTATTTTAAATCTTGGATTTGTTAAGAAAAAAATAAATGAAAAGATATTTATTTATACATATTTTTTTACAAGTAACCAAACATATATATTTATTTGTTTATATTTTTCTAAAAAAAAGTAATTTAATGTACAAGGTTTTTGCTACTACAGAGTCTGCAAACACCGTCTTATTTTCACATACGAAAATATTATTTTTGGTATTTCAAACGCATAACATCCAAGTCACAATTGTTGCGGAAAATCACTATTTTTTTTATTTTCCTATAGTCCAAATATAACTCAAAGGAAGGATAAATGTTAAAAGAAAAGACAATATATTTATGTTTAATTCTTTTAATAGATTGTACTACATTGATGTAAATTTGAAGATAAGGAATCAAATCATTAATGTTAAAATTACTTGTCAAATTAATGTAAATTAAGGAATCAACATCATTGTCTTGGACAAAAATGTCAAATTTATAGATTGTAAATATTGTGTTATAACGTCACAGATAAAATGTTGTGGCATCATTTTCTGTTTTATATATTTTTTTATTTTTGGTAACGTCATAGATAAAATGTTGTGGCATCATTTTCTGTTTTATATAACTTTTATTTGTTATTTTGATAACGTTATTTATTTTTTATTTTTTTTATTTTGATAGCTTGACAATAATATGTTTGGGATGTGGGTTGACTTTTTAACTTTTGTGTTATTTTAGCCTGGAGTTAAAAAGTCTCGTTTTGGATAAGTTTTTTTGGCTTTTGACTTTTATAGGAAAAAAAATGAAATAATTATAGTTTAGATGTGATATTTTATTTTATTGAGCTAAAAAGTCTATTTTATCTTTTTATGATTACTTTAACCCAAATATGGCAGGCCAAACAAAGCCTAAATGAGATACAAAATGAGATATCTATGTGTCAAGATAAAACACTAGTACTAGGTAATAAAATATGATAACTAACCAATAAGAATTAGAAGAGTAATAATAAAAGTTTCATTAGCAGTGGAAGGGTTAATTTCACTTTTATCTCTTAATTATCATCAATTTTCATATTTCAATTTTAAATTATTGATTTCATCTATTTAATCCTCTTTTATTATTATTATTATTATTTTTTTTGTCCATGTGATCCAACTAGAGATGAATGTACAAATTAATAATTGTTAAATTTTAAATTGTTAGGCAAAAATAATAATTTGATAATTTGGACAACTTAAATCATATAAACAAATATCCATGAAAATAGTTGTGGTGTAGTTTGTTTAAACAAAAATTATTCGATGTTAGCACAAAGCCTTAGGGCTTGTTGGTATTTTTTATGTTTATATTTTTTGGTTCCTAGGGAATTTATTACAAAATTCTCCTTCAATTACTTATATTTTAATTAATTTATAAGATATTTTTATATTTTAATAAATCTTATTATTTTAGACATTTGATCCAACAAATCCTAATTATCATATTTAATGTGTTTTATAGATAATTTAACTTTTACAAATATTTTTTGAACCCTTAACAACTTAGCATTGTGAACATTCACATTTAATAAATTTGATAGTGTGAATGGTCATGTTGACAGTGTGAATATTCACATTAACAATGTAAATGTTCACATAATGAAACATTCACACTATCAATATGAATATTAATATACGTTTCAAACTATTATTATTATGAGTATTTTGGTAACTATGTCACCTATAGAATTTATTGGAATATAATAAAATAATTTAGATTAAGTAAAACATAAGTAGGTGAAGATAAATTTATGAATAAATGCCCCCTTTTTTTTATGTTTCTAAAAATAAAAATGATAAAAAGGTTCAAAGTATCACTTTCATATCATTTAATTGTTGGGATAAATTCATTTTAGCCCCTTGTGATTTGCACTTGAAGCATTTTATCACTGCTATGGTTCAAATATAGTCAAAAAAGTCTCCATGTGATCTTAGAAAATGTTACTGTTAGTTTAACGCAAGGTGTATTACACACACCATTTTTAAGAGTGGATTTTATTTTCTAAAAAATTGGAATGAAATTAATATAACAAAAGGACAATTTTACCACAAGTTTCTCCAAACCTAAAATTAGATTAATATGTTAATTAAAATAAAATAAAATAAATTAAAATATAATTAAGAATTGATATAAAATATAAAATATAATTAAATAAAATACAAAATAAACAATAATTAAGAATTGATCTAAAATGTAATTAAATTAAAATTAGAATAAAAATTTAAGAATTACGATAAATAATTAAGAATTTATAATTAATTATGATTTAATTGAATTAATATTAGAAATTAGAAATTATGTGTATGAGAGATGAGAGAGAACAAAAATAACAAAATATATAGGTTTTGAGAGTGTTATAGTCATTTCACATTTATAATTAACGGTGTTAACGGTGGTATTTTAATCCAAAACTATGCCTCCGTTTGGGAAGTGGATTGGCTCTTTGGCTTTTTGACTCTTTTGGCTATATGAGCCTGGGCTCAAAAGCTTGGTTTGGGAAGGACTTTTTGATTTTTTGACTTTTTTGACTTTTTTGTGAGAGAAGAGTGTAACGATTATAGGTTAGATGTGATTTTTTGTCTTTTGTGGCTCAAAATTGTTATTTTGTCTTTTGTGGCTCATTGAGCCAAATGAGCCCAATGAGCCACTTCCCAAACGAACCCGGCATATGGTTATTTTTTGAAAGTAAGGGAATAAAGTGCTATAAAGCCATGTCACAAGGAGATAAAATGGATTTTGCCCTTAACTTTTTGTGAGAAAAAATAATTTTTGCAATTCAATTATTTATTTTATTTTATTTTTTTTATGTTTACTAAAAATAGGGCATTGCTCAAAAATTTATCCAAAATCTATTTATCAAATAAATTTTTTTATTTAAAAAATAAAATAAAAACTAGACTAAATAGGTGATTTGGTGCCTATTGTGCCCATTGGTGGGACTCACTCCGAATTTATTGAGATGATTTGAACCGTTTATTTTATAATATAAATTGAACAAATTATTTAGGTAAAAAAAATTTAAATTAATTGGATATAAATGGTAACTATATGATCCATTCATATTATTTTAAACAAATTAGATAACAAACGTGATTTTTGACAATAAACGTTTCAATTTTTAAAATAAATATAACTTTATCATGAGTCCTCTACAATGAATGAATTATTGAGATCATTTCAATAAGCCCAATTTGAACCACAGCTAGCGCCCCCAAACTGAACAAAAACGACCCGTGGAAGATTTTAGCTGATTATTTTAGTAGATTATTTTAGTTTTTAGTTATTTTAATGGATTAAAATTTTTATATTTGAAAAGATAATTATATTTTTTTGTAATTAGATATGATATTTGTGAGAGAAAAAATAAAATAATTATGAATTTAATGTGATATTTTGTCTTATTAATTATTTTAATCTATTTTATCTCTTTATAAATTTTAGCTTAAAAGCCCAATTGTAACCTTTGCCAAACAATTGTTGGTTTAGCTAGGTTTTTTAGTTGGCTTTTTTAAATTGAGATGTTTTAGTGTCGGATTTAAAAATTTATTTGAGTTGATTTTTTTAATTTTTATAAAAAAATTAAAAAAATTATAATTTAAATATAATATTTTATTTTATTAATTTATTAAATTTATTTTATCTTTTATATTTTTTTTAACTCAAAAAATCTATGTCAAATGAAACCAACCATCATATTATAATTTATATATATATATATACAGATTTTAAATTTGTAATGTAATGCAGGGTGAGGAAGGTTTTTCTGTCATTGTCAGAGCCACCATCTTCCGATCAATAAACGAAATTTATTGCAGCATTAATTTCATAAGTTGCAGATAAGCACCAGAATATTTATCTCCTAGAAAAATAATTTAAAAAATATATATAATATCAAGAAATTATTGACATGTCTTTTCAGAATCAAAAGTCTATAGACGCTGTCCCTACAAGCCTGATAATACCACATTAATAAATAAAAAATTATTTTATTTGTTTTCCATCACTATAGAATATTACATGTATGATTTTGCATTTGTTACAATTAAAATTAAGAAAATTGACTTACATCTCCAGTGCCGAGACTCTTCCTTGATTGGTCAAAAAATTATTGTTTTTTTTTATTTTTTTATTTTTGCTAATCACACGTTACCACATCACTGGAGGTCGTGCTGGGGTCTCTAGCATTGTTGTAAAATTAAACAATGTTTTTCTTGTGCAATTTGCCAACTCATAGCAGAGAACAACAGAGATGATTGCTTGGCATTCCTCATCAATTAGTTCTACCCTTTTTTTTTTTTTTTTTTTTTAATGGGTTCGTTAAGCTAGTGTGTTAATTTTTTGACTATTTTAATTTGAGATTAAAAAATTTTATTTGGAAAGAATTTTTTTTAATTTTTTTAATTTTTTGTGAAAAAAAAAATATAATGATTATAGGTTAGATATGATATTTTATCATATTAAGTTAAAAAAATTATTTTACCTTTTTATTACTAAAATAGCCCAAAATCCACCCAATTCATTCTTTTCAAACGAAGCCTATATAACTATTTTTTGAATAAACCAATTTGACTTGTTCTATTTTGTGTAACACGTATAGTTAGAATAACTGTATTTTAAAAATAAATTATTTATTTTTGTCGCATCGCATAAAAAATAAATAAGAAAAAAATATTTTTAATTCATAAGATAATATCGGGTCATAGTTATACAGTATAAAACGACCGTCATGCATGCATGCACGGACCACCACTAAATGGCTTAAATCAAATTATGAAAATGGACTTTGCAAGTTTTGATTTTGCCAACAAATTCAATCGCACCTTCCGCGCGCATGTCACGAAGCTAGAGTCTCAAAGAATAATCAAACTTTATTTTTGTAAATTTGAATTGAATTAAGCAACAACTAATCTTTATTCTGGTAATTTTAGATTAAACAAGCAAAAAATAACTCCTTTCGTATTCTCTCTGATATATATTGTCTCAATAAATATAAATAACTACACATATGGGACTCATCTATTTGAACATAGTTTATGCATTATTCATGAAACTTTTAAGTTGATAATCCATATTAAAAAAAATTAATAAACATCAAAGAATTAAATTTAAAGTCCGGACAACTGATGTGGCAGCACACCAGTGATTGCAAACAACATGCAATGGTGACAATTGGACTAAAATATACAAATTTATATAAATAAAGAAAAAAAATTGTTATTTTTAATAAAATTCTTCTGCATATGATTGTAAAGTTTGACAAATTTGTGGAATGTATATGAAAGTCCAAGGAAGAAAATGAAATTGCATGATTTGTCTAAAGAGATGTTCTAGCATCACAAATGAATGATAACAACGTGCAAATGTTCACAATCTTTTTAAAAATGAAAAAACTAAAAAACCTTCATTAAATTGAGAGGAAGCAGTACATAGAGAAGACATTTGATTATATCTTGTTAAAAAAACATGATGTTCCTCCACCTATAAACCAAATGCAAGATTATCTCTCATTTAATACAGTAAACAAACATTCCCGAATTCTCATAAATAAACTTTGGGAGCTGGCCCTTTTCCAAGAGAAAAACCACAAAAAAAGGAGCTTCTTAAATGGGATTGTTTTCTCTCAAATTGTCATCTCAAGACTCATTTTGGGATCGATTTTCATAATCCGCACCGTTCAATTTTTAAGACTTATTGAATAGAATATTCATACAAAAAATCAAGATGATTGGATATTGATAGTTATATATTTGAATCAGATTTGTTTTTAAAAAATAAACGACAAATATAGTTTCAAGAATAATTATTTATTTTTTATAATACAAATATGATTCATATATTGATATCTGATCATCTTTATTTTTTGCATGAATATTCTACTCAATGAGTCTTAAAAAGTGAATGGTTCGGATCACCGAAATCAATCCTGAAATGGGCCTACTAAACTCAAACACTCTCTTGTGAGAATCACCTCATTAACTAATTAAGCTAATTATGTGATTAATGTTGATCATGTATTTATGTGTTAATTGTCATTGTGAGATGTAATGTATTATTGTGAATAGATATGTGTAGATATAAAATGAACCTATTTAAATTAGTAATTTAAACAAATTAGAAGTAAATAATGGGATAGGTAATTAGAGCCTAATCCACATTAGTATAATTATGTTTAGTCTAGTTTAGATTAAACTAGGCTATGATGAGGATTAATTTAATCTGAATGAATTTGTTTTAAATTTAGTTTAACCTCATAATTAATTAAGGTTTAGGAAGATTAGAGCTTAATTATATTTCCTAAGCTATTTATCAAATAATAAGAGAGAGAGAGAGAGAGAGAGAGAGAGAGAGAGCTGGAGACAAAAGTTGAGAGGAGAGAAAACTCTAGAGAGCTCATCAAAAAAGAAGAATGAAAGGAACCAAATAATCTTCAACAATTTGATCACCTAAGGTTTTCCTATTTCATGAATTTGAAACATTAAACTCATAGTCCTTTGGAATTTGAGTTGAATTAAAGAGGAGATCATGCATAATTACGAGTTTTAAGGGTGTAAAATGGTGTTATGAAACCACAAAAGTTCAAAAGGGATGACTTGAAGGAATTAGCTTAATATAGCAACATGCATGGCATGATTTCATGGAAATTTGTTTTCATCCACTTAAATTCTAGCATGGCCTCTCAAGATTTCAAAGGAATTTCTATAGAAGGGTTTAAGTTGAAGCTCTTAAATTAATAATGCATGATCCTACAATTTTTTCTAAAGAATTTGATTTTGAATTTTTTCCAATAAATTTGTTTTTAAAGCTGTGATTTGTGTTTGATGATTAGAAATTCAAGTTCAAGGTTATTTTTATGGATATTTGGGTTGAATTATGAGAAAATAAACTTAGATTTTGAGGAAAGGGACGCCTAAAAACAAGAGCAGTTTTCGGACTCAACATTACCTAGCCCCGCACGTGCGGCCTGGGGCCCCGCACGTGCAGAAAATAATAGAAATGAGCCTGCACACTGCTTTAATTGCATGTGCGAGGTGCATGTGCAGTGGTAGTTCCACACATGCGGCCAGTGCCGCATGTTCAAGTTGGTCCCGGTTTCATTTTCACTCCATTTTTCAAACTTCCAGGCCTCCGTTAGCATGGTTGTCGTATGTATTTTACGTTCATATGCATTTCATGGCATTTCATGAACATAAAAGAGAATAAAGAACGGATAAGACTAACCGAACGAATAAACATTGAATGGGTATATGACTGACTGAACGAATTGAATATAAATTTGAGTTATTGTGCTTGAATTTGGTTATGTAGGTCGAATGTCGCATCTTAGTCACATGTTTCAGGGAGCCAACTGTGAGTAATAACGTCGTAAAGCTATGTTCAATTATAATTATTTTCTGGTTGATAAATTGCACTGTCTCTGAAATGGTACTATTTACTAAATGAATGATTGTCCTATTTTAGAAACCGTATTCATGGCATCCATAGCAACTGTTACTGCTACTGTTTTCTATTACTATTACTGTTATAGAAATGTCTATCAGTTTCAATCTTTGAAACTACTGTTTACTGTGTTGATGGCCATCATACATAATTGATTCGGTTTTTAAGACCTACTGTACTGTTATACTATTGGATGCACTACGTATGACTGCTATGATTCAGAATGATTGATATATTATGAGATACTGATTAAGAAAATGATTTACTAATGAAATTGATTATTTCAATTATTATAAGGACATCATTCTTAACCTCTTTACATAGTTGTTATTTACTGGGCACTCGCTCATTGTTTATTATATCTATGTAGGTGATCAAGAACCAAATCGAACTTAGCAACGTCGACCTGAACCTCGTTTTGTCAAGCCAACTACCGTGCCTCACTACGAGGTTCCAAACCGTTATGTGTTAAGGCTTTTGGGTGGTTCAAAATTTGTCCATTTGTAAATGTGGACTAATGTTATGAAGTTTTTGTTTATAACTTTTGATAATAGGATTTAATTCCCTAGGTTATGTTATGTTTTGTATATGTATTGACATGGACATAATATAAGAGTTTGTTTAGTTTATTTAAGTCCTCACAGTTCATTGGACGAATACATTATATTCTTTATTGGCTTCCGCAAGCCCCATTTACTGTATTACTGTAAAGCAAGCCTTTGGTAATCTCAGATTACTAGCCGGTTACGACGCTAAACCTATAGGGGCGGGTTTGGGCCGTGACAGACTGGTATCAGATCACAAGTTATACTGCACACACACGTCCAAATGAACTATAGGATATCCTAGAAAGGAAATTAGGACATTTCCTTTATGTGAATATATGATAACATGAATATGAGAACCTGTATGTGAATATATGATAACATGAATATGAGAACCATCTTTCATATGTTTATTATTACTATATTTTATATAGACCAATGGAGAGAACAAGAAATACAAATGGAACTAAATTATCAGATGCAAGAATTGAACGATTGAAAAGAATGGTTGAACTTTTGAAAGAATCACTAAGACAACACACAACAAAATCAACAGCTCCCACCTCCTCCTCCACCACTAGTGCAAGTTGAGCCAAACAATGATGATATCATAGCTCTAACCCAGAAATTCAACAAACTGAAGCCACCGACCTTTCAGGGAGGTATTGAGCCTTTGAAAGCCGAGGCGTAGATTCTGGAAATCAAAAAGTTGTTTGAAGTTTTTCCGTGTTCGGAGGCACAAAAAGTTTTACTGGCAACTTTCACCTTACAAGAAGAAGCGAGACGTTGGTGGATGCTCATTCGTGATAGTAACGGTGCTATGACCTGGGCTCAGTGTTTATGATTTTTGATAATGGGACTTAATTCCCTACGTTATGTTATATTTTGTACATGTATTGACATGGACTTAGTATAAGAGTTTGTTTAGTTCATTTAAGTTCTCACTGCTCATTGAACGATACATTATGTTCTTTATTGGCTTCTGTCAGCCCCATTTACTGTATTACTGTAAAGCAGGCCTTTAGTAATTTTGGATTACTGGCCGGTTATGATGCTAAACCTACATGGTGGATTTGGGTCGTGACATCTCTCGAGTTGAAATGGCCAATTTGAAAAAAATCAAACCCTTTTTAAATGATTGCAGAATTTGACAAATTTGTGACATATATGATGAGTGAAACAAATGAATGAATTTGCATGATTTGTTCTGCAAATTTTTTATTTAAATCACTACTTTGAAAGACTATTTTAAATTTCTGAGAGGTGATTGTTGCAAAGTCCATTTTGTGTGTCCAACAACAAATCAGTGAGGCCCAATTTCTCGGGAAGTAACTGAGGAGTCCACTACGCACAAAATTTGGCCCAAAACACATTATTTAGAACTGGTATTACCTAAAGCACATCAAATGGGTGATTTTTTTGCACCCAAATACTAATTTGGTACGGTCAACTAAAATTTTGAAATTTTAATTTCAATCATACCTTAATGTAAATTTATTAATAAGAACAATAAATATTAAACCTTAAAATATAATTTTTTTTTTTCGTGGTACACCCTAATCACTCATTTGTATTCTTCATATTATTTCTAAAGTTCCAATTATTTTCTGTTCATCTTCTTCCTCACCATTGTCATCAACATCATTGGTTTTTTATTGTGTTGTTATTTGCAAATAAATTTTTTTTTGAATAAAATCAAACAATAAATAAGCATAATAATAATAAAAAAAAAATTTGAAACAGTCTATCATCTAATTATGTATTCAGATTGTTTGGGCTAAAAAGGATTAGCCTGAAAAGATGGTTGAGAAGCACAGAAAGAGACCAAAGTTTGCTGCTTGATTGATTAGTAAACGATTCACTCATTATCTTTATGTTTCCTTTTCTTTGTTTATCAATATGCTGAATGAAAATCAATTGTGATGTTAATTATGTTGGATGTGTATTGTTTGGTAATGGAAACTCAAAACAATATTTCATCCACCTTTTTATTTTTTATTTTTTTTATTTTTTTATTTTTTTATACCCATTTACCTTTTTATTGATGCTGAGAGATTTCAACAAGTCAGGGGTGTTGAAGAGGTTGCACAAGCATGGAAGATTTGTTTAAGAAATCTATTTAAGGGTTTTTAATTTTTTTTAAATGGTGTAATTTAGGATTTTTGATTTGTTTATTATTTTGGTAAATTTTACAACTGTAGAGAAATCTTATTGAAGAGAGCGAGTCCGGCTTTGTAGAAAACAAACACAATATCTATTTTTTAGGACAGATGATCCGAGCCCAATAATATCCAAACAAAAAATTCTAATATTAAAAAAGTTTATCCAAATATACACATATTCTTTGTGGATAATATCCAAATGAAAATTGTAATCTCTACAGAAAATTTATTCCAAAATAGATAAATTGTTCTAATAATACACCAAAAAATTATCTAAATAGAGAAAAATTATACCCAAATATAGACAGAGTTCTTTGTTCAATGCATTTGTAGGACTTAATCACAACCAATCTCTTGACAAATCTCAATATGTATATATATCATTCATAGTTTTCTACTTCTTCTTATACTTATTATTATTTACTTCTTCTTCTTCTTCTTCTTCTTATTATTATTATTATTAGTATTATTATTATTATTATTATTATTATTATTATTATTTAATTTTTCTCTTCTTCTTCTTCATCATCTATTTTGTTCAAAGATGGAACCAGAGACAATAAGAACGACTGTTGGAATCATTGGTTAGTCCTAATACAAGCAATGATCATACTTTTGTCATTCTTCAATTACGTATCTATATATTCATTCAATAATTTACTTTGGTTTATCATTTTTTTCCTCAATAATTTATATGAATGTAAATGAGATACATTGAATTATATCCTTCTTGATCTAACTTGTTATTAAAGAAATGGTTTTAGAAGATTCTGGATTTAAGTTTTGTCATCCCATTATTTTTGCATTGTCTTCATACACTTTGTTCTTCCAGTCTGTTCGACTCTTTATATATGAGATAGGGCTGCATTGCATGTGATTGAGATTGTTAGTTTGATATACATTGTGGGCTCATTTCAATCCTCTATTTATTAACACATATTCCAATGTTCATACAGGAAATTTCATATCGTTCTTCCTCTTTCTATCACCAGTGTAAGTTTCTCTTTCATGTAAACATGTGCACACCAACCTTCCCTATTGTTCCGTTCAAACAAAACCTTCCCTATTGTTTAAAAAAAAAAAAAATCATTTTTCATTATATTTCAATTTCAAAATTGTCCTCCTTCGGAATGCCCTTCAACAAGAATTTTTAAGTATGTCTTCTACACTAAAATCTTCTCTCTTCCATTACATCAATAAATACAAAAAAAAAAAATTCACAGCAATACATAACACTGCTTTCTGTGCACTATTCTAAAAAATGTATATATATGTGCATTACTGCTATCATACTAGTATTTTTTTCTAGAATTTCCATGCTTTGAATTATGCATGCGGAAATATATAATTAACCAGTTCTTGATGAATTTGCACAAATTTTTTTATAAATCGATAAATTTTCACAATTTTTTATATAGGAAATTCACAAAATGCAGTGCTAGGAGCATTGTTTTCTATGCATTATTCTAAAAAATTGCTATATTTGTAGCCGTACAACCATCATGTTAGTTTTTTTTTTTTTTTTTAAAGAATTGCATATATATATATATATAGCTTTGAATTGTGCATGGAATTAACACAATTCTTGTGAAAATTCTCATTGTAACAAAATCGATTAATTCACAGCCCGACATTCTTTAAGATAATCAAAGCAAAATCAGTGCAAGAGTTCAAGCCGGACCCCTACGTTGCCACCGTGCTGAATTGTGCCCTATGGGTGATCTATGGCCTTCCCTTCGTCCATCCTGATAGCCTTCTTGTCATCACAATCAATGGTACAGGGTTGGTCATTGAGCTTGCCTATGTCCTCATCTTCATCACCTACTCTGATTGGCAAAAGCGCGTACGTAAATACTAGACATTACAATTAATCAATCTTTTTTTTTTTTTTTTTTTCCACTTTAATTTCTCTAACTAGTTCTTTGCACTAATGCATTTTTTTTTCTCTTTGTTTGTGTGTTTAAATTGTATTTTCAGCGGAAGATTATTCTTGCTCTTTTCTTGGAAATAATCTTTGTTGTTTTTATATTCTTCATCACCATGACATTTTTGCATACCACCCAAGCAAGATCAATGCTTATTGGGATATTGTGTCTCGTCTTCAATATAGTTATGTACACTTCACCGTTGACAGTCATGGTACGTGTTTTATTTTCCTCTTATATTGCTAATTTATACACACAAGTATTCATATTTGTTTGCTATTTATTGAAGTTATATATATATATATATTTTTTTGGGACAGAAACTAGTCATCCAAACAAAGAGTGTAAAATACATGCCATTCTTTTTGTCAGTCGCTAACTTTGCCAATGGTTGCGTGTGGTTAGTTTATGCACTCCTTAAGTTCGATCCTTACATCGCGGTGAGTAAATATTTTCTTTTAGTTCAATTAGTGATTCCAGGTATGTACCTTATATTAATTGTTGATTTTGATGAATTCATTTCTATAAATTATCTGAGGAGGGGAATCAATGTCATCTTAATTTTCCTTCAATGTTCTGTTTGGTTGCCAAGAAAATTTGGATCCTCGAACAATTTGGGTTCATCTTGCATCCATACTCAAGTGGAGCATTTTTTTTTTACAATTAGGTAGTAATGCCATAACTATTATTAATTCCCCCTGTGAACATTTTCGATGACTATAAATGGTTTTCTAAGGAGCAAACCTTGTCAATTATTCTGGAAAAACAACATGTGGTTACAAATTTGTGGGTTATTTTCTAATTACCAAATGGTGTCAGATTTTCCTCTCAAAAAAAAAAAAAAAAATGGTGTCAGATTTGATTTGCCAAATCTGTGCCGCTAAAGTAATTTTTTTGGGGGACAAATTATACTTATGATTCCTGTAATTTGATCTATATTAATTTGATCTATAAGTCAATTATTAATTTGATCTATATAGTTTTAATTGTAACAATTTTCCCTTTTAATTTTTTACATTTTGTCAACTTAGTCAAATTGATAACATACGTCAAGAAATTAATAAATGGTGAAATGATTCATTAAAAAAGGAATCGAACATTTTAAGTTGGACTCAATTCCTTTGAAAAGAGTGAATAAACTGTTTTGGCCATTGACTCAAGTTTAATTTCTAAATGGACAATATCAATTAGGCCTTACTTGGGAATAAGCTTATAAGCCAATTTATTGGCTTATTAGCTTATTTGGATCACACCATCTCTTTATTTTTTGCATGTTTTTTCATAATAAGTAAAAAAATCAACTAGTAAGTCACTTCCCAAAATAACCCTTGAAACAATATGAAAATTCAATAATAAAGTAGATGTAATTAGAACTAAAACACCAAATTGACATAATAGACTACAGTGACTATAGGTATAATTTTCCTTCCCGTTTTCTCTTAATTCCTTTTCCTTTTATTTTTCAGAGTTTCTTGGTGCTTCCCATTATTAACTAGCTATAGTTTGCATCTAATCATCACTATCATGCTCAATTTACTCATCTAATAAACACTAAAATGTACCATTTTTCTATTTTGTTTTTGTTTTTTTGTTTTTGGTATAGATTCCCAATGGTTTGGGAACACTATCTGGTGCAATTCAACTCATACTGTATGCAACCTATTACAAAACGACCAATTGGGATGAAGATGATGACACGCCAGCTGAGATTTCGGAGGTTGAACTTTCCAAGAAGAACAGTACTCTTTAAAAATTTCATTTTACACAATATGAATTAAAAATTTTCATTTGTTTAATATTTCAATCTTTCCCGGATTGATATTTATTTTCATCAATGAAAATAATAAAAGAAGAAGAAGAAGAAGAAGAAGAAAAAGAAAAAAAAAAAAAAAAAAGAAGAAGAAGAAGACTTATTTCTTATTTCTTGTGTGTTAATTGCTTGAGTTATTATGTGCCATTACTCTTTTAAGATCATGCTATATATCTAACAAAATTCAATTGAATGTGATTTTTTAGAATAATATTTTTATTTCGGAAATAATAGTTAATTAAAAATAGTTTGGTTCAACATAAAATATCTTACAATGATTATGTTTCCTATTATTTTTTTTTATTGATTTAGGTTTTCTATTTTATTAATTTATTATAATATAAGATTTAGGGTGAATTACACTAACAGTCCCTATAGTTTGGAGCTTGTGTCACTTTAGTCCCTAACTTTTCAATTGTGACGATATATTTGACTCTGAATTTTGAATCTTGTTTCAAATAATGACAATTGAAGATATTATTGCTTAATTTCAAGAGTAAAGTCGTCAATTTGATAAAATATAAATTAATTTGACAAATAAATGTCAAAAAAATATTTTTAAATTTTAAAAATTATTTCTACCCACCAAAGATAAAATTATGTAAAATTAATAAATCTTTTATGTATTTATTTATTTATTTATTTTTTTTTCAAATTAATTTTTATTATGTGTTTGGATGATGATTATGTAATAGGTGGTTGCTAAACTTTTAATGTGTAATCGATATATTTAATATATGAAATATTTTTAGTTTTGAATTTTTTGATTTAATAGATTGGTTTAATATTGATATCAAAGTGCTGCCATATTTGACTTTTGAAAAAATAGAAACTAATTTAATGAAAATAAAAACAATCACCTATTACATGATCATCATCCAAATACATAATAAAAATTAATTTGGTAAAATAAATAAATGTGTAAAGATTTATAAATTTTATATTTCATCTTTGGTGGTTAGAAATAATTTTTAAAAATTCAAAAATATTTTTTTAACATTTAATTTTGTCAAATTAATTTATATTTTATCAAATTGACTACTTTACTCTTGAAATTGAGCAATGATATTTTTAATTGTTCTTATTTGAAATAAGATTTAAAATTCAGAATCAAATGTGTCACAATTGAAAAGTTAATGATCAAAGTAATATAAGTTCCAAATTATAGGACGTTTAGTGTAATTTGTCCTAAGATTTTAATCAACATGAATATGTAGATATGCTTTTGGGCTAGACAGTTTCTTATTTTATACTTTTTTTTTTTTTTCTCCAACTTTGGGTATTATATGTGAATTAATCGCTGTTGATTCTTTTAATTCCTTATTTTTTTTAGTGAATCAACGGATTTAAAGAAGGATTACATATTTAGGGGTTGAATTATGTGAACTCTGAAAATTGACAACAAAGTTCTATCAAAAGAGTATGATATAAATAAATAATTAATTATATTGTACAAAACCAATAAAAAATTTCAAAAATTTAATAGAGGATTAAATATGTACTTTTTCAACAATAATAAAAATAAAAAATAAAAAACAAAACAAAACAAAAGAAAATTTTCTCCCTTGAGACAATTTATAAAATACTCTTAATTTAAAAAAATAAAAGAAAATACAGTGATCTACATAATTATCCAAACGAAACTATAAGAACTAAAATAAAATTTCATTCAAATTAAAGAGACAATTAATATAATTTACTCTAAAAGATATACAACTTCTAAAAAAATTTGAGTTGAACACGGGTTAATTAAACTTACCCAAGTTGCATACCTACATCTACGTACTCAACGTCACAATTAAAGCCTCAAATTAATTCTCCCATGACATAATTCAAATATACATATAGGTATGATTGTTTGGGGACTGAGTCATCAGATTAATTAGACTATGTATGCTAAACAGTTCTAAATTTCATATGTAGATTCAAAATCTATATAATAAACCAGATTGATTTTTGAATTTGTCCTGAATGCATTTATCCTACTAGAATATTTGGACTGTTTAAATTTATTCAAATTATAAAACAACGGTTGTAATGTATTCTACATCCCGCTTCTCTCTCTTACTTTTTCCTTTTCTCACCTTTCTTTTCATAATCTCATAAATAATCCCATGAATGATCTCAAGATCTCACCTTCCTCCTTTTATTTTTATTTTTTTTATTTTATCTCCTTTTTTATTTTTCTCCCTATTTATTTAATTTATTTTTTTTCTTTTTGTTCACTTCTTTTTGTTTACACCGTGCCTTCAGGCACTGATATACACTAGTAAACCTATAAATTAACAGTCACTCCAAATCATATATCCTTACTATTGAATCCCATAAGTACGCTATAAGTGTTATGATAATTCCTTGTCTCAAATGTTTCTCATGTAAATCACTAACACTGTGTTTTGTTAGAAGATTTAGAAAAAGGAAAAAGAAAAGGTATATGAAATTAGGTGAAATGTAAGTATATTTTATTCACATTTGACGTATATCATTTGTATAAAAAAATCAAGTTAATCAAACATCTATAATCCCATGATCAAGTCCTAATTGTTTTTAAAAAATTATTAAAATCATGTTAACCGTTTATTTTTTGAAAAACAAATGTGCTCTTATTATGAGACTACAAATGTCCAATTTACTTCATTTTTTGTATAAATGATCTATTTAACGAACCTTACAATATCAACGGTTTGGATTATCAAAAAAGACTCAGGACACACCCCCAATGGGTTTTGTTAATAGATATTAATTGAAATGATCCAAATAAGTGTATGTATGCAAAAAAATATACTTTTTTGGTGTATGCCTAACAAGTACTTAGTCACAAAAAGACAAAATAAGATTTTTAGTTTAATAAGATAAAATGTCACATCAAAACCATAATCATTTCATTTTTTTCTCTCAAAAAAGTTAAAAAAACAAAAAATCCTATTTCAAACGAAACTTTTAATCCGAAACTAAAAAAGTCAAAAAATTAAAAAAATTAACCCACAATCCAAATGAAATCTTAATTATATATTTGTAATGAAGAATTTGTATTCCGTCATTTAACGGGGAATGTATTAATTTTTTTAAATTTAAACTAATTATGAGTTTTCAATCGTATTTTATAATTATTAAATATGTGATTACATAGATAGAAGGGAGGAAAAATTATTAATTATTCTTGAAACGTCACGGTAATCATGTCCTTCACCAATTATAATTCATTATATCAATAATGTTTCTCAATTATTTAATTTAAATTTATCTCTCACTCCTAATCACAACCTAATTAGAATGTCATATGGTGATATCTCAAGACCAAACAGTAACATCTCCGAAAGGAGAGTATCAAACTTCTGATTGGAGAGTATGGGGGCAGCTTCCAGGATGAGGGCACTCTCGTCTCGTCCGCCCGTTTTCCGTTTTCACGCGTACTTTCTAATAAATAATAGATACATATTCCGTACAAATTGAATTGCCATAAACGTGCTTCATTGACTAGTTCCAGTCAAATATAGTATATCACGAACCAAAAATGCTTTAGACCACTAATTAGTGGTAGCTCTAATGATGTGACAGTGGGTCTCATCCACTGCCACATGTGTTTTGTGCTTTGATTTTTGTGTTTTTTTGTTTTTTTTCAATTGTCACCTCACTAATGGTGAAGTTAGTGATGATAAATTAGTGGTATGTAGCATTGCTCATTACGAACTCATGCTACTTTTATCATATTAAAAAAGGAGAAATGACAGAGGCCCCTGATAAATGGAACGAGGGAATTACCGAATACGTATTGTCTAACTCTAACCCACTCTTTCAAAGGGGGAAGTTTAAAAAGTTAGGTTGGAACGTTTCTTCTTTTCCTTTTTTTTTTTTAATTAATAACAATAAAATATGTTAAAATAATTGATCAGATAAAATATTACATTTTATTTATAAAGATAAATTATAAAGATATTCTCTGAAATTTGTTTAAAGTACAGATTATCTTATATAATTTGAAAAATTATAAATATTCCCTGGTTAAAAAAAGAAAAAATTGACCTAAGGTCCCTCCTCTACTTTTGATAGGAGGAAAGGTCCAAAATAATATATTTTAATGGCTAAGGTCCATGAATTTTTTTTTAGATTATAAAGTACCTAAATTACCCTTCCTTTATAACATAAATTTGTTTGAATATAATATTGTTGACTTAACTGATAGATTTTGGAAACCGAATTCGCAGGGGAGATTTCGTCGGAGTTTTCATCGGAGATTTCAGTGGAGATTTCATGGTGGAGATTTCGTCAAGATTTCAGTGGAGTTTGACAAGAAAGATTGCTACGATCGTGTGGATTTCGTCGGAGATTTCGTCGGAGTTTTGATTATTTGTTTTTGAATCAATTTCAAGGAGTGTTGACAGTGTATTGATCGTGTAGGTTTTTGAGTGGAGTTGAATCAGGTTTGTTTTCGATTTTAGATTCCACATGGATTTTGACTTTTGTTTTGAATTTTTGTTTCGAGAGAGGCCAGGTTTATAGAGTTGATTTTTATTTTTGGAATTAATTTTTCATTCTTTTGTTTTTTGATCAATTTGAATAAGGGTGGATAGTGTAGTTGATTTTGTTGTTTAGTGTTTATTTTTAGTGCTCTTTTTTTATCAACATCTTGATGAATGATAAGTTTTGTTCAATGTTTTTCAAACCGAGATTTGATTTTCGCACTTTTGTTTGTGTAGTCGGAGAAAATTATAAGTGCATATGGACATATTATTAGAAGTTTCTAATGGAGATAGAATATGAGAAAGTGAATGTAAGTTCATAAATTTGTGCAATAAAGTGAATATGAGATAGTATATAAGTTTGTAAATTTCTCTGACTTTTTCTATGAGTGCAATATTAGTGTAAAGTGCATATATAAGGTGTATATGATTTTTTTCTATGATTGTGTTTAATAGTTAGCAGTAAATTTCTCTTTGTTTCATTAAGTTTCTGTGATTTTGTTTTTTATCATCTTGAAGGTGAATATCAGTTTGTAGATGTGTCTTTGGACTTTTATTTTATGAATACAGACAAAGTTAGACAGAGGCAATTGAATACAGACAAACTTTTATTTTATGAATACAGAAAATTATAATTTTTAGAAATTTATCTGAACTTTTATGTTATGTTTGTGAAGTGTTTCTATGTTAAACAATTTTTTTTTCTTGTTTTTTGTTTCAGTTTCGATGGACAGTGCAGTGTTGTTGCTATGCAAATATGGGAATGATACTATTGTCATTAATGTTTCATGCGAATTGAATTTTGAGGAATTGGTTGGCATTTTGTGTACAACATAGGAGAATTTGAAATCTGAGACTATGTGTATTTCATATTCTATTGTAGGCCATCCGAATTGTATGGTTCGAAATAATATTGATTTTCTGAAAATGTTGAGGGTTGTTTGTGCACGCGGTGTTGATATAGTTGATGTTTCAGTTACTAGATGTAGTATTTCTGGTGAAGATCATGAAGTGGGGTCTAATTAGGTAGATGTTGTGGGTGGTGAGTGTGATAGGCTGGTGGATATTGAAAGGAATTCACTCTCTAAGTTTTGTTCTCACCAAGAAAATGTATTATTGTCGGCTGGTTGGCGGAATAATATTACGAGTGTTGGACAGAAGTTTGAGGGTGGTGTGGTTGAGTTCCGTACTTTTTTATGCAAGTATGCTATTGAGGTTGGTTTTCGGTTTCGATGTTAAAAATGACAAGCTGAGGGTTACGGCAGAATGTGCATATAAGGAATCAAGGGGATGTATGTGGCGTGTACATGCTTCAGTTGAAAAAACAAATGGGTTCTTCTACATAAGGACTTTGAACAATGAACATACGTGTGGTGTGGCTGTTCGTACGAGTAAACATTCGAGGATGACTTCCAGCTTAGTTTCTGGGCTGATACTTGAAGAGGTAAGTGCAAAACCTTTAACTCGTCCAGTGGATGTTGTGAAAGAAATGGAAGACAAGTATGGGGTCTTAATCAGTTATAACTGTAGTTAGTTGGGTGTTGAAAAAGTAAAATGTAGTACATATGGGGATTCTTGTTTGTCATTTGATCAATTACGGTGGTATTTTGATGAGGCATTGAAGAACAATCCAGGTAGTCGTTTTAAGTTAGATTTTGAAGACAACAAGCGTTTCAAAAGAGTGTTTGTGGACTTTCATGCATGCACAGCTGGTTTCAAATATTGTCGGTCATTGCTTTTTCTTAATGGAACATTTTTGAAAGGGCGATACAAAGGAGTTATGCTTGCTGCAACGGGGAAAGATAGGAATGAAGGTAATTGTAAATATATATAATTTTATCTAACTATGTGAATTTTCTATACATGTAGGAATTCAGCGAATGTGATTTTTCTCTGACACTTTGAATTTTCTCTGGTTTTGGCCTGTGTGGATTTTCACTGGATTTTGGTCAATGTGTGAATTTTCTCTGGATTTTGTCATTGTGTCAATTGTATCTATAGGTGGTCACTGAGTGAATTTGCTTTGGATATTATGATTGTGTAAATTTTCTCTGTAGTTGGTCACTAAGTCAATTTTCTTTGGATGTTGCCAATGTGTGAATTTTCTTTGGAGTTGGGCACTAAGTGATTTTTTGTCTGGATGTTGGCAGTGTCAAATTTCTCTGGTTGTTTATTGTTCTAATTTTCTATGCATGTGTATATTTGGTATGCTTGTTCCTATTTGTTTTGTAGGTTTTTTCCCTGTAGCTTTTGCTGTTGTTGATGCTGAGAATAAAGACAATTGGTGTTGGTTTCTTGAACATTTATGTGGAGTATTGGGATCAGAAAGGATGATAAGTTTCATATCAGATCGACATTGTGGTATTGTGGAGGGAATTGCTAGGTTTTTCCCTAACTGCTTTCATGGATTTTGTCTTGAACATCTAAAGAGAAATCTGAGGGATAAGTTGTCATGGGGAAACACAAATTTGGTTAGGGAGACGATTGTGTCCAAGTTTTCAGAATGTGCATATGCGCCAACAAAGGCATCATTTCATTTCAAGTTAAACGAATTAAAAAGTGAGGGAGGAGACATTGTGATTGCTTTCTTGAGAAGTTTACCATATGAAAATTGGAGTGATGCATATTTTGCGGGGAAACGTTGTGGTGAGATGTATTCAAATGTTGCTGAGTCATTCAATTCATGGATACGAGATGCTCGGCACTTGCCAATAACAAATTTGGTGGACATGATACGGTTGCAAATTATAAATATGAGGTCTGATAGGAGGCTGCTCTCTAGTAAATGGAATAAAGTTCTATGTCCTCGTATGGATAGTGTATTGGAGAAGTATTTTTTGGATGGAAGGACATGGAATGTGAGTTTGTCGTCTGATAATGTCTTTGAAGTGCATTGTTTTCCTTCGGTTATGATTGATCTTGGGTTGAGAACTTGTTCTTGTCAAAAATGGGAAATAAATAGGTATCCATGTCAACATGCTGTTGCTGCAATTTTTAGGAGTGGAAGGAATTTGAATTCATTTGTTGAACCATTTTTTCATGCTGATATGTATCGTCAAGCGTACTCATTTTCGATTGGCCCAGTTCCAACTGTTGAAAAACCTCTATGTAGCATTGAAGATGCTATGATTTTACCTCCATTGAGTAAGAGACCAGCTGGGAGGCCGAAGAAGAACAGAATTGCTTCTACTGGAGAATTTAAAAGGGTGATTAAGTATAGTCGTTGTAGGAGTATTGGTCACCATAATAAGAGGATATGTAAGGAACCTTTGTTAAATAGTTGAGGATAATACATTTTATTGATTGAATAATACATTTAATGATTAGTTTGTGTATTTTGTTTTGTGAAATGTGTTTTTTAGACAGTGTATATAATAATATCGATCAAATTCATCCAGAGAAATTTTTGCAATATCAGTTAAAGTGTGCATTGTATTTGTTGATATATACTATAGGCATTGGGTTTGTAATATCTGTCAAATTTATGCAGAGAAATTTGGTATGGCAGAGAAAATTTTGTGTAATGTGTTTTGAAGCTTCAAATTCATCCATATAAATTTGACAATAGCAGATAAAAGTACTGTGTGGATTTTTTTTTTTGAATTTGATAATTGCTTTGTACTAACACAGTGCATTATAGATTGCATGATCATATAGGCACCTTCTTTGGCATGATACGAGTTAAATTTCTCTATGAATTTGTGGTAACTTCATATCAGTCATTTCAAGAAATGTGCATACCAGACAGAGCATACACAAAATTATTGCAGTGAGTACAACCAAGAAACAAAATCATGCTTTTTTGAAATTTCTCTGAGTTAAGAATTTCTCTGGACCAGGGAAGAATTTATCTAGAATGAATTCAACTCATAAATTTTGCTCAAAGCCAGAGAAATTTTCCTCACCAACCCAGAGAAATTTACAACTCAGAATTTTCAAATTCATCTAGTGAAATTTTATAGTAGCAGATAAAATTACTGTTCGCTTTTGTGTTTTGTTGAGTTTGATGATTGTTTTGTATCAACACAAAGCATTACAGATTACATGATCACATAGGCATCCCGTTGGGACTGTACGAGTTAAATTTCTCTGAATTCTGGTAATATGATACCAGAGAAATTTGTGCAGACAATTTTCTCTGTGTGGATTGTGTTGACAATCACAATAAAAATATATATATATTTAACCATCGATAGGTATGAAATTGACATTAGTCGAAATAAAAAAAAAAATGAAATTTACATTAGTCAAGAAATGATGTATATGGATAAGTCAAGCATCATTGTTCCTTCAATGTGTCAACAAAAAACTGAACGGTTAATACTATATGGATATATACATATATGTGAGACAATTTTCTCTGTCTGGCTATGTACATTGTCTTCCTTTCACTAGTTTCACTATTACATGTTTGGTTATTCTGGAGGTATTTCAATTGGTTCAGTCCATGATCGGCCAACTTCGGTAACAAATCTCTCTATGAGTTCTGCCATCATCAACCTGATCTCTTGTGTGGACAATTTGGAGCTGATTGGTTCATGCTTGGTATATTGTTTCATGATATAGCAGACAAAGAAGCCACAATCCAGACTGCATACAAATTATAGGAATGGTTAGTTTTAAGAAACATGCAAATCAGAGTATCTTATTTATAGATGTATGAAACTTACGAATCACTTTCTTGTTGTGGAGCATTGTTGACATACTCAAAGTCGTAACTTGTGTTTTGTGAGTCTATCAACTTCAAAGAGGGTTGTGATTGAGCGTCTCTTTCAAGGCAAGCTTTCAAAAAATTGTCCACATAATGTTGCCGCAAAAAAATAATTTTTAAATAACAGAGAAATTTACAGACAAAGCAATGGGATTGTATGAAAATTATCATCACATAAAGATTATGATGGATCAGAGAAATTTGCACTCATTACCAATTGTTTTGCATCTTTGAGATATTTGTCTTTTGCGTCATCCCTCCTTGGCCTCAGTGAGTTGTAGAACCTGTAGTTCCTCCATGCTGTTTCAATATGCTTGTCAAATAAGGACACTCGAAAAGATTGATTTTCTGTCATCTTGATGAAATTCTGTGTTCAGAGAAAATCCAAAAATGGTTTTGTTCAGAGAAAATCCAAGAAGTATCTTAAGAAGAGAAAGTAGTAAGTAAATTCCAGAGAAAATCAAATAAAATAGTAGTAACATACTAAGCTTATGGATGTGAAAAAAAATGAGGTTGGTTGTTGTGTTTCTCTCATTTGGTCAGCCAAAAGTATCTCTCCATAGCCATCAATGACCTGAAAAATATGATTTATAATTCTAATATTGGTTTATAAAGGCTGATGGAACATTTGCAAAGAAATTTTGATGAAAGGGAAAGACTTACATTGTTAGCAATTTCTTTTTGCTTTATTAGGTTTCCAATGTCTTCGAAGGTAATGAGGTTCAACTTACTTGTCCAAATTAAAGCCCTACAAGATGACAAAGAAGGGATTTAATTGTTGTTAATGCAATATAAGTTTGTAATTTGTTGTTTGTTATCTTCTATTTTTGTTTGTTGTACTTACTCAAGTCCAGACACATTTGATATGTGCTGCAACATGTCTTTTACGTGATCTTTTATCAACCTTGAAATCGGAAGAGTTTATGGAAAGACCCAAGATTTTCTGATGTTTGTAGGTTGAGGCAAGATGTATGCATCAGTATCAAGCACTTCTTTGTCCTTCGTGCTTTGCTCAGCTTGCTTTGCAGCTTGTTTTGAAGCTCTCGTCACTTTTGCCACTTTGGGATATTGAAATTCTGGATCGTGCTGCTTTTCCTTCTTTTCTTTTGCCTTTAAATTTTTGATCATTGAGGTCGGATCTTTTTTGACTGTAGACAGTGAAAATATTAGTAAAAGTGAAATTTCTCTGAAGTAACAGATGATATTTCAATATGTAAATTTATGTGATTCAATATTTTCCAGTTACCATAGACTTTCGTCTTTTGTTTCGGTTGTTCTTTATGTGCCATTTCTTCTTGTTGGGTTGTTGATTGTTGTTCAACTTGCATTCCAACTAGGCGCAGTGAAAATCAAACAAATCCCAAAAATTGAATAAGAAAATAGACAAAGAAAATGAAATGAGCAGTAGAAATCAATAGAAATAATCGGCAGAAACTAATGTGTTCGGAGAAATATAACTTCCAGAGAAAATTACCAATGTCAGAAAATTATACTAAATAGAAATTTCTCTGAGTTATGCTGACTCAAGGACTTGACTTTTTGTGGGTCAAGACTTTCACTGACCTTGTGGTTGAAGTTGTATTGGTGTTCTGTATGGTTGTGTTTCTAGTTGGACTGAAAGTTCTTGTATTTGTTCATGCAATTTAGCATTTTCTGTTTCAAGCTCTGAATTTGAATTCCTCAACTGTTGAATTGTTTTCATATCATGTTCCTTTTCAAGCTCCAACATCCTTAGTTTCATTTGGATTGTGCTTTCTTTTTCTTGAAGTTCTGAGTTAAGTGATGTCAGGGTTCTTATTGAAATATCCTTTTCAGCAAGTATTTCCATCCAATTTCTGTCTTCTTCTTGTTTAGATTGAGAAAGTGCCTTCAGTCTTTCACGCAGATCAGCAATTTGGGCGTCCTTTGATTCCTCAAATTGTTGTTGGTCCACTGGCTCAATACGTTCTTCTTCATCACTTTGCTCGTTTTCTTCTTGCTGTTCATCTTCTTGTTCTTCTTCATCTTCTTCTTCTTCATTTTCTTTTTCACTGTCTTCTTCTTTCTGTTCATTCTGTTCTTTTTCTTCTGCTTCTATTTCTTCACTTTGTTCTTGGGCTTCTTCTTTTCCACTGCTTTCACTTTCTTCTCTAGCTTCTTCTTCTCCACTGCTTGCTTGAGCTTCTTGTCCATTGCTTTCACTTTCTTCTCTGGGTTTTGCTTCTTTATTGAATTTGACAATTACTTGACCTTCAGATGAATCTTGTAATTTCTCCTTGAATTTGACAATTACTGTTTTTCATTCTTTCTTTGTCTTTTTACCAAGACAGAACTCATCTGATGGGTTTTTGACTAGCTGCTTGTTATCTATCTGTAACAGGAGGCTCTTTTATTAGAGAAATGTTACAAAATTCACTGAGAAAAAAATTAAAATAAGGAAAATAAAATTCATCTAAATGATACTAATGGGAAACAAACTTCAGAGAAAATTGTATGGGACAAAGAAAATTACAGACAAGGAGTTAATTTTTGAGGCAGAGAAAATTATGAAATGAGCAACATAATTTAGATATCAGAGAAAATCAATCAAGGCATATAAGTTAATGTTTGACTATAATTGTGTCAGAGAAATTTGGATTCCAGAGAAAATTCATTATAAGGGAAGAAATAAACAGTGTTTATCAAAGATGCAAAGCAAACAAGTAATGGGCCAGAGAAAATTATGAAACAACATAATTCAAATATTGGAGAAAAGCAATCAGGGCAAATAAGTTATGGGCCAAAGAAAATTATGAAACAACATAATTCAGATATTAGAGAAAAGCAATCAGGGCATACAAGTTAATGTGTTACAATTGTGGTCAGAGAAATTTGGATTGCAGAGAAAATTGATTACAATGCAGAAATGAACAAGTTTGTACCAAAGATGAAAGCATAAATTGATAGTTGAGAGAAAATTGATCTTAAACAATCAATGCACAAGGAAGGAAACAAAGCAGTTGTCAGAGATATTTTGGAATTTCACTGAGATTTTAGGAGCAATAGGAATTAACCTGTCGAGGTGCAAGAGAGTAGAGTGGTGTCTTCTGCAGCTGTTTTGTCAAGGTTTGCAGGTTCAACTTCACATATCTCGGGAAGTCAGTTGTGTTACTGTGTTCCGAGTCAATGATAGTTGCATGTTCACATAGCCAATACTCTGATGAAAATTAAAGTAAATAAAATTTTCTAAATGCACAAATTTGTAAGTATGATAACTGCAAATTTAAATGGATATTATACTTACCAGCAATGCAATGACACACCCCGAAACTTTTTCTGGGATTTTGTGCAATGCCATGATAGAATCAATCAATGTTGATGTGATTGCCTCTGGCCAATCATACTGTTTCATTGATTCAAAAGGTTCCACATACTGTATAAAAACCCACCCTATCGAATTCCCACTTGTTGCAAAAAATAGGGTGAGACACAAGTACAATGTAACAATGATTGCTACATCTTTGTAGTCTGTTGGTTGCTTGCCTTTCATTGCCTTGACCAAGGCGTTTTTAAGAACAGGACCAGTGAGCCTTGTGTCCTTTTGGAATCTTCTCCTTAGGAATGCAGATTTTGGCTTCTTAGAGTATCTTAATGACATGGGTCCTTTACCTCCTTCCAAAGCAAAAATCAAGGTCATGTCGTTTGTTGTGAAGGTCAGGTTCTTCTTACCAACAGTGAATGCTTTTGTTTTCTCATTGTAACATTTGATTATGGCAACTAAATCATTATCGGATTTTCTACATTTCTTTGGATCCATTCTTCCACTGGTTAGAGCTTGGATCAAATACCAGAATGGGGACTTTTGAAGCTCTACAAGTTGTTTTGAATTAAATTTAAGTGTTTGAAAAAATGAGACGACAGACGAGAGGTTGGATCGAAATTGAATGGTGTAGTGAGCTCTCTTTCTGTGGAGTTTAGCAGGTTTTTTCCCCCTTGAGGTTGAGTCGGTTGAAGTTGGGGTACTCATGTGGATACTAGTTGCTTCATCACCTTGTGTGATTTGGAGTGGAGTTTGTGGTGTTTTACTGCTGGTTTTTGATCTTAGATCATAGAAAGACTGAGAGAGTTGTTCTTTCTTGGTTAGTGTTTCCAGTGCTTTGCTGCTGGTGTTTGATCGCAGCTCATAAGAAGATTGAGACAGTTTCTGTTTCTTACTTGGTGTTTCTGGTGTTTCGGTGCTTTTACGTTTTGCCATTGCTAGACAATGATTAAAACATAAAGATTTCAACATTAAATCCCAGTGAAAATTGAACATGCCAAAGAAAATTGGACATGTCAGAGAAAATTGGACATGCCAGAGAAAATTACAGATAAGAGAAAGTGTAAGATGTCAGAGAAAATTACAGATGAGGAAAAATTATAGAAAATTGGACATGCCAGAATAAATTGGACATCAAAAATTAAATGTCAGAGAAAATCAACAAAGCATCATAAACATAGGAGAGAAATTTTCAATAATTCTTAAAATTACATATAGAAGTAAACATACTAGAGAAAATGAATGACAGAGAAAAGTAAACATAGCAAAGCAAAGAAAATTTCCATTCCACAATTAGCAAGATAAAATAAATAAAGTATTGTAAACAAGCCACTGAAAATTACACCATATTGAAACCAAGAATTGAACAAAATAAACATACCAAAGATAAATGCACATTCCGGAGGAAATTACACATTCTTGAGTAAATTTCCATTCCAGAAAAAATTTCAATTCATAATATTGAAATGCCAGAGAAATTTACATACACAACCAGAGAAAGTTAACCATGATAGAGACACACAAGAGGAGGAAAGTGATGTGATGTTTGTCAGAGAAAATTATGAATACAAACAAACTTAGACAGAGCAAGAGAGTAATAGACATTCCAGAGAAAAATACATATTCCAGAGGAATTTTCAAAGCAGAGAAATTCATAGACAAAATCACAGAAAAATGTTCAAAAATAAGATAGAAATACAGAGAAATAACTTTTTTTTCAAAATACACATGTCAGAGAAGAAACATTCATTCCAGTCCAAAATAAACATGGCAGAAAGGGTGATACATTCATCCCAAAATACATATGTCAGAGAAGAAACATTCAGTCCAGTCCAAAATACATATTACAGAGAAATGGACAGAAACAAAATTACAGAAACACGTTCAAAAATTAGATGAAAACACAGGAAATTACTTTTTTCAAAATAAACATGGCATAGAAAATTGAAAGAAGAAACATACATCAAGCAAAAATCAGAAAAATTCAAATGCCAGAGAAATTTGCAGAAATAATCACACAAACATGTTCAAGAATAAGTTCAAAACACACAGAAATAACTTTTTCCAAATTCAGGTAGCTTTTTAAAACGAAAGTGAAACCTTAATTTATGGAAGGTTAATATAAAATGCAATTAACTGTGTTTCCAGAGAAAATCTAGTTGTATTGTAGAAAAACTTACCAGAGTTAGGATGAAACTTTGAATGACGAGCTGATATGGCCTGAGATGAAGATGCGACGTGACGAAGGTGGACTGAGATGACGATGAGCAGTGAAAACGAAGCTCTAAGGAAGGTCAGAGAAATTTGTGAGGAAGGAATGAGAATGATTTGTGCAGAAGAGAACGAAGCTCGAATGTCGATCGTGAAGATGATGTTGAAACCCTAATTGTCCTGTTCTTGTGTTCGTGAAAATGGTGGATGCTTGGAATGGAACTCAGACGTCGGAAGGAGTATTGTTTCTGTGTTGATTTCGGCGAGGGTATTTTGGTCCAAAAAAATAATTAAAAATGCGCGCCAAGTTGTTCAGGGACCTCATGCATCACTATTTTTTTGGGTGTCCTTTAGCCTCAAAATTAGTATTATTAGGGAGCTGTAAAAAAATTCCCCTTAAAAAAATTTATTTAACAGAATTAACTAAAAAAAAAATTCATAATTACTTTCTTATAAAATAATAAAATTACCTAAATTATTAATTGAAACAGACTTATAACATCATTAAAAACTGTTAATTGACTTGATGATTTATTAATAAAATGAGAGATTGTTATGAAATTAGAAATCTCAAGAAATGAAATGTAATTTTCAGAACCACAGGGAATGATTTGTATTTTAATCAAATCTACAGGGATGTATTTGCAATTTATCCAATTTATAATTACTTCATTTTTTTTAACCATCAAATCAATTATAAAAAAAAATAGCCAACTATCTTTTCAAACAAATTTTTTTAATTAAATTAAAATAATTAAAAAATTAAAAAAATAATTAAAATAATCAACTTCTTGAACGAGATCAAAATTACTCAAGTACTACGTATGAGCCGTGTACAGTCATTTCTACCAATTAGTAAATTGTCATTTCAATGCCAATTAATTAAGTAGACTATTCGATTGCATAAATTTTTAGTACATTATATTTTTTATTTATTTTTAAAAAAATATTAAAATATTAAGTCAAAATAAAGTTTTTACAATAAAATTTAGAAATAAAATTATTTGTTATGGACAAAAAATATTATTATTATTTTTTTTTTGGTACAACGGAAAGATAAAAGAGAAACAAGAGGACTAGGCCTCATTACATCCATCCAGTTACAACAAATCCGTAACTAACGCATGGCGGATTTCGTCTGGAGGTTCATTCACGATGAGCAGTTCAAGAGGTTGGTTAGCTCCAAGTTTAGCTAAGTTATCTGCACAAATGTTGCCTCCTCTACGGACGTGCTGGACTGTACACTCGCAGTCCCCTAAGATGATCCTTGAATCTTCCACAATGCCGCGGAAAGGGCATTTCGCACCTGGTTCATCAGTTAGCAGCTGCACCACTTGTTCAGCATCCGTTTCAATGATGACCATGTTCATTCCCCGCTGCAGAATAATCGTGAGCCCTTTATACACTGCCTAGAGCTTCGCTTCCAAGCTGGTGCAGCTCTCCATTCTGCCATAATATCCACTAATCCAAGTTCCTTTCTCATCCGGAAACAGCCCGCCAAATTGTCACGACCCAAACCCGGCCCTATGGGTTTAGTCCAGAACTGCCAAGAATCCGAGATTACCAAGGCCTACAAGACAAGAATACAAGAGAACAGAGTATCACAAGGAAGCCAATACAAGAAATAACTAGTGTCCATTGAGTCAGGAGAATCAGTATGTCAAAAACATTTTCCATACATTTATGCATTCAGAGACAAGATATACAAGCATTACGGATATTCAAGATGCGGAAACTCAATCCTCAATAACAAGACAAGAAAACAGTCTATACAAAAAGTACAACAAGACAAAACAAGAGGAGACTAATGGGGACACAAAACACCCCAAGCCATGGCATGGCGTCTGAACCTCACAAAGGAGGCACATTGGTGGCTAACAAAAGCGGGGACCAATCCCACGCTCCTAGCTCTGGTTCTCACGAGAACCTACATATATATATAACGTGAGCTAAAGCCCGTGAATAACATAAAGCGTAAAGAGGTTATGAATGAATGTCCTTGCGATAAATGAAATCAATTCATTAAACAAGAGTTTCATCTTTTCAAGATTTCAATCAATCACCATATGTGGTACATCCAATAGCCTATAACGAGGTCCAAAAGGACCGGCCTTAATAGACCCAACAAGAATGATGGCCAATCATTGAAACAGTATGGTTCCACAAGGAAACCGAAGCTCAGAATACCAATAACAAGAGGTGCTAAGGATGCCACAATGTCTGATTGAAATAGGACATACATTCATTCAAGAATAATATCGATTCGAAGAAATGCTTGTAAAAGATTCAAAAGATAACCATTTTGAACATATCTTTACACATCTGTTACTCACGGATTGGGCTATCAATAGCTAGAGCGGCGTCCCGTAAGCCAACCCTAAGCGATGAAATGAATAGAACACACACTAAGTTCTGATCGGAAAGGATGATAATTAAATCCCTAAATTTCCTCGGTGTGGTTCTATACTTAAATCCTCATTAAGATGTCTTAAACTAGGCCTAAGAATGCCTAGGATGCGATGAGGATGCAAAAATACGATTGGAGGCACTTTCAAAAGTTTCTTTGAAAGGGGTCTCGCCGAGCGAGCCTTCCTTCGCCGGCGAGGTTGCAAAATCAAAGGCTTCGGCGAACAATCCTTCGCCGAGCGCTCTGATGAAACAAGAAAAATCTTGGATGCTCAATTTTTACGCTGCGATGCTTTCGCCGATGCTCGCTCGAGCGAGCTTCCCAAAATCAAAGGGTTCGCTCGGCGAGCCTTCGCTTCGGCGAAGTCCGATGAAACAAGAAAAGTATGGATGTACGATTTTTTCGCTCGCGCCCCCAATATCTCGCCCGAGCGTAGCTCAGAGGAAACCTTGGTCGCTCGAGCGAGGAATCCTTCGCTCGAGCGAAGAAGCCAAATCTGGAATTTCCAGATTTGCCTTCCAAGCTCAAACCAAGTGTTCCAACACTCAAAACTCGACCTCTTGGGCCCAAATTCTGGGGAATACATCCCAACTCAATAAATAACAAGTTTCAAAAGCCAATTTGAGAATTCAAGCCCCAAAGGTGAGTCAAATAAATACAATTTCAAACCCATTTTTCAAGAACAATTCAAGAACACTTTGTAAACATGCAATGCATGGGTTCTAAACCAATTTCAATCTTCAATCCTTGCTCTAATGAGCTCCAAACTTTGAAGACAACTTGAAAACATGGACCATGATGAAAACATGAGCATGCATGTACAATTCTTCAAGAATTCAACCTCAAAAACACCAATTCAAGCATGCATGGATGGATTATGCTCTAATTCAACTTATATGAGCAAAATCAAGTCTCAACTCCACAATGATGCATGAACCATGAGAGAGGAAGCTTAAGGACAATAAGAATGCAATGAATTCTCTTACCTAAGTGTTGATTCAAGGTAAGGAAGCTAGATAAGGCCAAGTTACACTTCAATTCCAAGCTAATTTCCAAGATGAATTCAAATTGAGTTAAATTCCTACAAGATGAACTCTCTCTCTCTCTATACTCTTCTTTGGTCGGTTAAGAGGCAAGAATGTGGCTGATCAATGTTTACTCTAAGTGTCAAAGGCTCCCAAATAACATTAAACAAATGGCCACTAAGGGTGGCAAACATGTAATTAAACGAAACTCTTTAATTTACTCAATTCAATCTAATTTAATCATTCCTAACCAATTTTCAGATAAAAATACCATTAAATCACAAATATTACACTGAGTCTAAAACATCAAACGGTTTCTCAATCGGCCGCCGATAAGGCCTTCCATTAGCAGTTTAAACATATAAGCTCAAACAGATAATTATGCAATCAAACAGATAAGATATGCAATTCAACAAGTAAACTGATTCGCCATTTCGCCAGCTTTCATTGTTCAGTAGGTCATCCAGTTCACTTATCAGTCATTATCAGTTCGGTTTAACGGTAATCAGTATGTAATTCAGTGGTTTACGATAATCAGTACGAGGGTTGTTACACAAATCCTCCATTGTTGTGCTTTCCATTAAGACTGCCGTCTGTGTTGAGTTTGATTCTCCCTGCAGGTGGACAAAGCCACAAAGATGGGCTATTAGTCCGAAGAGAAACCGTGACAGCAGCTGCAAAAGCTTTTTTAACTTCTGTAATATATTCAAAAATATTCTTAACAGATGCATAGTAGTTTGGTTGTTTGTTTTCAAAAATCAATTTGTTTCTATTTTTCCAAATAATCCACAGAGTGATAGCAAAGAGTTGAGGCTGGGAGTGCTTCCCTTTAAGATTCAAAATTAACCAGGCATCCACGAGAAGAGCACTCATTCTCAAAAGCCAAGTTTGACCATAAACCTGTGTCCAAATATTTATAGCATTGGGACAGAGCCGCAGTAAATGTTCTAAATCCTCCACAGATTCACATCTGGGGCAATTGGGATTGTCACTATAGCCCCTCATGTGCCTTATTTTGTTGGCCAGTACTTTCCCAAGTAATATAAGCCACAAGAAGCTCTTAATCTTTGGAGGAAGCTTGAGTTTCCAAAGCCAAACCCAACTATTCTCCAAAGATTGAGAATGCATAATAAGATCATATGCACTAAATGTAGAAAAATCTCCATCAGAAGATTTTCTCCATCTCGGTTTATCCCTGCCACCATGATTTCTAGGGGGCTGAATTTTCAGAATCTCAGCGACAATGGGCATAAGAAGAGTGTTAGATAGGTGAGTTAAATTCCACTCCCCATTAACATCAACAAGTGAGTCCACAGTGGTATCCTCCATGTCAATGACATGCCTTGTGTTATCATCAGTAGCCTCAAAAAAGGCCTTATCACCACACCACCAGTCTTTCCAAACTCTCACTTGAGAGCCCTTACGAATGGTCCAATGAACCCCCTTAACAAGGAGATTTCTGGTATTCAGGATACCTTTCCAGATATGTGAGGAAACTTTACTCTTCCTCTTCCTCAGAAAATGTTGAGTTCCCATGTATTTATTTCTCAGGACCTCTAACCAAAGACCCTCTTCCTCATTCAACAGTTTCCAGCGAAGCTTGGATAATAAAGCCAAATTTTGATCCCTAGCCCTTTTAATCCCAAGGCCACCATCCTTTTTCTTATGACACACCTGTTGCCAATTGACTAGATGCACTTTTTTCCTCTCCAGGGAATCTCCCCAGAGAAAATTACGATTGATTTTATCAATCTCATCACAAACCTTCCGGGGGAGCTCCAAAGTCTACATGGTATATGCTGGGATGGCAGTGGTCACTGATTGAATCAAAGTTGCCCTCCCAGCTAGAGAAAGCACACCAGTTTTCTACCCAGCCAGCTTTCGTTGCATTCTTTCAAGAATAGGAGTGAAATGGTGTTTGTTAACTCTGGAATGCAAGATGGGGACACCAAGATATCTACCTAGATTATGCATTAGAACAATACCACATCTATGACTCAAATCTTTAGCCTTTCTCATATCAATATTTGGAGAAACAAAGAGCTTAGATTTGGTGAGATTAACTTTCAGTCCAGAGAGCAAACTAAATTCATCAAGCACTTCTAGGATGGTTTGACAATTTACATTATCAGCTTTGGCGAAGAGCATCAAGTCATCCGCAAAAAATAGGTGAGATATATTAGGGCCTTTCTTAGATAAGGGTAAACCCCTCCAATCCTTAACCTCTACTCTATGATTGATCATATTAGAGAGCCTCTCCATACATAAAACAAAGAGGTAAAGAGAGAGAGGATCTCCTTGCCTAAGTCCCTTACTAGGTTTAAATTCTTCCAATGGTTCTCCATTCCAAAGAATAGCAGTACTTAAGCTGGTAACACAATTCATCACCAACTCAATAAACTTACTATCGAAGTTAAAATCAAGGAGAGTTTGTTCAAGAAATTCCCAGGAAATGTTATCATAAGCCTTTTCCAAATCAATCTTAAAGATCATGTAGCCAGTTTTACCTTTCAATTTCCTTACGGTGTGGATAGCTTCTTGGGTTATGATAATGTTGTCACTCGTAGATCTCCCCGGAATGAAGCTGCTTTGGTTTGGGCTGATAATACCATTAAGCAAGGGTCTCAATCTGCTAACCAGAATTTAAGTAATGATTTTATAAGAGACATTACAGAGACTTATAGGCCGGAACTATTTAATGGATTCGGGGTTATCCACTTTAGGTATAAGAGCTATAAGAGTTCTGTTAATGTCAGGAGGAATGGTTCTGGTAGAGAAAAATTTATGCACAAAATCCAAAACAGATCTCCCAATAATATCCCAAAAAGAGTGATAGAAAAAAGCTTGGAAGCCATCTCTTCCAGGAGCTTTGAAAGCTTGGATGTTCTTGACAGCTTTCCAAACTTCCTCAGGAGTAATGTTTCTAACAAGGTCAAGGTTGTCCTCAACAGAGATATGCCTAGATAAATTATTCCAATGGTAAAAAGCAGTAGTAGGTGTAAAGGAGAAAAGATTTTTGAAATAATCAGTCACCAGACCTTTCAACTCAGAAGGGTTATCAACCCATACCCCATTCTTGTTTTTGAGCACATCAATCTTAGATTTTTTTCTTCTAATAATGGTGGAGAGGTGAAAAAATTTCGTGTTCCTCTCTCCCTATGTGATCCAGTTAGAACGGGACTTTTGAAACCACAACAACTCCTCTTGGTAGAGGACTTCATTGAATTGCTCAATAAGTTGGTTTTCAAGGCTGTGGAGGTTATGAGAGTAGTGAACGGCTTGAGCAGATTGAATGCCATTTATACGACCCAATAGCCACATCTTTTTCCTAAAAATATTGCCAAACACATTTTTGTTCCATTCTGTAGCCGAAAGGGCCAAGGAGTGAAGATTATCTAAAAGATGATAAGGATTGGCATGCAACCACTGTTCTTCAACAAGTCTAGGAAAGTCATTATGAGTAACCCAAGCAGCTTGAAATTTAAATGATTTAACAGGAGAAGGGGTTAAAGATTTACCTTGAGTGAAAGCCATAAGTGGTGAATAATCCGAATAAGTACGCGGGAGATTGCGAACATAGCCCTCAGGGAAGAGAATTCTCCATTCCGTGTTGCATAAAGCTCGGTCAAGCCTGACCACGGTGTTAGCCCACCCTTTACGATTGTTAGTCCAAGTAAGTCTTGGTCCCACACAACCCATATCCATACGATTACAGTCGTTGATTCGTTCAGCAAATTTCTTGCTTCTCCGACGAGTTTGACTAACATTCTGGCTTTGATTTTGTGTGACTGAAAAACTACGTTTTTCCTCAGAGCTAGAATAATCATTAAAATCACCGGCAACTAGCCATGGCTCATGGGTGTTTTGGGCTACAGATTCAAGTCCTTCCCATAACTCATTCCGCATCCGGCTGTTTGGGCTGGCATATACTGCAGAGAGCACCCAAGATGGATAGTCTTGTCTAGAGATGGTTGCCGTAATCATTTGGGAGTTTGCCTCTGTTACACGAACGTTAGCTTGACTGGGATCCCAAAGCATCCATATACCTCCACTGCGGCCAACTAGGTCTACATGAGTTGAAGCCATGAACCCCAGTTGATTAAAAAACACGCCCATAGTACTGAGTTCCACCTTAGTTTCTAGAAGGATAATCATATTAGGTCTGTGAAGCCTTACAATGTCCCTCAGATTCCTCTTGAATCGATCGTTTCCGACACCCCTACAGTTCCAAAGCAGAATATCCATGGATGACAGTAGACACCCCATTTTTGACCGACCTTAAGACTCAGACGTCACCAATTGAGCGCTTGGTGATGTTGCATATCGTGCTCGTCCAGAGGTTTCAGAGTCTCGGCTGCGAGCCTTGCCTCCGGACTTCTGGACTCTTTCGTGCTTTGCCTCGGTTTGCGAACCAGGCTCTATTTTCTCTGTTTTCTCTTCTCGAAGGGAGGGAGAGGTCTCATAGATCATCTCTCAGTGGCCGTAGGCTACGTTTCGTGGTCGCAGGCCATTTTTTCCATTTCGGAGCCCGGTTCCCGGTTTTCGGAGCCGTCAGGTCGTGTGCCTCGGTTCGGGACCGCCTAACCACCTCCGTTTGCTCCGGTTTTTGGCACACACCTTATTTCCTTCCTTTCGAGGGACACTGTGGTCCGAGAGACCAACTTCATGGTCGGACACCACTTCCGGTGCCTAACAGCCCACTTTCGGGGCACCGAATTGCGTGTTTCAACTCCTGAACCTTCATTTTGCATTTTTGGGCTCCGACCCAAACTTGAGATAGTAATATTTTGAGGTCCTTTTCATGTTTGATTAAGGACCTTTTATTGTTTGAGATCTCCATCTGTCACTTGCCTCTTTACCTCTTTTTAGGCCTATTTTGCACGGTATTTTAGGCATACTTGTGGGCTGTGTTGGACTTGGTCGTAAACTAGAAAGTATCTTTTTTTGAGCCCCTCTTCAACTTTGTTGAAGGGCTCTCTTTGGTTTGAGAACCGCAGCTACCACTCGCCTCTTTGTCTCACTTTAGGCCAATTTTTGGAGGGAAACTTGAAATATTTCCCCCCCTTTTTTCCCCCTCTTTCCAAATTTCTTTTCCTATAAATACAGCACCCCAGGTCTGTGTTTTAGGGTTAGAGATTTTTGGTATAAGCCTCTCACATTAAATTTCTCTCTCTCTCTACTCTAAACCTCAAAACCCCTTAAGTTCTTAACCATTTTTACACACCAACACCTAGCACCACACCACCACTTCCATTTCCAGCAGCTTGGAGGTCTTCTCAGAGGCTAGGAGGCAGCAAATTTGGTCCAAGAAGTTGCTAAAGATTGGTCTACAAGGGTGAGTTACCATTTCCCTCTTTTTGGCTCATTTTTATATCATTCTTTTTAGCCATTTTTCTTGCTGTTTTGAGCTCCGACCAAAACTGAAAGTAGTATTTTTTTAAGCTCATTTTCTTGTTTCATTAAGGGCTCAACACTGTTTGAGCCTCCCATGTTGCACTTGCTTCAATACCCTCTTGAATGCTATTATCTTGCATGATATTTTTAGCTTGTGCGTGATCTGTTTTTGGGCCTGATGTAAACTGTAAATAGGCCTATTTTGAGCCCCTCTTCAACATTGAAGAAGGGCTCAATACTTTTTGGGACCTCCATGTATCACTTGCCATTGTACCCCTCTTTGGTCCCTATTTTTGCATGTTTTGTTACCTTATCTTGCTTCTGTTTTTAGGCCATGTCAGAGCTTAAAGTGGCCATATTTTTACCCCTTTGTCATGTTTCATAAAGGGTTTTTGGCTGTTTGATGAATATTTTGTGTACTTTGTGTTACAGCCTTCTTGTGGCCTTAATCTTGCATTGCATTTTGAGCATGTTTGTATACTAATTTGGGCTTGATCATCTACTGTAAAATGTTATATTTTGGGACCCTATTCAATATTTTTGAAGGTCCCTCGCTTGTTTGAGCCCCCATATATCAGTTACTTCTTTGCCCCTTTGTTGGCCTTAATCTTGCATTGCATTTTGAGCATGTTCATAAACTGATTTGGGGCTTTTCATCTACTGAAAAACATCATATTTTTGGTCCCTCTTCAGTGTTGTAGAAGGGTCTTTTTCTGTTTGGGCTTTGCATCTACCACTTGCCTCATTGCCTCCCTTGCAGAGCCATTTTTGTATGCCATTTTAGCCCTACTTGTGCTTGCTGTTTGGCCATGCTTTATACTGTAAAAATGCTATTTTTGGGTCTGCCTTTCTTCTTCTTTTACACTTCATATTCAAATTATGCATGCTTTGTATAACTGTAAGCCATTTCATGTACCTAGTTTTGCATTTCGGGAGTGATTCCATGCATCGGGTGTCATTTCGCCTTGTTTCGAGACTGTTTTGCCCCTCATTTTGTCACTGATTTTTGCATGTTTTCATATCATATTCCACGTCTTTGCCATGTCTCATTAGAGTGGCATTTGATTACGGTCGAGGTCATTCGCTTATGCATGCGGGCACGCATTTCGAGTTGCCTTATTTTCATCTGATGGCCTCTTATGTGAGTGTGGCTGAGGCTCTCTCATGTTGGTGTAAGCCCATATTGCATTGCGTATGTCATTTCATCCATAGCATTGTGTATGCTCGGTTGTGTATCACCTCGTGTAGCGTGTATGCCATTCCATAATATTGTGTATGTTAGGATTGTATCTTAGTTGCATTTCACGCATATCATGCATATTGCATCGTGTTCGGGATGGGAGTTAGCCCGGGCACGGGAAACGAGATACGCCCGCATTCGAGTGACGAACGTGTCTCAATTTCAAGTCACCGACACTCGGATTATCCATGATGGAGTTAGGTTTTTTTGTAGTGTTCATATGCATTCATTCTATATTGAGTTGTGCAATTCGGATCCTCGGCCATCATGCACCGAGATGCGTGATTGGTGGTACGAGGATCGAGACATGCATACATTTGTGAAAATACATTGCTATGCCCTTTCCGCTCTCTGTTGCGAGATATCAAGAATCGGGGTCTTCCGAGGCTTGGCGCTTTTTTCAAGAATCATTGCAAAACAGAGGCTAATTGGGGCATTCCAAAGGATTTCCGCGCAAGCGTTTCAAACATGCATCATTCCATCATCCGGAGCGTAATCAAGGCGTCCTCGGCTTGCATGCCGCTTTTATTATTTTCTTAGTTAATTTGTAAATTAATTAGGAATTTGTACATTATTTGAGTATTATTTGAACTATACTATTCTTTTATTTGGGATCAGATATTTATTCTACGTGCGAGGGCATAATTGTAATAAGTGTGGGTGAGTGTGATGTATGTCTTCCAACCCCACGTCTTTTTTCCCTTTTATTTACCTGCTTATGATGGTTAGATATAGGGTATATTTCAATTAGCATATAGTATGACAGCATGTTTGCATCATTCATCTGTTTTATGCACTGCCTCGTGCATCATACAAACTGCATTTGTATTTCAATTCCAAATTGAATACGTGTTAGTTGTAGCATTCCATATGCCATGTTTAGAATAGCCGAGCCTGCTATAGTTTGCATTTTTGCATGTGTTGCATTAGGCATTTCTGTATACTTTAGGATCATGCATGATTTCTAATGAGTTTCTGTCTTGGCTTGGAGTACTCGGTGAGTTTTATGCTTTAGCATCCTTGCATGCGTGTGAGTGACTGCCATGAATAGCATGCTTACCGTGAGGCTACGTGCTTATGTGATATAACTGCCTTGAATGCCTGTGGGTGGAGGTTAGGTTACTTGGATTGGAACAATTCATCAAATGCCTGTTTTAAGGCCACTAGATAGTGGCAAAATCATGTTTTCTAAGCCTACCCGAGGGTGGCAAATCCACGTCTTAGCCTACTTGCGAGTAGCACCATCAAACCATTTTCAAACAAATAAGCATGAAATGTTTTGTTCCAATTCAGGCAATCCAGTCTATACTTGTATGCTGTGCGCATCACATAGTAACCTAGGCTAATAACCGGAATAAGAACGCACAATGTTTTCAAAATCAGATATCATGGTTAGTAGAGGCCGGTCTTTCATCGTAAGTGGGTGCTCACGGTGACCTTCCTCAATCGTACCCAAGTTCTGAGCCGAGGCAACTTTGGTGATGACGGACACGGCCTTTGGCACCGAGTCGGTTTTCTAAATTTCTCATTAAAAACATTTAGGTGACGACTCAGATTCCGCAAAGCAGTCCATGTTTGGCACTTTTTTCAAAAATCTTTCAAAATCGATTTGTCGGATTTGGACTCTTTGGTTCAAGATTAAGAACCGTGACATTTGAGTCCTTGAACCAGAGTGACCCCAATATGGACTTTAACGGACTTAACCCTCCTGGGCGTTCGGGGACGTTCTGATAGCCGCGACTCATTGGGAGTTAGAGAACTTGACTTGAACTCATGATAGCTGGTTTTGACTACACTTGTGTGTTTCTTTGTATTGCATTTGCATTGGTGCGCCTAGGACACCGTGTTTGCCATCTGCTATTCCTGAGCGGTTTGCCGGAGGCTTGTCTTGTCAAGGCATGTCCATAAGGCTGACGGGTTACGAGCTCTGCCAGGATGGGAACACAAACCCCGGTTTTACCGGGGCACCCTTTTTGACCATTCGACCTAGTGCATATCGGATCCATAGTGACCATTCCAAACTAGGACAGGTTGCTTACCCGTTTATAGGTTGTTTGAAACCGCTGCGTGCGTAGTAAAACCCTAGCTCCTGACAAAATAGGACAGGGAAACCCTACTCCTCCATAGGAGTGTTTTGGCTCTCACTTGCTTGTTATGTGCTTTTAGAGTGTGTCTCTACAGGGAATGCATGTATCAGTTTACAAGTTTGGGCATCAAGCCCATGGGCACCGATTCAAGATTTTGGGATTGATTTACGAGGGTAGCAGTTCTGAGCAAAATTTTGGGGGTAGAATTCAGTAGAAGGCACAGTCATCCTACTATGCTAGTATCTGTTTTGGTGAAGTTAGGCTGAGATGCTGCATGTTTTCCCTTTTTGCTAGGGTAGTCCTGGGACCATAGCTTCAGAAGGCTCCGATATCCCCCGAGGTTCACCGAACTTGTGCTAATAGACTTTGTCAGTCGAGGTTCAATTCAAGGGCAATCTGGTCGGGTAAAAGGGCCACGAGCACAAATCACCGGCCAAATAGCTACGATCGGGGCCCTTATCCACCCCACCAAAGGAACAACAAATGAGGTCTCGCTTTCTCGCAGGATAGATACCACCATTAGATGGATCAATGTATCACGCCGAGGTGGAGGCAATGATGCGTCAGATGCAGGAAACTATGAAACTCATGCAGCAAGATGTTGTCCGCCAAGCGGAATTCTTCAACAAAGAAGTCGCAATCATGGGTCAAGAAAGTCGAGCTCATCACCAGTCAGAATAAAGAAATGGCGCGTCCGCTTCACACCAAGTTCCTTCCCCAGCAGGAGCTCCAGCACCTGGGGAGACGCCAAATGCCCAAGAAGGTACAGATATTCCGGTAGGGCCGGCTCCGCCCCCAATTTTACCCCAACTATCCAAAACACCTACCAATCTACCAGACTCTCCTTTCGAGTTCAAGGTCGACCCCACAGCATTGAAGTTGAGCAAGCTTGAAAAGTTGTTCAAAAAATCTCAGGGGGTAAAGTCCATCCCGGACATTGAGGACGGGTACACCGACGCAGCTGTAACTCTGCCGGACAGGTTCAAGATGCCTCACATCGACCGTTTTGACGGGTCAGGAGATCCCTTGGTCCACCTGAGTTTTTTTTCAGATGTTCTGCGCCCGATGGGCTTGACAAGATTACAGAAGCTCTCCCTTTTTGGCAGGACCTGCGGTATTATTACCATCTGGTATGCCAAATGGAGGATTCAAAGGAAACGGGGAGGAGATGGCCGAGGCCTTCGTCGCACAATATTCATACAATATCCAAATCGAGATTACGACTCGTGATCTTGAGACGACGAGGCAGGAGCCTAAGGAGAGCTTCTCAGAATTCGTGGCCCGCTGGAGGGCCAAGGCCTCAATGATGACCGTTAGGCCAACGGATAAGGATCAAATACGGATGGTTGTGCGCAACCTCCAGCCCAAACTAATGCAGAAAATGATCGTGCTCCCCTTCCCTACCTTTTCAGATTTGCATGAGATGGGAGTACAGATCGAGGATGCTATGAAACAGGGCTTCATTAACCAGGAGAAGGAGCAGCCCAGGAGGGCGTTTACCCGCAGTTCGAATGCGACCACCAGCGGTGACGTAGCTGCAAGATCTTCCGAAGTGGGCATGGTCGCCACTACCACACCAAGAGCAGCCACCCCCTTTGTTGGTGCATCCACTTCAAACCCCCGAACTTCAGACTATCTACCCCGAAGCAAGAGGGTTTTCGCCCCACTCTATATGTCTTTGTCTAAAGCCTTGGGGGTCCTACTCAGGAAAGGACATCTGAAACCGTTGGAGCAACGGCCTCTACCCGATCATCTCCCTCCAAAGCATGACCCGACTAAGGCATCAGGCTTTCCATCAACAAACCGGTCATGACACCGACAAGCGATTCGCCTCCGCTCGCCACGAGATACAAAATTTGATTGACAATCGGGTCATCCCCGCACTAGGTCCGCAAAGTCTATCGGCACTTGATCGCTGAACTTGTGGGGATAATGTGATGTGATCAAGGATGAACCACTGCGGCGTTCGGATTTACTCCAATTTGTCTTGGATGGCATGCACTGCTTTTGAGCAATGTACAAGTGTTGTTAATTTTGCATTCGACTTGGGTATTGGGTCATCTTGTTGTTTTGTTTTGAGTCTGTCTTTTTGTTTTGAGTCGATCTCTTTTGTTTTGGGTTTGTCTTGTTGTATCGAGTCGATCTGTTATATAGAGTCGGGTGATTCCAGGTGTTACCTCAAGGCCACCATTTTGTTTTGCGTTTGTCTTTTCGTTTTGAGTCTGTTTCTGCCAGGGAGCCAGTAATGCCAACAGATTTGAATGAAACAGCATGATTTTCATGCTCTCGCGTTTGCTTCTGCCTTGTGCTAGTTATGCCGGAAGTTCTGAATGAGATGGCAGTATTTGACTAAGAACTCTGTCTTTTCTGTGCCTTGAAGTCATTGTATTGACCTAAGTTTTTCAAAACTTTTTTTGAACACTGAGGTGAAAACGAAGAGGAAGGAATTCCTCGGGTTTTGCAAAATTTTGATCAATTGAGAGAAAGAGAGGCGTGCTAAGCCATTAATGAATGAAATCATGGTTGTTGGCGTGAGTACTGAGAAGGACCCTGGCTTGATCCAGACTGGTTTCACACTATCTTCAGCGCGAGCGATTTGTCGCTTAAAAATTTTCAAAAACAAAATGTTTTATGCGCGATCCTGCGAAGACTGTGGAATCGCCTTAAGATTGTGCAACCTAGGATCGCCTCACCTCGAGATCGAACCTTCACTTCCAAACCTTGAACTTGAATTGAAGGTTCAACGGTCAACTACGATGTGAGGCCTGTGTGGCGGATTTGAAGCAAATCGAACAAGAGGCACCAAAGTCGATCAAGAAGGTCGACCTCATCGAAGAAGCTTGCAAAGCTAGAAAGCAGATTCTTCGAACTAGGGGCAAAGATGTCGATGTGCTCGAAGAGCCAAGATGGATCCTTCGCAAATCAATACAATGACCACTCTCTTGGATACAGATAGCCGAGATCCTAAAACCATTTGGCATGGACTTGTTACACTTTTAACCTTTGAGAGGCTCATTTGAAAACCCGAAAGGGCAACTCGAGCAAAAGTTAGAGCAAGAAAAGATATATACAAAAAGCAAAAAGAAAAAAAAAAGAAGAAAAGAGAAAAAAGAAGAAAAGCAAAAAAAGAAAAAAGAAGAAAAAAATAAAAAAATAAAAGAAAAGAAATGAAATGAAAAAGAAAGAAGAACAAAGCTCGCAAGGTCGAAAACCCGCGACGGGCGCCTTGGCAAAAGTTAGAGCCTGAAAAGGAGAGGTTAATACCCGAGTGTACCTTAACCCCGAACTATGTAAGGCTTGATTCCCATGTTTGGGATACGTAGGCAACTTCATCCTGAAGTCCAGCCGTAAACACTTCAAATTCGATTGTGTCCATGTGATGGTTCTAGTCTTTGTCTTCATCAGATCCGAGAGTCTGGTTGTGTTCGCCGCCCGGAGGATTGACTACAATGCGCTGCGGTGCCATTCAAACAAGGGGCAACTTTCCGTTGCCATTCAACGCGCCGCGGTGCCGTTCAAACAAAGGACAACTTTCTGTTGCCATTCAATGTGCTGCAGTGCCGTTCAAACAAGGGACAACTTTCCGTTGCCATGCAGTTCTCTTCAAGCACGAGGTAGTTTTCCTTTGGATCCGAGGTTGTGCATCTCAGGAGTAGGTTTTACGCTGGAGCAAGTGGCCGTTTGCAAAAATAGTTTTGAGAATTTTACCGAGGTTGACTAATTTTCTCAAAATTGTTCCATCTTTTCCAAAAAGCGACCACTTCTTGGACCCAAAAAGGAAAATTTTCGCTCATAACTCGACTTGCATGATTTCAAATCAAAAATTGAACAAGCATGTTAATCGAACTCTCATGTCGGTCAAAATTACTTTAGCAAAAGCTCAAAAAATAAAAATGGTCAACATGATGAACTTGGGGCACAGTTGAGTCAGGAGTTCTGTCTTTTCCCCTTTGTCAAAATACTTGCCAAGAAGGACACTCTACCTGCCAGAAAAGGCACAACTGAAGGCGACAACAAAAGGGCCGAAAAGTTCCCTCATCCTCCGAGCAACGAGATATCAAGCCAGTCAAAGCCTAATCGGAGTGGATCAAGATATTCCACTCCTCATCTCGACACATCTGACACGTCCAAACTCTCCAGCAGAGCATCGTCAACCGATGTCACGCAAATTTGCTACACACCTGGGCCAGAAGAACCTCTCTGTGGGAGGAATTCAGTAGCTGTAAGCAGAAGAAAGAGAATCTAGCAGAATGCTAGGGGCACGAGCCCACAACTTGCTGTTTATCCATCAACCACCCAGGAGAGGGATTGAAAAATGAGAGATTGAAGAATAGAGAGATGTGCGATGAGAGGAAAAGTGAGAAAAGGGCTTTTTCAGAAAAACAGAGCTTGAGGGCCGAGTGATGTAAGAACCACAAATAAGAAAAGGGTGGGAAACACTACCCGGTGAAACAGGCTCCCTGTGCACGTCTGAGTGTTGTGTCTTTTTGTTTTATCTCGTTTCTTGTTTTGAGTCGTTTCGAGTGTTACTCGATGTGTCTAGGTTGTGTGCCTTTTATTTCCTTGTTGAGTCGTTTTGCTGTGTTCAGCCGTAGGCTCAATACCTGGTCGAAAAACTCATCTCTCAATTTCAAAAATAAAATTGTTTTGTGCTCCGAGTGCCGTGCCATTCTCCACATTTGTGCAAAACAAAATTTGTTCTTTCATAAAACTGCAGGATTCAACTCAGGTCATATGAGAACAGTAGAACCAGGACCTATCTGAAGCTATAATGGTTCCGGACTGCAAAGCGAAAGCAAAAGAGGAAAATGTCGGGCATCTGAGTTTGTTCCAACTTCAGTAGGCTCCGAGATTGTATTTCGTGTGTACCCCTTCAGGTCTTGCCAATGCTCCGAAGTATGAGTGTACCTCTACCTCAAGCTCAAGATCAAGTCTACCTCAAGCTAGAATGGCAATCAGAAGTGCTCTCTCTGAGTACCAGTTCCTTGCCGAGGTCATCTTGGCTGTGTTCGCAATGAGTTCCTAGGAGACCAACTGCGACGGTGGAAACTAGAGTTCGAATGGCTGTTGCCTAGAACGCAAAGGTTCGGGATTTCCGAGACTAAAGTCTGGTTTAAATACCCAGAGGCGTGTCCTCGACTTGAAATCCGTATGGAAGCCCCATAGGTTGAGATAGCGTGTATGCACCTCAATTCTGGATACTGGACCAACCTAGTCTGTCACCCCGTTGGAGAATAGGGAAAGTTGTGAATATGATCAGGAAAACAAGCAGCCGTAGCTTCTACATACAGATGTTGTTACTTGTCAAGATTTGAGCCTTTGTCTTTGTGAGTTCAAGGTAAAGTGTTCAAGAGCACGAGGAGATCCCGTCGAGTAGAGCGATTCACCGCCACTCACCTCAGGAGGTGCTTTCTAAAGCGCCGCTTTGTCCATTTATTGCTTTCCTTAAGCATCATGCATTGTAATGCATTGTACCTATCAAGTTTCTTTCTCAGTCATGCACAATATTGTATGTACGGTTCATCCAAAGAAGTTCCGTTTGAGATCATTTATTAGTGTATCATCACACTTCATTCATTTAGTGTATCAATCACACTTCATTCATTTTGTGTATCTATCACACACATTCTCACTTTTGCGTATCTATCACACGCATTCTCACTTTGTGTATCTATCACGCACATATTCACTTTTTGTGTATCCATCGCACACCTTTAGTGTATCAAACACACTTGTTCACTCAGTGCATCTATCACACTTTGTGTTCACCTTTTGTGTATCCATCACACACCTTTAGTGTATCAATCACACTTGTTCACATAGTGCATCTATCACACTTTGTGTTCACCTTTAGTATGTCTATCATACTCTACTCACTTTGTGTATCAATCACACTATGCTCATTCGTTGCATTGTTATGCACATCTGTCTAGCATTGTTATGCTCATTACTTGCATTGTTATGCACACTTCACCTGCATTGTTATGCACCTTTTCACTTGCAATTATCACTCTTTCTCCTCGCGCGTGCGACGGGTTAGACCTCTTCGGTTAAAAGCATTTGGAATACGTTCCAATGCTTACACCATTCCGGAACACTGGGATACGTCCCTATGTTTCCCCTTCTTCGGTTAAAAGTGTTCGGAATACGTTCCAATGCTTACACCATTCTGAAACACCGGGATACGTCCCTATGTTTCTCCCTCTTCGGTTAAAAGCGTTCGGAATACGTTCCAATGCTTACACCATTCTAGAACACCGGGATACGTCCCTATGTTTCTCCCTCTTCGGTTAAAAGTGTTCGGAATACATTCCAATGCTTACACCATTCTGCAACACCAGGATACGTCCCTATGTTTCTCCCTCTTTGGTTAAAAGTGTTTGGAATACGTTCCAATGCTTACACCATTCTGAAACACCGGGATACGTCCCTATGTTTCTCCCTCTTCGGTTAAAAGCGTTCGGAATACGTTCCAATGCTTACACCATTCTGAAACACCGGGATATGTCCCTATGTTTCTCCTTCTTCGGTTAAAAGTGTTCAGAATACGTTCCAATGCTTACACCATTCTGAAACACCAGGATACGTCCCTATGTTTCTCCCTCTTCGGTTAAAAGTGTTCAGAATACGTTCCAATGCTTATACCATTCTGAAACACCGGGATACGTCCCTATATTTCACATTCCTTGCAGAACACCGAGATACGTCCCTACGTTTCTCATCTCTTTGCGGAACACCGGGATACGTCCCTATGTTTCACATTCCTTGCGGAACACCGGGATACGTCCCTATGTTTGACATTCCTTGTGGAACACCGGGATACGTCCCTATGTTTTACATTCCTTGCAGAACACTGGGATACGTCCCTATGTTTCTCCTTCTTTTCTAACCTTTGGGATACGTCCCTAATCTTTGGGATACGTCCCTAATCTCTGGGATACGTCCCTAATATCTGGGATACGTCCCTAACCTTTGGGATATGTCTCTAACCTTCGGGATGTGTCCCTAACCTTCGGGATACGTCCCTAATCCTCTGGGATACGTCCCTAACCTTCGGGATACGTCCCTAATCCTTGGGATATGTCCCTAACCTTTGGAATACGTCCCTAACCTCCGGGATACGTCCCTCTGTTCCCCCCCCTCTTTGGTTAAGAGCATTTGGAATACGTTCCAATGCTTAAACCACTCCGAAACACTAGGATAAGTCCCTACGTTTCTCTCTTTGTTCCTTCCTCAGCATTTCATTCGCGTTGTCTTGCGCACCTCACCTGTACTTGTTAGTACATTACATTGTTTTGCGTACAAACTGGCTTCGCGTAGCGTGTAAGTCCAATCTTCAAACCGGTTTCGCGTAGCGTATGAGTCCAAACTTCAAACCGGCTTCGCATAGTGTGTAAGTCCAATCTTCAAACCGGCTTCGCGTAACGTATAAGTCCAATCTTCAAACCGGCTTCGCGTAGCGTATAAGTCCAATTATCAAAATCTTCCCGCATATCATTTGCATTTTGCCCCTGCCTGCGGGCATGCCTGCGGGCACATTTTTGTCTATCTTGTTTGCTTTGTCTAAGTCTTCGGCCTTGTCAAAAATAGGTCGTCTCTGGGCTTTGACATTCACTCCCGTCATTCTTATGACTTTCGAGTTCTGTCAAGAGACACCCCATTTTTGACCGACCTTAAGACTCAGACGTCACCAATTGAGCGCTTGGTGATGTTGTATATCGTGCTCGTCCAGAGGTTTTAGAGTCTCGGCTGCGAGCCATGCCTCCGGACTTCCGGACTCTTTCGTGCTTTGCCTCGGTTTGCGAACCAGGCTCTGTTTTCTCTGTTTTCTCTTCCCGAAGGGAGGGAGAGGTCTCATAGATCATCTCTCAGTGGCCGTAGGCTACGTTTCGTGGTCGCAGGCCATTTTTCCCATTTCGGAGCCCGATTCCCGGTTTTCGGAGCCGTCAGGCCGTGTGCCTCGGTTCGGGACCGCCTAACCACCTCCGTTTGCTCCGGTTTTTGGCACACACCTTATTTCCTCCCTTTCGAGGGACACTGTGGTCCGAGAGACCAACTTCGTGGTCGGACACCACTTCCGGTGCCTAACAGCCCACTTTCGGGGCCCCGAATTGCGTGTTTCGGCTCCCGAACCTTCATTTTGCATTTTTGGGCTCCGACCCGAACGTGAGATAGTAATATTTTGAGGTCCTTTTCATGTTTTATTAAGGACCTTTTATTTTTTGAGATCTCCATCTGTCACTTGCCTCTTTACCTCTTTTTAGGCCTATTTTGCACGGTATTTTAGGCATACTTGTGGGCTGTGTTGGACTTGGTCGTAAACTAGAAAGTATCTTTTTTTAAGCCCCTCTTCAACTTTGTTAAAGGGCTCTCTTTGGTTTGAGAACTGCAGCTACCACTCGCCTCTTTGTCTCACTTTAGGCCAATTTTTTAAGGGAAACTTGAAATATTTCCCCCCCCTTTTTTCCCCCTCTTTTCCAGCCTCTTTTGCCTATAAATACAGCACCCCAGGTCTGTGTTTTAGGGTTAGAGATTTTTGGTATAAGCCTCTCACATTAAATTTCTCTCTCTCTCTACTCTAAACCTCAAAACCCCTTAAGTTCTTAACCATTTTTACACACCATCACCTAGCACCACACCACCACTTCCATTTCCAGCAGCTTGGAGGTCTTCTCAGAGGCTAGGAGGCAGCAAATTTGGTCCAAGAAGTTTCTAAAGATTGGTCTACAAGGGTGAGTTACCATTTCCCTCTTTTTGGCTCATTTTTATATCATTCTTTTTAGCCATTTTTCTTGCTGTTTTGAGCTCCGACCAAAACTGAAAGTAGTGTTTTTTTGAGTTCATTTTCTTGTTTCATTAAGGGCTCAACACTTTTTGAACCCCTCATGTTGCACTTGCTTCAATACCCTCTTGAATGCCATTATCTTGCATGATATTTTTAGCTTGTGCGTGATCTTTTTTTGGGCCTGATGTAAACTTTAAATAGGCCTATTTTGAGCCCCTCTTCAACATTGAAGAAGGGCTCAACACTGTTTGGGATCTCCATGTATCACTTGCCATTGTACCCCTCTTTGGTCCCTATTTTTGCATGTTTTGTTAGCTTATCTTGCTTCTGTTTTTAGGCCATGATCAGAGCTTAAAGTGGCCATATTTTTACCCCCTTGTCATGTTTCATAAAGGGTCTTTGGCTGTTTGATGAATATTTTGTGTACTTTGTGTTATAACCTTCTTGTGGCCTTAATCTTGCATTGCATTTTGAGCATGTTTGTATACTAATTTGGGCTTGATCATCTACTGTAAAATGTTATATTTTGGGACCCTCTTCAACATTTTTGAAGGTCCCTCACTTGTTTGAGCCCCCCATATATCAGTTACTTCTTTGCCCCTTTGTTGGCCTTAATCTTGCATTGCATTTTGAGCATGTTCATATACTGATTTGGGGCTTTTCATATACTGAAAAACATCATATTTTTGGTCCCTCTTCAGTATTGTAGAAGGGTCTTTTTCTGTTTGGGCTTTGCATCTACCACTTGCCTCATTGCCTCCCTTGCGGAGCCATTTTTGTATGCCATTTTAGCCCTACTTGTGCTTGCTGTTTGGCCATGCTTTATACTGTAAAAATGCTATTTTTGGGGCTTCCTTGCTTCTTCTTTTACACTTCATATTCAAATTATGCATGCTTTGTATAGCTGTAAGCTATTTCATGTACCTAGTTTTGCATTTCGGGAGTGATTCCATGCATCGGGTGTCATTTCGCCTTGTTTCGGAACTATTTTGCCCCTCATTTTGTCACTGATTTTTGCATGTTTTCATATCATATTCCACGTCTTTTCCATGTCTCATTAGAGTGGCATTTCGGTGCTTGAGGGTCCGTCCTCGGTTTGCGTGCACGTGGGCACGCATTTCGAGTTGTCTTGTTTTCATCTGATGGCCTCTTATGTGAGTGTGGCTGAGGCTCTCTCATGTTGGTGTAAGCCCATATTGCATTGCGTATGCCATTTCATCCATAGCATTGTATATGCTCGGTTGTGTATCACCTCGTGTAGCGTGTATGCCATTCCATAACATTGTGTATGTTAGGATTGTATCTTAGTTGCATTTCACGCATATCATGCATATTGCATCGTGTTCGGGATAGGAGTTAGCCGAGCACGAGAAGCGAGTGCGTTCTACTCGGTGACGGGCGTGTCTCAATTCCCACGTCACCGACACTCCGGATTATCCATGATGGAGTTAGGTTTTGTTGTAGTGTTCATATGCATTCATTCTATATTGAGTTGTGCAATTCGGCTCCTCGGCCATCATGCATCAAGATCCGTGATTGGTGGTACGAGGATCGAGACATGCATACATTTGTAAAAATACATTGCTATGCCCCTTTCCTGCTCTCTGTTGCAGCATATCAAGAATCAGCGGTCTTTCGAGGCTTGGCGCGCTTTTCAAGAATCATTGCAAAATAGAGGCTAATTGGGGCATTCCAGTGGATTTCAGCGCCAAAGCAAACATGCATCATTCCATCATCCGGAGAGAATCAAGGCGCCTTGGCTTGCATGCCGATTTATTATTTTCTTAGTTAATTTGTAAATTAATTAGAATTTGTACATTATTTGACTGTATTATTTGGGTACTGCTATTCTTTTATTTGGGATTGTATTATTTATTAGGACCCTCTGTGCGAGGCATAATTGTAATAAGTGTGGGTGAGTGTGATGTATGTCTTCCAACCCCACGTCTTTCTTCCCTTTTATTTACACCTTATGATGGTTAGATATAGGGTATATTTTAATTAGCATACTGAGATGACAAAGATGTTTGCATCATTCATCTGTTTTGCATATCGACTCGGCGCATCATACAAATCATTTGTATTTCAATTCCAAATTGAATACGTGTTAGTTGTAGCATTCCATATGCCATGTTTAGAATAAGCCGAACTTTGCTATAGTTTGCATTTTGCATGTGTTGCATTAGGCATTTCTGTATACTTTAGGATCATGCATGATTTCTAATGAGTTTCTGTTTTGGCTTGGAGTACTCGGTGAGTTTTATGCTTTAGCATCCTTGCATGCGTGTGAGTGACTGCCATGAATAGCATGCTTACCGTGAGGCTACGTGCTTATGTGATATAACTGCCTTGAATGCCTGTGGGTGGAGGTTGGGTTACTTGGATTGGAACAATTCATCAAATGCCTGTTTTAAGCCCACTAGATAGTGGCAAAATCATGTTTTCTAAGCCTACCCGAGGGTGGCAAATCCACGTCTTAGCCTACTTGCGAGTAGCACCATCAAACCATTTTCAAACAAACAAGCATGAAATATTTTGTTCCAATTCAGGCGATCCAGTCTATACTTGTATGCTGTGCGCATCACATAGTAACCTAGGCTAATAACCGGAATAAGAACGCACAATATTTTCAAAATCAGATATCATGGTTAGTAGAGGCCGGTCTTTGACCGGGCGGGCGGGGGTGCTCACGAAGTAACATTCCCCAATCGTACCCAAGTTCCTGAGCCGAGGCAACTTTGGTTATGACGGACACGTGGCCTTTGGCACCGAGTCAGGGTTTCCTAAATTTTCCATTAAAAAACATTTAGGTGGCGACTCAGATTCCGCAAAGTCCATGTTTGGCACTTCTTTTCAAAAAAATCTGTTTTCAAAATCGATTTGTCGGATTTGGACTCTTTGGTTCAAGATTAAGAACCGTGACATTTGAGTCCTTGAACTGTAGTGACCCCAATATGGACGGAACGGGACTTAACCCTCCTGGGGCGTTCGGGGACGTCTACAATGACATTTGGAGTTGTGGTATTTCTTTCTCTTCATTGAGGCCCAAGAGAACTTTGGCTGTCTTGATCGTCATCGTCGATGTTATAGCAGCTTGACCAGCACAATGTGATTCACGTTGTGCGCATCCGTCTCCCTCCATGGTTGAATCAGGAGTTTCACTTCGTTTCTCCACCAATCTACGCCGACGTGGTGATACGTTTCTTTCCCTGTCTCTAAAAACATCAGAGTTCTGAACTGATCCACTCTGTGCTTCACTAGTTGGATCTCCTCCATTGTTGTCTCCATTTTCTTTCTCAAACAAATCAGGAGGTTTTCGATTTCTGGTTTTGTGGGAGCTAACAAGACCAAGCTCTGTTTTCCTATCTTGGAGAGGTGCAGTGATATGACTGAGGAGAGGGGTTACTTTGCCAGCTGGTTGATCAGAGCTGACATCTTTGAAATTAAGACTTATCCCTTTCGATTTCTTTTTGGATTGTTTTTCATTTGTTCTCATAGTTATGCCGTTGGTCCCTCTATCACTGGCCTTTGACTTATCTGTGTTACATACCTTGTGTTTTTGGACTTCGTCTATCACCATGGATTGGGTAACCTGCATTGGACTGCCTGATGGGCCTTGTCCTATATCATTTGGGTTTGCTCTTATCACCTCACTAGGTGTTGTTGCAGTTGGGGTCTCCTACGCCTGTTGTGGCTTGACTGTCTCCACTGGGGTGGGCTCCTCTTGCAGGACTTCAAATTTATTCCCTTTGGGGTGACTTATTTTTTGTTTGGGTTTCAAAGTTTTAGTCTTACGTCTTCTACTAGGTGCAGTGGTCCAAGGCCCAAAGCCTTCAGCACTGTTCTCAATCAGCCCAACTTCTCGTTCTGGTTCCCTGGACTTGGATGATTCTGCTCCATTGGTGTCCACATGGTTAGCACCCTTGTTTTGAGTCATCTTGCCCGGCACTATCATCGTGTATTCTGTACACTTCTCTTTTCGGTGCCCTACTCTTCCACAAGCAAAACACAAAAGATGAACATGCTCATATTCCACTACATAATTATATTTACCAATCCTGAGATGTAAAGTTAGGGGTTTGCGGAGGTCCATTTCAACACAAACTCGCGCATACCTACCTCTAGCGGCCATAGCCGTATTGATATCTACTTTTAACGGTGTGCCAAGAGCCTTAGCAATATGATACAAAAAAATTTCGTCATAGTATTCAATTGGCAGATTTGGAAAGCGAACCCAGACTGAAGTTGTGTCTTCCTCAGCCTCGTCTGATTTGAAATCAGGTTGCCATTTTCGCACAGTAACATAATGATCCATAACCACCCATGGTCCACTAGTCTAGACTTTAGAATAGTCCTCCATCATTTCAAACTTAACAATGAAAAAACCATTTCCAATGTCCAGTACCTCAAAGTTTGCTTGAAGGCTCCATACTCTTTGTATACGAGAAACAAACAGATTATACCCAATATTTTTACCCGATGGCATACGATGAGGCACTTTTTCCATGGTTCCCTGACCCTCTTTAGCAATCTAAAAGGGATTTTGACAATGGGGTTGGAGCCATTACCGATGATTTCCATACCTCCCTCTGATTCACCTTCATCTTCCATTTCCTCATCCGAGGTGAGATGCTCCGCGTCACAATCAAAGCTTTTCTCCTTCTCATTCTCATTGAATCTGGATCGCAAGAGCACTTGTTTGAATGATTTCTCTTTGATCTGGGTATTTAGCTTTTCATTCACAGAGGTAGATTGGCCCTTTGTTATACTTTGGTCATGCGGCGCCTCATGCATTTGGGCATCTACCCGGTGACCATGCCCATCTAACGAATTCGTGCCTTGTGCTGCTGGCTCTTTCACCTTTTTGATACTTCGATCCAGATGATCTTGTTTCTCCGGTGTGTGTTGCAACTCTCCAGAGCTTTCTCCAACGGTCATAATCTTAGAGAGAGAGTTTTTCTAACCTACTAGAGTTGAGTGACATTTACTCATTTACCGATGATTTATTATTCCTTTTTAGACCAAAATTTTTTTATTAAAAATAAAATTTTTGGGATCAAATTATTTTATAGATACTTTAAAAATATATATATATATATAATAAATTAGAACCATTATTTAGCGACTATTCTCATAACAATAAGAAGTAGTTCTCAAATATTTTTAATTTTAGAGGCAAAAGAATTTTATCATTAAAATTCTTATTTGTTGTATATGGTTATTAGTATCTTCTTAATAAAAGAGGTGGAATTAAATTTTTTAGTAAATTATAAATATACTATTTGAGATTTACTTAAAATACAAATTGTTTCATGTGATTCTGAAAATTACATCCTGCACCTTCAAATTTCTAATTGCATAATAGATCAGTCATTTTATTAATGGACGAATTACACTAATAGTCCATATAGTTTGGAGCTTGTGTCACTTTAGTCCATGATTTTTTTAATCGTGATACATTTGATTCTGAATTTTAAATTTTGTTTAAAATAAAGACAATCAAAGATATTTTTTTTTGCAAACGTTTCATTTAAAGAATAAAGTCATCATACAACTTATTTTGGTTTGGTAAAGTTATGTTTGTTGGTTTTTAAAATTTTTTTCTAAAAAATTACAAATTAAATTGGTGAAAAAAATTTAAAACACATCATTTATATATATATTTATTTTTTGAGAGTGTAGAAATAATTTTTTAAATAAATTTTTTTATATTTATTTTTTTAAAATCAATTTCAAATTTTCAAAAGTCAAACATGGCAAAAACTTTGATATTATTATTAAATCAATTCATTAAATCAAAAAATCTAAAACTAAAAATATTTTTTGCATTAAACATATCGATTACACATCCAAAAATATTGTCCACGATAATACAAACTATTACATGATAACTATCAAAAAAAATGAACAAAAAAACCACCTATTACATGATAACTATCAAAAAAATGAACAAAACAACCACCTATTACATGATTATCATCCAAACACATATTAAAAATTAATTTGGTAAAAAATAAAAAAAAATAAAAATGTAAAAGATTTATCATTTCTATATAATTTTATCTTTGGTGAATAGAAATAATTTTTTTTAAAAAATTTGACGTTTATTTTTGTCAAACAAATTTATATTTTATTAAATTGACGATTGTACCCTTGAAATGGAGCAATTGTGGCTTCAATTTTCTTATTTAGAACGAGATTTAAAATTCAGTGTTAATATATCATAATTGAAATGTCAGAAACCAAAGTGATATAACCCCCAAACTACAGGGACCATTAGTATAATTTATCCTTTATTAATAAATCATCAACTCAATAAATAATTTTTAATAATGTTATAAATATATTTCAATTAACCATTTAAGTAATTTTATTAACGTATAGAAGAATAATAAATTTCATTTTTTCTGATAATTTTGTTAAATAAGAAATTCCAACAATAAGGTATTTGTAATTTTTAGCACCATAATGGGAACTCCATATTTCAAATAAATCTCAAGAAGTGTATTTGTAATTTACACTAAATTTTTTAATTTTCAATAACAGTTTGAAAAATTCGTCACAAAAAAATGTCACTAATTGTAAATTTAGCAACAATTTATAAAAATCAAGATAAAAAAAAGTCCATAATTGTCAATTTTTACCGATATATACAAAAAATCGTCACAAAAAAAATGTACCCATTTTTTAGAGACTGAGGTAACTTAACGGTGTGTTTGGCAATAGAATATTATACTCAAAAAGTCAAAAAAAAAAAAAAAATCAATCTTCCAAGATTTGAGTATTGTAAAAAAATAAAATCTAAATTTTTAATTTTATCAATTAAATCACATTCTTTAACATAGTGTCATGCCACGTGGGAGTTCGGTAATTCCCTCGGTCATTTATTAGGGTCTATATCATTTCTGAATGAATGAGAAATTATGAACTAATTATTCAAAAGTTTTATTTATAAATATTATGTTAGTTCAGTTCTTATTTAAGATTTTTTTTTAATCAATATATTCTATTTAGTAAAATTGAAAATATTATAAGTTTTTCTAAATTTGTAAAACTAAGAATAGTATTAATTTTGTATAATAGTGTTTCAGATAATTATTTTACTAATTGATAAAAAAACAGAGTATGAGATTAAACATTTTTATCTTTTTATTTATTTATTAATTTAATTTAACTATCTAATAAAACAAAGCATGAGAATTTTTTTGATTTTTTTACTTTTTTATGATAAAAAAAAAAAGGTGACATAATTATGATTTGGATATCAATTTAAAAAAAAAATTATAACATTTTATCTTATTAACTTAATTAATTAATTTTATTTTTTTATATTTTTTTTAATCCTAATCTAAACCAAACTCACTTGCTAAACAAGAACTTAAAATACGAGCTAAATCTTGGGTTTGGACTCGGTGTTCAACAATGATTCATCTCTTTAAAAATATATATAATTGCTCTGTTTATTTTTAGTTTTTAAAATTTATTTTTCAAAAAATTCTACTTTTTATTTTTCTTATTTTTTTTGTTTTTATTGAATTTTTTTAATATTTTAAATAATTTTTTAAATTTTTAGACACACCTAACATAAATATACTTAGAAAGTATAATATTTGTAAAAAAAATCTTTAAAAAATTTGTTAAATACCAAAAATACAAAAAATAAAAATAAATATTCAGTACATTTTTCGTATTTTTGTATATTTATTAATTTTTAAAAATATTTTTTCACAAATAATTTATTATTTAGATACATCTAAATAAGGTACATCTAAAAAATAAAAATAAAAATTGCTTAAAATTCAAAAATATTCACTAAAAACAAAACAATATGAAAAATAAAAAACTAAATTTTTAAAAAACAGAAATCAAACACACTAAATAAAATTTGTGCCAAACAATGTGAGCCCTTTCTCTGGTTGTAGTAAAAATATGTTCCAGCTTGTCTCATGTTTGAAATCAAGACTGGACCGTCCAGTCTAGCTCATGGGTCTATTTTTGGTCCCATTTCGATAATGTAAACTTTTCAATATGTAGAACTCGTCAAATACTATATCCTTGTAAAAAATCACATATCGATAGCTATTTGATCAGATCAGATTTCTGTCAATCATTTATTTTTTCGCCGTCCATTTTTTTTAAACAAATTTGATCCGATCAAATAACTATCGATATCTTACTAACGTAATTTTTTATAGGAATGTAGTATTTGACGAGTTCGTAAAAATGCAACCAAATAATTTATATTTACAATAGTCTTCTTCCACAAAAGAATGAGCTTATTAGTTATGGCGGGAAAAAAAAAAATTAGGTGTATTAAATACACTCTCGTGAAATAATATTGTGTCATTATTATTATTATTGTTGGTGAAAATACCAGAAAAAATATATTTTATTGATAAATAATGCAAAGAAAAAGAGATACAAATAGATCAGGCTGAGGCACGGATATCTCGTTTTCTTTAAGGAGATTAAGCCCACTGCGGTAGGAAGAACCCAAATACTAATGCAGCAGTCACAAAATTATGACTTGTTCCCTCCAAGATACAACAATCCAACCGCTTGTCGTATGGTTCAAGCCAACTCTGCACAAGATGGTGAACCTAAAGCTCCACCAAGAAAAGCACCATTCTTTGCTAGTAATCTCTCTTGTATAGAAAATAATTGATGTGATTGTTGTAGAAAAGAGTAGAAGAGATGAACTATTTATAGGCCACTAAGACATTACAAAATATATCAAAAAACAATAATGACCATGAACCTAGAGAAAATGGAGAGTGAATCAAAAAAATTAACTCACTAACAAGTTTATGAATTCTAATTAAACTCCATTCATGATCAAGACAAAAAGTCACCAAAGTAATGAATCTCCATTCATTAACAAGATGAGATTCATGAATAAGACAAAAGAAGATTCATGAACAATATAAATAAATAAATAAATAAAAGATATTAAAATGGTCTAACAATCCCCCACTTATTTTAATATCAATAAGAATAAGAGAGATTACCAAACAAAGATAGACTAGTATGCATTATGAAGGTGTGTTCTGCATTGAACCTTCATTAGTGAAACAACAACCTCTACTCCAGAGTCAATAGTGGTCTCAGAATTGAACTATGACTGCTTAGGGGAAATAAAGTATTACTGCTCACACATAATAATCCAAGTGTTGACATGAGCTTTTAATAGCCAGCCCATTACGGCCTTATGCTTATTCCAGTTTTCATGAGCATATTTGAAAATAAGTCTTGTTCTCATAGAAAGTGGCCCCACTTTTATGCTCACATGGGTGAAATCTGTCAAGGATGTTCCTGTAATTTACACACCCCACTCAAAAAGAGCTATAGAATTTCATTAAAAGTATAAAGACTCAACCCTCCAACATTCCAAGACAAATGCACTTACATCATAGGGATGGATAACAAAATATTAAAGAGTGCATTTTTTACAACCACCATATGATTCGTTCTTCTCATTGAACCTAGTTATAGGATCTCTAGTCCCTAGGTTGGGTATCCTCATACATGGTTTATGAATTTATAGGCTTCAAACCCATCTCCCTCGATGTATTCTAGACCACATCTCTCGCCAAGGCCTTAGTTAACGGATCCGCAAGATTATCACAAGATCTTATGTAATTCACAATTATGATGCCATTACTCAAATAGGATCTCACATTACTATGTTTCCTTCGAATAGGTTTGGATTTACTATTATAAACATGGTTGGTCACTCTACCAATAACTGCAGTGCTATCATAACGAATTAACACAGGAGGAATTGGTTTTTTTCAAAAAGGGATTTCATGTAACAAATCTCTCAACCAATTTGCTTCCTTACATGCTGAAGCTAATGCTATAAGTTCAGCTTCCATAGTAGAATTAGTAATTATAGTCTATTTTTTAGACTTCCAACATATAGCACTACCACCCAAGGTAAAAATAAAACCTGAGGTAGAGAAAGAATCACCTGACAAAGTGTTCCAATCGGCATTACTATATCCCTCAAGTACCGCAGGATACTTGTTATAAAAACAAACCATAATTTTTGGTACTAGATAAATATCTCAAAATTCTTCACATGGCTAGCCAATGATTTCGACTTGGCTTGCTAGTAAACCTACTAAGTACTCCAATAGCATATGCAATGTCAGGTCTAGTACAGTCAATAGCATATCTCAAACTACCAATCATGCTAGCATATTCTTTTTGATTAATCACTTCTTTTTCATTTGTTATAACAGATAAATGTATGCTTACATCAAAAGGAGTAGCAACATGTTTACAGTCTAGAAAATTATATTTCTTTAAACTTTTCTCAACATAATGCGACTGATTAAGAAAAATGCCATCATTAGTCTTGGTAATTTTAATTCTCAAAATAAAATTAGTTTCACCAAGATCTTTCATATCAAAATGGCTATTAAGCATATTTTTAATCTCATTTATAATATGTAAATTAGAGCCATAGATAAGTAGATCATCCACATATAGGCTAATAATTCCATGTGCATTCTCACAAGTTTTATAATATATGCACTTATCATATTCATTAGTCTTATAGCCATTCTCAAGCATGTAGGAATCATATTTCTCATGCCACTGTTTAGGAGCTTGTTTTATAAAGGGATTTAGTTAGCTTACACACATTGTTTTCTTGGTCAGGCTTCACAAAGCCTTCGGGTTAGTCCATGTAAATCTCCTCATCTAGATCTCCATTTAAAAATGCTGTTTTCACATCTATTTGATGAATTTTTAAATCATGAATTACAACCACTGCTATCAACAATCTAATGGATGTAATTCTAGTAACTGGAGAAAAAGTATCAAAGAAATTAAGATTAACTTGTTGCTTAAAACCTTTAGCGACAAGCCATGCTTTATTTATCTATAGTTCCATCCGATTTAAGTTTTTTACGAAGGACCCATGTATACCCAATAGTTTTACAATCTGAAGGTAAATCTACTAGCTTCCATATTTTATTTGAAAGTAGTGAATCTATCTCATCATTTACAAACTCTTTCCAGAAAATAGCATCAAGTAATGACAAAGTTTCTTGCACCGTAAGAGAAATTTCTTCCATATTGTAAAGATAATAATCAAGGCCAAAATCTTTTTCAACTCTAGCTCGTTTACTTCTCCTTGGTTGAATTTGAGAATTTTCTTGTTCTTGAAAAACTTGAGATGGAGTAGAAAAGCTAGGCACAGATAAAATATTTTCAGAAATTATTTGACCCCCACTATTTCTAGATTTGAAAGTAATTTATTTTCATGAAAAATAGTATCACCTGATTCAAAAATAATATTATTTTTCATATCAAAAAATCTATAAGTTGTATTATACAACGCATACCCAAGAAAAGCATAGGTGGTAGCTCGTTCACCCAATTTAGGTCGTTTAGGATCTGCAAGCCTCACAAAAGCTAAACAACCCCAAACCCTCAAATAACCTAGATTTGGTTTATGCTCTCGCCACAACTCATAAGGTACAATTTTAGTCTTTTTATGTGGCACTCTATTTATCACATGGCAAGTTGTCAAAATAGCCTCACCCCAAAGATTTGAGGAAGCACCTGAATCAATAAACATATCATTCGTAAAGTTAATTAACGTTCTATTTTTTCTTTCATCTACGCCATTAGATGAAGGTGAATATGGTGAAGTAGTCTCATGAATAATTCTCAATGACTGAACAAAAGAGTTGAATCCAAGAGATTCATACTCCTGGCCTCTATCACTTCTAATTCTCTTAATCTTTTTACCGAATTGATTTTCCACTTCAAGAAGGAATTCTTTAAATTTCTCAAAAGTATCACTTTTATTTTTTAATAAATATGCGTTTGTGTATTTTGAAAAATCATCAATAAAAGTGATAAAATATTGGTTACCACCCCGAGTTAAAATTCTTTCAAACTCACACAAATCAATATGAAATAATTCTAGCAATTCGGTATTTTTTTCAATACTTTTATGAGACCTCTTGGTAATTTTTACTTTACTGCAAATTTCACATTTCTCAAATTTTTTTGTCACTTTAGGAATTAATCCTAAACTACACATGATTCCCACATATTTAATATTAATATGACACAAACGAGCATGCTAAAAATTAATAGAAGACAGCATGAAAACCGAATTAGTAGATGGTTTATTAATCTCAACATTCAACTTGAACATCCTATCACAAGCATAACCTTTACCCACAAAAATACCCTTCTTGATAATCACATATTGATCATATTCTATAGTTTGCTTAAAACCAGCCTTATTCAACAAATAACTTGACATCAAGTTCTTTCTTATGGACGGTGTATAAAGCACATCTTTTAAAGTAAGCACACATCTAGAAGTGAACTTCAAGTCAACCTCACTACTCTCAAGTATCTTGGTTTGACTAGAGTCACCAAGCATAATTGTTTTCTCATCATCAAAGGAAGTATATACCTTGAACCAAGTTTGATCATAACAAACATGTCTATTAGCACTAGAATCTGCCTACCAACCGTCCACATAATTAACCAAGCAAATGTCTGTAATCATCGCCAGAAATGGTTCCTCAATAACGTTAGCCTTTGGGGCAGGTGCATGTTTTTGAAATTTGCAAGCTCGAGCAATGTGTCCATTTTTGCCACAAATAAAGCATGCAAAATTTTGTGGAGGTAAAGGACCTTGGTTCTTATTTGGATTAATCCATTTATTGTGAGGTTTACCATAATTCTTCATATTCTTTTTATAAGGCTTTAAATAAGCATTCTTAGAATTGTGACATTTGGGTAAGTTATTATTTGCTGAAACAAAGTTTACCTTTGTGGTAGAATTGTCATTACCCGCTTGTGTTATTAATGCATCTTGGCCTCTAGTCTCCTCTTCGACTCGAGATCACAGTGATTAACGCCTCTAAGAAGTCTCCTTTTGTTTGTGGCGCATGCTCTTTTGAGATCCTCTCCAAGATGGCGGTAGCTTGTCAACAAGTCCTGGAACTACCAAGTTGTCACCAATCTTGATGCCTTCAAATCTTATACGAACTATCATTTGGAAATCTTGTGCTTACTCCTGTGATTTTCCATCCACCATTTGGAAGCGAAAATAGCGGCTAGCTACATACTTTTTTGCTCCTGCCTCTTCAGTATCATACTTAGGCTGTAAAGTTTTTCAAATTTTCTTTGCGGAAGTGTAAGTGGTGTCATAGTAATCATAAAATTGACCAGCAAGGCAATTTAAGAGATAAAAGCGACATTAATACTCATCTGTATTGTAGGAAGCCACTTTTGTTTCATGTGCCTCGTAGTCTTCATCATTCATCTCCTCGGTTGGGATTTTATTTGAGTTCTTCTTGATAAGAACATATGCAACTTTCAAAAGACTAAGGTAAAAAAGAACTTTTCCTTTCCACCTCTTAAAATGAACTCCCTTGAACTTGAAAGGCTTGTTGATATCTCCAATTCCATCATTGGTTTTTTCTAGCACTTGATCCATGTTTGAACTCCTTAAAATTGTTGGTGAAAATACCAGAAAAAATATATTTTATTGATAAATAATGCAAAGAAAAAAAGATACAAATAGATCAGGCTGAGGTACGGATATCTCGTTTTCTTTAAGGAGATCAAGCCCACTGTGGTAGGAAGAACCCAAATACCGATGCAGCAGTCACAAAATTATGACTTGTCCGTTCCAGGATACAACAGTCCGACCACTTGTTATATGGTTCAGGCCAACTCTGTACAAGATGATGAACCCAAAGCTCCACCAAGAAAAACACCCTTCTTTACTAGTAATCTCTCTTGTATAGAAAATAGTTAATGTGATTGTTCTAGAAAAGAGTAGAAGAGAGGAACTATTTATAGGCCACTAAGACATTGCAAAATACATCAAAAAACAATAATGACCATGAACCTAGATAAAAAGAAGAGTGAACCAAAAAATTAACTCACTAACAAGTTCATGAATTCTAATTAAATTTCATTCATGAACAAGACAAAAAGTCATCAAAGCAATGAATCTCCATTCATGAACAAGATGAGATTCATGAATAAGACAAAAGAAGATTCATGAACAATATAAATAAAAAATATTAAAATGGTCCAATAACTATTATTATTATTATTATTTTATTTTATTTTTTTTTTGGTGTAAAGAAATACACTTTCCTCCAGTCAACTGATTCACTAATGTAAAACTAATTATAGCCAATCATTGAAGTTTTAAATTCGAAATTTTTAATTTTTTAAATTTTTTTAAGAGGATCCCCTACGTGATCATATGGCAATCACAAGTTTGGACTTGCTTTTTCAAAAGAGATTGTAAAATATTCCTTATTGTGTGACTTTGGTCTACAAAGTAACCTAATTAAAGTGATTTGGTCTACAAAGTAACAACATCACACGCTTGCCTACGTTAACAAACCAAACGTGCAATGCATCACCAGACCCTAATGTGTGACTTTTGATATCCATAATTGACTAATAAATAAATACATAAATAATAAAATTAAATAATATATGTATATATATATCTTCTATTACTTGTCTTTGTCTCCATCATTTGAACTGTGCTTTGTCAATGGGTGCCATGTTATTCTAATTTAAATATTGATTTTTAATATATGTATTTTTTAAAGTTGTTTTATAGAGTATAAGGAATGTTCGTGGGATTTTAATGTGGTTTGGTAAAATGACTGCCCTTGAATTCTTAGGGATTTAATAAAGATTGATAATGGCCAATAGGTCTATCTCATTTATTTAAGCAAAAATGCTTTCCTGACCTCAAAAATGCTGTAAACTAATCACGTGCTTTTGGCCTTTTTATTTTTGTTTTTCTTTCCTTCCTCTTTCCTTCCTCAATTAATCATAGGTGAGTAGAATTGTAGGGGATGTGTTTTTTTCTTTGCCCCTTTTATTTTTAATTTTTTTTTATTTTATTTTATTTTTTATTTTGACTTTTCATATTTTAAATTTTTCTCAATTTAAATTTAAATCTAAATCTAATCTCTGTTTAAATTAGACAAAAAAATATGACATTAACTGCAGCATGATCTAAAAATATATTATTATATTGAAATTGGACTTGTGTCAGAGGTGTAAATTGTATATAATAAAATGTTTTTTGTTACGTGGATATCAATATGTCATTTTCTATCTAATTTTAGACATAAGTTAACTTTTAGAGTAAATTGAAAAAAATCTTGAAACATGAAGAGTCAAAAAAAAAAAACAAAAAAAAAAAGTTTAAGGATCAAAGTAAAAAAATGGCCAAACATAAAAAGGATTTTTATTGATAAATCTCATTTAAAAGTATTTTAACCCAAAAAGTTCATGAAAGAATTTTTAACCCACTTAGTCCCATGTATTTGTATTTTTATTTTATAAAGTCATTTTTTTTTATTTACACTATTTTCTTAAACTCTTATGCCCTTATATTTAATATTGATATTTAATGTTGACATTTAATGTTAGGGAGAGAAGAGAGAAGGAAAATGACCAAGGTATAAGAAATTTCATACATAAATTAAATAATATTTATGTTATTATTTTATATTATTATATAATGTGAATATATTTTTAATTAACAACACATTAAAAATAATGTGAACATTTGCTCTCATCTGATATGAACGTTCACAACACATTTTCGAAAAATTCTCTTTCATCTAATGTAGTGATATGAACCTTCACAACATGTGAACTTTCTTATTTTTAATTGATAACACATTTTTATCATAACATGTAGAGATGTGAACGTTCACAACATGTGAACATTCTCTCTCATCTAATGTAATGATGTGAACGTTCACATTCGTATGTTTTAGTATAAATATTCATATCATGTAATTGACAATACAATAACAAAATTCATTTCAAATTAATGTGATTATAATGATGTGAATATTCATTTCAATTACATGATATGAATATTCACAACATGTAATTGACAATACAATAACAAAAATTTATTTCAAATTAATATGAATATAATGGCATACCAACATCCCGATGTATGAGAACTACTAAAACATAATGACAATTAACATTAAATATCAACGCGTTAATAAGGAGCAGGAGAGATTGATGGTGTTTTGGTCTTCTTACCTCAAATACGATCTAATGGAATAGTCAAAAGAATATGAATTGAATAGAATAAAACTCTTAGAAATAGGACTAATCAAAAAAGTTCCCAACATAAAATGGGCTTAATATAATATACCATTTATTTAACTTTCTCATTTGATTTTGTGTTACAACAATACCATATCTCCCTAATTTATCACCCTTAAATGACGAATATTTGATAAATTAAAATTTAATACTTGTCAAACACATTATTAAAAAAAAAATTTAAAAGTGATAAATTAGATGCCTCAAGATTTTTTTTGGATTAATGTTAATCACTTGGTAGCACCCCAAAAGGAAAAAGACAAAAAAACGAATAGATTAAGAGGAAAGTCTTGATATTGAAGCTGTCTACTTTTTTTTTTTTTTTTTTTTTCATTGCAATGTAAATATTAAGTACAAGCTAACAATACATAAGTTGAATAAAAATGCTACATAGTGCTCGTTTGACATATGGGCTTAGATGAGATTAGGGTTGTTTTAGTCACAAAAGATCAAATAGGTTTTTTAATTCTATACTAAAAATTATCACGTCTAAATCATAATTATTACATTTTTTCTCTCGCAAAAGTCAAAATAACCAAAAAATCCATCCTAAACGAGACCAAAAAGCTAACTCACATTCCAAATAAAGCCATAATACCATTGCGAGACAAAAAACAAAAAAAAGACTACAACCTAGTAGTAGATGTATATATTTGCTGACTTGATACCTTGGGTTGACTCATTCTTCATAACCTAATGAAAACAAGCAATATGGTGGGTAAATTTTAGGGATTTTCCATCCTCGAACTGGATCCACCACTTCATGCATGGTTTAGTAGTAGATGTATATATTTGCTGACTTGATACCTTGGGTTGACTCATTCTTCATAACCTAATGAAAACAAGCAATATGGTGGGTAAATTTTAGGGATTTTCCATCCTCGAACTGGATCCACCACTTCATGCATGGTTCATTTACAGAAAATATTCCCCCCCCCCCCAAAGAAAAGGAAAGAACAAATCAGCAAACCAATTCATGCAATCTCTGGCATACCCTTGAGGTCTCCACACCAACTCTAGTAACTTTCACCTGCCAAGTTCATCAAAATGAAAGCAACTTATATTAGTATATACATGGTCGTTAAAACCATATAATTCATACGATTTAATGCGAATTTGACTAAAAGAATTCAAATTATATTAATTTAGAAATTGACTGAATTGTGCAATTCACTATGATTCAATACAATTGAGTACTATATTTTGCTTTTATTTTGCATAACACATGAAATGACATTTTTGCAAGTCCACCGAGAAATATAAAAAAAAATTTAAAAATTAATAAGTTATATTGATATTTATTAAATTGTAAACACTATATATATTTTGTATTTGTATTTGGGAGGGGAAAGTTATTAATCTTGAGATCATGGGTTCAAGTCACGGGAAAACCACTTTATGCACTATGCTGAAAGTTAGGTGTATATTCAATCTTTTCCCTCCCAAGCATATATTGTGCCTGTTTGGCAGAACTTTTTTTCAGCTTATTTCAACTTTCAGCTTAATTTAAGTTATTTTAATGTGTTTGGTTTAGCTTATAGCTTATAGCTTTGTGGAAGTCAGAAATCAGCTTATTCTTTGAGTGAGGCAGGAGATGCTTTAAGAATAAGCTGGAAATCAGCTTAAATTGAAAGTTATAAGCTATAAGCTGTTTAGGCATAAGCTATAAGCACTTTCCCACAGCTCTACCAAACAGGGCCATTTAATGTGTATTAATTGAGCTTTGTTTTATATATTTTGTATCTAAATATAAACATATAGAAAATTATATACTATATTATATAAAATAAAATAAAAAAGGTGAATCGTACGATTCACCATTTAATGCAATTCATGGTGTCACTATTTCAACAAATTGATTAACAATTTGATTCACAATTTGACAATAATAATTACGATGGTTGGTCACTACAAGAAAATATAATTTTGACAATTTTTTGTGACGAAAAACAAAATTAAAATGGAAGTAAAGAAGAGGAATTTAGTAATCACCTGAGCATGGAGAGTGTGGAAAACCCTATCCCCCATAGTAGAAACGCTTGTACTCACTACCTCAGCACCTTCATCCTCAAGAACACTAATAACTTCATAAAGCATGAAATTCTTCTCCAACCCACTTATCAAAACCACTTCTAAACTTGAACCTAAATCTTTCAATTTAACCACAGGTGATCTGAGTCCAAACATCATCGTATCTTTGATATTCTTGTTGGTTTCATTAGTATTGCCCATCGCCAAGGCCCGCCTTGCCTTCAATTCCTCTATTCTCTCTTTCAATTGCTTGATATATTCGGCAGCTTGATCGAGTTGATCTTGCTGTGATAACATGTCCTGAAAAAAATTGTTATTTTGAGCCCAAATTTTTATTTTATTTTTTATTTGAAATGGTAACTAACTAGCATGGAAGTGGAAGAGAAAGAAAGAAAAATGACAATTTAGTGTAAGTTTTTAAAAATAATTTCAAATATATAAGTAATAAAATTTATGAATATTAATAATTAAAATCTTAAAATTTTCCAAAAATTTATAATTATTTATAAAAACACCACTTGAATTGTAATTTTTCTGAGAAAGAATAACATATATTACCCAACTTAACAAACAGCCCCATTATATGTAGAATATCTTTTATTATAATTGCATAGTTCTCAATATGGTATAGGGTTAATATATTAGGATCAAAAGAAGTGTAGTCATAAAAGTTAACTTTCAGAGACTTGGTGCTCATGATCATGGTATATGAGGATCGTTATGGCATGGTGTTTCTTTCCTTTTATTTATTTTTTCTCTTCTTTTTTGTTGATTACGATGTTTTTTTTTTTATTATTAATGAACAAAATATATTAGCCAAGCAAAAACAAAATATAATTTCATGATCATGATCTATGTTTACACTTGTCTCCCTAAAGATGGGCACACGTTACACAAGATTCTTTATAGTATCATTTTCAAACATAGATTTTTGCCTAGAATAGTTTATATCACTGTACCTCAAACCTCTATCTACTTACACGATGTGTCAAAATAATGAATTTTTAAATTAGATTCTTTGTCCAAATTCTTTATTATCTCGCTGTCTTGAATCTAAATCTAGTTAGATGATGTTTCAAAACAATTAATTTTTAAATTAGGATTTGACACATTTATGTAGACGAGAAAATGGGGACAAAAAAATCTTGTACGATCGTTCTCGTATAAAAAGAAAAGATTAGTATGAGTTAACAAAATTACTAGCTCAAAATTGATTATTATATTCGATGAATTATGAATAAATAAAATTGAAGCAACCACGATAATTTGTCCTTTTCTTGTCATATTATTGAAGCGCTAGGTGGAGTGCAGTCATTCGGAGAACCTCTGTTGATTAAAATGTGTGGCCTTGCATCATTTGCAAATTTCTTTCTTTATAAAAAGTGAATTGAGATAAAAAAAGTACACAGTATATATAATTTTTTTTTCTTTCTTCATGTTTAGTTGGTAATAAAAGCATTGAAACTGAGTCTAATAACCTTGATAATTGTGAATCCCATGCGTTTATTATTGAAAAAAATAAGATAAGAAATAGAATTAGGTATTACCACTAAATCTTAAATAGAACTACTTATTACTACTGACTTGTCATTCAAAACTTACCATGAGTTAAATTTACAAAATTAACTCACTTATAAGTTATAATTCGAACTCTATGAACAAAGGTACTACATTTATGTTATGCTAGCTAATGACGATTCACTAGATTCTCGTTAAGATAAAAAAAAAAAAAAAAAAAAAATCTAAATATTTAAATTTTTTTTTTATATAAATTAGCACTTACTATTTTTAAGTGACTAAGAGGAGATATTAAAATCAACGTTACGAACTAAGAACCTACAAAAATTCAAAGGAAAATGATGATTTAAATTCATTTTAAATGTAAATTTTACTATAAAAAAATTAAATTTAAAATTACACACGGTTTTACCTAATACTTTTTATGTTAAAAAAGTTCTTGTTTTGTAGCATTAAACTAGAGTTGACAACAGCTGGCTAGAGTAGAGAGATGAGAGAGAGAGAGAGAGAGAGAGTACCTTGGAGGGTCTGAAATGATGGGGAGGGATGAGAGAAGTGAGCTTGAAACAAAGACCTTTCATATGTATTCTCCGATTCCTCTCCACCAACTTCCTATCAAGTTTTTCCGGTGAACTACTCTTACTCTTCTTCATTCTCTCTCTCTCTCTCTCTCTCTCTCTATAGCACTTCAGCAATTGAAGGGGGAAGTGATGAGGAATACAGACTTACGTTTTTTGTTTAATGAGTTTGAAATGTTCTCAAGTGGGTGTTTATATAGAGATATTCATGTATCTGTCTATATCAACAAACACAGCGTGGTGAGAGCGAGAATGAAAGAACGAATCAAAGAAAAGCAGAGAAATTTAATTCAAGGGAAAGAAATTGGAATCCTCGGTTGTCAACTCTAGTGGGGTCCACGATAGGATATTAAAAAAAAGAAGGTTTGAAGAACTCCTTGGGCATGGGAACCCTACCTAGTCATTTGTTTTGTCAAGTCTAATGGTGTGGGGTTTGGTCTAAGATAGCACCATAACATAAAAACTGTTTCCACGAACCTAAGGCTAGACAACTCAACTACCCCATCCCGAGTAATCATTTTGTATTTCTTTTTCCCTCTTTTTTTTTTAGTATTGTGTATTTTTAAGGATCAACATCCAATATTTGTTCATGATGTGGCCCATAATAACAATTTTGAATATACAAGATCAAGATTAAGTCATTTTTTAGTTTATTTTATGGGTTAATAAGCTTTTTGTTTAAGGAGTGGGTTGGTAAGTTGATCCGAACATTCAATTATTAAAAAATATAAATAAAAAAAAAAACAAAAGTGTTATCATGAGTCTTATTTTAATAATTTAATTTCTTAATATTTTAAATCTCTTTTTATAGATTATTTATAAATAAATAAATAAATAACTAAAAATCAAATTGATCTGAAAATTATCACTATGTAATTTTATTATATTTATTTTCAAAAAATGGATAAATTATTTTCAAACTCACATTTATCGTTCATTTTTTTCAAAGATAAATGCGAAAAAATTAGGTCGGACCACACACTTAACCTAATGAGTTAAGATTCAAGCATTTGTTATAAGCCTTTTTGTTATTTATTTTTTATTTTTTATTTTTTATGTATTTTTTATTGAGCTCATGTGTCGCCTCACTGGCCAATGAGTCAGACTATGGGTTTCAAACTCTTGTCCTAAACCCACGTCAAGCCTCATTCAAACCAAGCCAACTTACCCGGGGTACGGGCTTGGGCCAAGACGTAGGTGTACGAGTCGAATGATGATACTTAATTATGACCCAACTTTGAGATATGTGGTATAACTCACTCAATTTGTTATGCCAATTCTGAGACTACTTATCCAATAAGAGTCTTATGTTTTTTTTTTCACTCTCCGGTAAGGCCATTCAAGGTTTAAGACAATAATTGTTTGATATGTTGAATGAAAAATTATTATTTTGTATTTGAGAATTAATAGAGCGTAAAAAGTTAAAAAGTCAAAAAACCAACCCACTTCTCAAACGGAGGCTTAGTATTTTTTTCTTTATTAGTAGATTTTTGCATTGATTAATGTATTTGCAATGTTTTTGAGGTTGATAAATCCAAGGCACGTCCAGCATGGCGGCGAAGTTATTACCAAGTTGGCACTCTTGACTTTTTGATGCATCCACGCTTTCACCGGCCACTTTATACACATATTAATATGGACATGTATCTTCTCTCTCTCTGTCTCTCTCTCTCTCACAAAATATCTTTCTCCCTGTCCTACACACACTGACATACATAATTTGTTTTTGAATTAATTTTGATAATTTAAATCGATCATTTTTTAAAATTCATTAAGTAGAATATTTATAAAAAAATTAAGATGGATATTAATAGTTATATGTTTGAATCAAATTTATATTATAAAAAATAAATAATTATATTCAAACATATAGCTATAGATATCTAATTATTTTAATTTTTTATATGAATATTTTAGTCAATAAATTTTAAAAAATAAATAATATTTTAAATCACTAAAATTAATTTTAAAATGAACTTGCTTTCAAGTTGAAATGACAATTTAAAAAGAAGCCAAATCTTTTCCTAATTTGGCAGTATATGTTTCGATTTTGACCTTCTTTGTTCTGGCCATTACCGTAGATCAAAGGCTGCATACTAAAATTCAAAAGATAAAAACAATATATTATCAAACCATGAAATTTGACAAATTTGAAGTCAATATTCCTTCCAATAGAGAATTACGTAAAATTGAATTTTCAGTGAAATTGCAAAGTACAAAGTTTACCCGTCTTTCAAAAGATAATGCAAATGTAAAAAAATTAAAAAGAAATCATAATTTCAAAAAAAAAAAAAGAAGTCAAATCATTGATAAACTTTAAAATTTTAATCATTAAATTCTTTTTTTTATTATTTTTATGAATTAGTAATTATTTTGTACAAAAACAATGGAATTACTTTAAAAAATGAATTCTTTATATTTTTTTATTCTTTATATTTTCAAGTTATACTTATTTACTTTTTCCAAATTCCTTGTTATTGTTGTGGCCCTTAATTTGTTGCGAAGAAATTGAGAAGTTTACTTGCGCAAAATTTGAACTCAACACTCCAAGATAAGGGTTATCATTTTGTCCAAAGGCCTGTGGTCTTGCCAGCCTAAATAAGGTTTGGGCTGGACCTAGGCATAAGATTTGAAGCCTTGCTTTTGTCGATATATCCATGAACCTGACAAATATATACTATATATATATATATAATGGGGGCTAAGAAAAAAACTCAAAATATAGATTTGAATCTTAGGCTTCGTTTGATAAGTGACTTTTTTAGTTAAAAAGTCACAAAAAAAAATTAAAAATCCAACAACTTATACTAAAAAGTCAAAGATTCCATTTTCTCTCTACTTTTTACACATCTTTTCGTAAAAAATCAAAAAGTTATCCCAAACATACTAATTTTTTTACATCATATTTTAATCCAAAAACCAAAAAATTACTAAAAAAACATGTTCCGAAATAAGACCTTAGCCTATTGACATGTGACTGTCAATCCGTGAACCGAACCCACTAGCTCATCTAAGCCAAGCTCATTAGGCAACCCGTCAACCGAACCAGATGTAGACCTTACCCTAGAACTCATAACAATATAAAATTTTAAAAGTATATAGAAGATGATGAACATCTAAAATATATTACACTTAAATGGATTCGAAATTGACTTATTCAAAACTGGTTTACCCATTTTGCCTTTTATATTAGACAAAACTGGTTTAGATGCAATTTTTCATGTTTTCTTTTTTCAATCAGTAAAAAATTATTTATAAATTAATACAACATGAATTACATTAAATTGGACAATCATAACCCAATAACACACATCCTAAAGCCTAATAATCATCACAAGATAAAGTTCATAATGAAATAAATTACTTATATAAAAAGAGTTGTCATAATAAGAAGAAAATAAATTTTTGTTATTAACAATAAATAATTGCCTTCTCGATTAAAAGTATACAAAAAGACCAATCGAGCCACCCAACGTAATTGCCAACATCAAATGTATTTTATTATACAAATACCCTTTTCATGAAGAAGAAGAAGAAAAGGACAAATAAAAATAAAAAACTTGAAAATCTTGATAGTTTAATGTCTCAATCTCATATGTGTGACAAACCTAGGTTGATTTTTATTTATTTTTTTGGTTCAATGGTAAAAAGTGTCCGGGTCAACTTACGTATACTTTGACTAATCCCTTTCTTGATTCTGTCAAAGGCAGGCCATCCACACTGAGATTAGGGAATTCACAAAAAATTTATTTCTTATAGCTTGGCCCCAAAAGTTAAACCTTAAATAATTGTATAAAGAATATATTCACCAACCATTCAAAAGAACCCTCAAGGTTAACCTCGGTTGATTTTAGTTCGTGGGTTGTGCTAGGTCATGTGTGCACCTCAGGCGGTAATCTATGTATTTTATATTTAAATCAATGAAAATTGACTCTTTCTATACCATTATCTTCTATGCTTGTGTAGATTTTATTCTCCATACTTCAGCTTCGTTTGGTTTTTGATTTTTAGCTTAAAGAGCATACAGAGATAAAATTGGCTATATAAATCAATAAAATAAAATGTTACATCTAAATCATAATTATAGTACTTTTTTCTCTCACAAAAATTAAAAAAGTCAAAAAAGCCAAACCAAACGAGATTAAAAAAATCAAGCTAAAAAATCCCAACACAAAAAAATCAACTGAAAAAAATAATGCCAAACGAAGACTTCATATCATTATCTTTCATTAGACATACATCACTAAATATATAAACAAATTACATTATGGATGACAATTATGAGTTTAAATGTAAACTATTTATTTTATAAAATAAAATATAATTTGTTCATTTATTCATCAATATTTAATAAAGTTGATTTTTTATTAACTACAAGATTTACGAGATGAATAATTTAGATCATCATTATAGGTCCACACCCAATGATTTTCTTCATTTTTCACACTTTTTATTTTATTTTTAGTAATTTTTTTATAAAAGAAAAAATTGATCTAATTTTTTAGATTTGTGCAGCTAAACAAAAATGAAAAAACTTTATAAAAACAAAATTCACAAAAAAAAAAAAACCCTTAAATTTTAAGTAATTTTTTTACTTTTTTAGATGCACCTTACTTAGATGTATACAAATAGTAAAATATTTGTGAAAAAATATTTTAAAAAATTAATAAATATATAAAAATACAAAAATACAAAAAAATATACTGAATTTTCATATTTATTTTGTATTTTTTGATATTTAGTATATTTTTTAAAGATTTTTTTTTACAAATATTATACTTTTTAAGTGTATTTATGTTAGGTGTGTCTAAAAATTTTTAAAATTACTTAAAATATTAAAAAAATCATTAAAAATATTAAAATATGAAAAATAAAAAAATAATTTTTTTGAAAACTATTTCTTGAAAAGCAGAACCAAAGTGAATAAATCCAAAATTTTAAAAAGGCGGTACCAAGTGAATGGGACTAGGTAAGGCTGCACCGTACGTGATAATCATGTGGTTCTAAAGCTGGGTCAATAAAGTCAATAATTAATTTTATTTTTCTATTTATGTTTGGTATTTCTTTAAATTTATATATTTAATTAATTAAATTTATTATTAATATAAGTATTCTTGTATATTTTGTTCATAATTTTTTGTTTTTACCTTAATAAGTAAATTAATTTAAGTTTAATTTTTTTTCAAACTCGAACTCGCCTTGTTTATATAATCGAACGAGCTCGAGCTCGATTATTTAAGCTAGCTTGAAATCAGCTCAAAGTCTAACTCAACTAATACTTAATAAACAAGTCTGAACACTTAAAAGTTTGGCTTGACTTACTCATTTGCAGTCCTAGCCCCTTCCTGATTTTTTAGTACAAAATAACATACCAACAAAGTTTCCGATTCTAATTTGTATAAAAAATGAAAACAAAAACATGAAACAAGAAACGAAAGCATTACCAACTAAATTGTGGGATACCAAAAAAAAAAAAAAAAAGGTTAATTATATATATTTTGATATCATTTTCATTTATTTATTATATTAGTAAAAATTGTGTTATATTTTTTATTAATACATAATATCATTTCTCTAAATTAGAATTTTGCATCCATCACTGTCATTTCTTCTACTATGTTGAACCTTAACATGCTATTACATGTGACTCCATTAATATACCTATTGACTCGCACGACAAGACTTTGTCCTTACCAATGTAAATGATCCGATTCATTAAAATACAAAATTTATTGGTCAATTAACAAACGTGTAGGCCTTTATTCATTTGCCCTCAATTTATCTCAAACAGTTATAATGACAAAGACAATTGTTTGTATGACAAGGACAGGAGTTCATGCCTAATAATAGAGCACAAAAACTTATCAAAATTGTATACTTATCAAAATTGTATACGTTCTAAGAATTGTCACATGTATCGTTTTTTATGGGGGGTTTTTTAACCGAATTTCAAGGTGATTTTCAAAAAAAAAAAAAAAAAAAAAAAAGGTACATTTTTAATATTTTGAGCTGATTTTTTATTTTTGTTTTAATTTTTCCGTGACGTCGAATCTATAAGCACTTGAAAAGTACCACAAAAAAAAAAAACTCAAAATTATTTTTAAATGGATAAAAAAATCAAGTTAACATTTAGATTAAAAAAAAAATTAAATCAAAATTCAGAGCAGTAGTTGTTTAGCCCTAACGCGATTTAGGTGCTCGCCTAGATCTCCATACAAGGGAGACCCCCTTTTTTATATAGCATTATTAGAAATTTTATAAACTTAAACGTTAATTTATACCTAAATTGTTGAGATCACAATATTATCTTAAATAATAAACAATAAACAAGTCCTTTAAATATATAGTATTATACAAATCTTTTTCTATTAACTTTCCACTTCATTTTTTCATAATTCATACCTGTAATACAACTGAGATATGAAATTAATGGTATAATTATACAATTTTGTTTAATAGTTTATCTCATAATACAAATTCATTGAACCCACTATTGTATATTATTTGCATACTATTGGTGAAAGAATGCATTAATATCAATATTTAATATATTTTTATATATCAAAAGTTGTTAAGTTTTGTTTCATGTGTCACGAATATCTTACATGATAAAAAATATAACATTAGTTATTAGTATATTTTTATTTATGTAGAAAATGTGAAATTGTTTTTTTTTTTTTTTTAAGAAAATGGAACGATATTGTAGCTTTATATTTCGATCAATATAGGAAATTCATAATTATTTTCACGATAAATTCATACTTATAAGTGTTTGTAGGGTCACTTTCATGAAACTGTTAAGTTACATAATTTATTATGTCATCTGTAAGTAATTAGCATATGATAAAAATTGATCCACTTTTTGTTTGATGTACTTATTTTCTACATCACTAAATTTTTGCAATAATGTTTAGGTATCATTTGATTTTTTCTTTCTAATTTGACTAAAATGTGTGCATGAGATAAATTATTTTACAACAGATAGGACAATTCTTGCTTCAGTTTGTCTAACTTTGCTTAGAAAGTATGTTGCAATAGATCTTCTATAATTTTTGTTGCACTATTTTCTTGTTTTTCTTCTTACTCACCATTATAATAAAAATATTTTGATGAGTAAGAATTTGAGGAGATATCATATTATTATAAATTTCAAAATTCATTTTTCCTCAATAATGTGATTTTTCTATGAGAGGAAAAGTATAATTATTGTCGTGATAGAGGTGTTTTGCAAAATCCTGATTTATTATTGAAAGTATTTGTTGTGGATAATTATTGAAAAATTTATCCATAAGTCTTATTTTTTGAAAAGTTGAACCATTTAGTCCTATAAGTTTTTTTATACTCCATTTAGTCCCATTTGCACATCAATCTAATGTTCGAAACATTAATCTGATGTTCAAAATCTAATATTCGAAACATTAATCTGATGTTTGAAACATTGTAATAGGACTTTTCAGTCTATAAGAAAACTTTTAGGACTAAACAGTGTATAAGTTATTAATTTGAGATTTATTGGTGCATCCCCCATAATTATTTGTATGACATGTATGTATATATGTATTGAACATAAGTTGATAGGAGAATAATATACAATTCCACAATTTTTTCGAAGCAAATATAATTATATTACTAAAGCTATATATATTAGAAAATTAAAATATCCAATGTTAATATATCGTTACAAATTGACAATGTATGAATTCAGTAATATATATATAAATTTACATTTATATTTTTTTTTATATATTTATATATGTAGACATTGACATATATAAGATATATGTGAAATCTTTTCCAACAATATAATACAGGTAACAATAAAAAGTTAATTATTCATAATTCAATATTTACTCATAATGTAGATGCTTAGTGTTACATTTTTGTGTGTATGCACCATTTTTTTAATTTGGTTCACATAAAAATTGAAAAGAATTTGTGAATAATTTGTGTAAAATTAGAGATTAGTGAAGAAAAAAATTTTAAAAAAAAAGGTTTTTAGTTTTTGGTTTAGTTTGTTTTTTCAAAATTTTGTTTTGAATTTTTTGGTTTTCATGTTTTCTATCTTTGATATTACTTTGAGCATAATAGATTTCTTTTTATTTTATATATATATATCATCTTGAACATAATAGTTTTTTTTATTATATACATATATATATATATATATATATGTCAATTGTTTAGATTTGTTTTCAGAATAAAAGTTATGAAAGAAAATTTCCAAATTAAAAAAAAAAATCCAATTGACAAACTAAATTATATAATCAATATATATTATTTTTCAAATATATGCATTAGTTAAAGAATATCCTTGACACGCTTCTGCACAAATTTTTATTTTCAAATTTAAAATTGATAAAATTATAATTAAGATCAATTATATCACAATATAAATTAATTAGTAACTTTGCATATCAAAAAAAAGAGAAAAATATTTTTAAATAAAAATTGTAAAGGATTTCATTTTAATTTTTGTTTTAGGTCTCAAATATGCTTGAGTCACCTCTTATTGTATGCAGTGAAATATGGGTATTTAAAATTAAAAAGAACAGTTGTATAAACATTTTTATTAATTTGACCATATTCCAACAAAAAAAAAAAAATCAATTAAAGATAAAATAAAATTTTGAACTTGAAAAAAAAAAGAAATGAAAAAAAAAGAAAGAGTAAATTACAAATACACCGCTTAAGATTTTCTTAAAATACAAATTTCCCTTTATGGTTTTGAATATTACAAATACTCACTGTTCAAAAAACATTATTTAATCGAATTAACAAAAGAAAATAGAATTTTTAATTGATCTCTTTTATAACAATAAAATTATTTAAATTGTTAATATAAATATATTTATGATATGATTAAAAACTGTTAATTAACTTAATAATCTATTAAGAAAAATAGTCAATTGTTAGAAACTTGAAAGAACATGATGTAATTTTTAAAATTATAAGGGATAAATTGTATTTTAAACAAATCTTAACAAATCATGTTTGGCATGTGAGTTGGAGGGGCTATCAGGTTAAAATAGTCACACAAAAAATAGATTAAAATATTAATAAGATAGAATGTTACATTCAAATCATAATTATTTTATATTTTTCTTTTATAAAAATTAAAAAAATTATTCAAAATGAAAATTTTTAATTCTAAACTAAATAACTACAAAATCAAAACGCGAACTCACGTGGCAAACAAAGCGAATGTGTTTGAATTGAAACGAAATTGTTGAGTTCACAAACAAGGTGAAATCTATAAAGATCCCACGTGGGAATTGTGTTGCATGTCCTCCTAATAGTCGGACACGTGTACAAAAGGACAAGGAAAGTGTTCAATTTGCTCACGTGGCCGACAATCAGGACCAATCTCTAAATATAAAACCAATCAATTTGTTTGGTTTGAATTTTTCGAGAAAAATGATGCAGACCATTAATTAGTAATTGTTCTAATTATGTGGTAGTGGATCTTACTTACTGTCACATGTATTTTGTGTTTTAGTTTTTTTTTTTTTTTTTGCTTTCCACATCATTAGTGATGGTGTTAGTGGTAGGAATTTAGTGGTCTGTAGCATTGTTATTTTTACAATTCACTTCTTAAAAATTTAAATTTTTTTGTATTTTTTTATTTTTACTGCATTTTTTTAATATTCTAAATAATTTTTTTATTTTTTAGATACACTTAACATAAATATACTTAAAGAGTATAATATTTAAGAAATTTAAAAAAAAATTCACTAAATACCAAAAATAAAAAATACAAAAATACAAAAATTCAATATATTTTTTGTATTCTTGTATATTTATTGAATTTTTAAAATATTTTTTTACAAATCTTTTACTTTTTAGATATATCTAAGTAAGGTGTATCTAAAAAAATATTAAAAAAATATTTAAAATTTGAAAAATATTTACAAAAAAAATACGAAAAACAAAAAAATTTAATTTTTTTATAAAATTAAAACTAAATACACTGAATAATGTTAAAAATACTAATATATTTATTAACAATTTTACTAATACATTCATAATCACTTGGTATAAGCCACGTCAATTTGTGAGTGTGTTGATAATATTATTAGTGTGCTAGGATTCTTAGTGCTTTTCATATAAAAATAAATGCACGAACTAGCCTTGCAATGACTTTTTGAGTTTGACTAGTCACGATTGACTTGCTTATATGCACACTAGCGTGTGATGTTTTTGTGTCGAACTGTGTCGTTTTACTGTTAACCGTCCGTTTTGACACGGTCCCTATTTGATGAGAAATTATTTTATTTTCCAAGAATTTTAGTTAGACTGTGTGGCCACAAGATAATATTAATTACTTTATATAATACATAAAAAAAAAAAGAAATAATAAATATTGACGTGAGTAAACTCATAAAGGCCATAACCCACTATGAACAATCCAAACTCATCACTTGGAACCCAATACATAGCCCAGCTGGTGAAGTCTAGAACAACTAGAATCCAACGTGGCATAAAGAGTAAAATGACATTCAGACATATGGCAGGTAAAAAACAAGCCACATCAGTAGACAAAAATTTGCAAAGTTATTGCCACTGCACATCATCATTAATGCAGCCCATCACAATATTTATTACGACAATACCTCTCCGTCGGAACAGCACCCCTTTGCCCTGAATAAGATAAGCTACAGCATAAACTTTCAGCCAAGATGACAGGTCGAAAGGGACAGCGAAATGATGAACAAATGATATAAGCAAACGTTAAAGACAAGAAGAAAATTAAGTTTTCTATCTCCAATCTCTCTCTACACTCTATTTCTCTTTCTAACTTACTCGTCGGAGGGTTCACTGGGGGACTCCCCGTACCCTGATAAACTTATCTGCAGGTTCATTGGTGGGTTTGATCACCCGAATATTGGTGCGAGAAGCGTGGATCAGTTCGACCCACACTGCCAGATACCCATTGTATATTAACTACATCATCAAATATATAATCAATAAAATTACAAAAATATATTACGTACAATATAGAGCGAACCTACTTGATAATTTTTTCTATTTCATAATCAATATGGTTTTTGGGCTCTCCCCTATAGAGATGACTTTTCTCATCTCACTTCGCCTCCAAACTAATGAGAAAGTGGAGGGGACTTGATTTTGCTTATCTCAACACATTTTGCCCAATCCTATCCTAATTATATTTACTATTAAATATATGGGTAGATAACACTCACCTCTCTGATGAGGTTTAGAAAAAATATAGAATTATTTTAAAAAGATAGTTAAAAGTTATTTATTTTTTTTTTAAAAAAATATGTAAAAAATGTGAGAGATGATATAATTGGCGTCTCTTAAAATTTTAATTTATATACGTATAAATGAAAAAAAAAAAAAGAATCATATTTGATTTGGTTTTCAAAAATTTGTTTAAATTTTTTTTCTTTTAAAAAATTAAAAATTAATTTGGTAAAAGAAATCAAAAAATAAAAAATGCTTACCATTTTTTCATAATTTATTTTTTGGGAGGCCAAAAATAATTTTTAAAAATTTAAAAATATTTTTTTATATTTATTTGTATCAAATTAGTTCCTATTTTTTTTATAAAAAGAAAAATCTGATTTTTTTTTTCTCAAAACCAAACTAAACAAGGCCATATTTTCATCCATTTTCAACAAAAATTATATTTATTTTTATTTATTTCAGTGTCTATCTATAATTTGCATTAGTTTCACTCGTTTTACTTATAACAAAAAGAGAGGCCAGTATAATTATGTTGAAAGTGTCGAATTAATTGTATTTTGCTCAAACCTCTCAAGCGTGTTGAGTGTAATTTATCCTAAATATATATTTATATGTATATAATATATAATTTGAATTTTTTCATTATTATAAAATTAAAATACTAAAATATTACACTTAACATTTGTTTATTTTTTATATTTATTTCTCATCTTACATCTATTAATTCTCATTAATTATAAATAATTATTAATAATATATCATATTATTTATAATTTTTATTAGTATTCCCATTATTATAATTACAAAATTGACCAATCGCTATCTTGCTCCTGCCACTCCTGATATGACACTGAGCAGGGAGAGATTACTACAAACTTGCCATGTTACCATTCTATAAGTAAAAATTTTTACCACGACACAGTTTATATAACATGAATGATATTAAAAGTTAACAGGTAAAAATTAAGGATAAATTATAAATACGCCGTTTGAAAATTGTTTAAAATACAGATTGCTTTTTATAGTTTTAAAAATTAAAAACATATCACTGTTAGAAATTTTTATTTAATGTAATTAATTAAAAAAATAAAATTTTACCTACTCTCTTATATAATAATAAAATTATTTAAATTATCAATTGAAATATATTTTTAACAACATTAAAACTATTAATTACTTGATACTTTATTAATAAAGGTATTTGTTGTAAAATTAAAAATGTCAAAATTAATTATTTTTTAACACAAATTTAATTATGACACGTTAAATCAAATAGGTTAATGCATTATCACACGCCAACGTCACATGGTTGTGTAATTGAAAGTGTATACTGAGATGGAACAAAAAAAAGTCTGGCTTTTTCCTAACCTCCAAAGTGTATCTGGCCATTTAGATAGAAGATTGATGGGATGGGGAGAAAAATAGGCAAGTTAAAATATTTATAATAAACTCATTTATTGCATGTTCACTTGTCTCATAATAATCCCATAACAAACTCATTGTCCAATGAATCTCTCTACTTTATAAGGCATGCTTGCTTTGTCCGGATTATGGATGAGATATATAAGGATTATAAATTTGTGCGATAAATTTTTACAGTAATCATAAGTGGTTCGAAATTCAGTAGCTCGAATGGTTTGAAATTGTCAAAACGATGTCGTTTTATGTCAAAACGATGTCGTTTTGATAATTTCGAACCATTTGAGCCACTGATTTTGTGGCCTCAAACATTTTTTAAATTTTTATTGTTTGGTTTCAATTTTCATTGTTCGGATTTAAATCTCAATTACACAAACAATCTCATAAAAATGTTTAATACTGTTGGGAGTGCAGTATTGATAATTCAAACATTGAGTGAAAATTATTAGTTTAGCTGAATAATCAATTTTATGCTTATCAAAGAGACTCATGGAGTGTTTTAAATTGAATTTTTGTCCCACTCTAATTGTATGATGCGTAGATTGTCTCTGTTCTTCCATTATCCTCTTATCCTACATCTTCTCTTTATAACTAAATGAGTCTCGAGTAATGCTACACAATGTGGATCCCATGTGGATCCCATACTCATGTGAGATATTTGGTAAAATTTTTGATAGAATTTTTAGGGCCTTTAGCATTTTTTATGAGTCTCTACTTTTGATCATGTGATGTGGAGCTGAAATTTTTGTCTAATTTCTCACTCATCTTCTTATTCTAGACCCCAATTTTACCACAGATTAAGGGTTCATTTGGCAAGTGGATTGGTTTTTTGACTTGTTATCTTTTTTGACTATTTTAATCTGAGACTAAAAAGTCTCATTTGGGAAGGAGTTTTGACTTTTTTGTGAGAGAAAGAATGTAATGATTATTGGTTGAATATGATATTTTGTCTTATTAAATTAAAAAAATTATTTTATTTTTTGTGACTAAAATAACTAAAAAAAACCTAACGTTTGACTTTCCAAACGAAGCTAAAGTATTGTGTCACGTAAAAGAATTTGGGACAAAACAATAAGACAAATAAGATACAGGATCCGATCTCCAATTTCCGTAGTTTGTTTGAATTTAACCCCAAAAGCACATGTTAAATTTGTAAAGTTTTTATTTTCTTCGACAGAGCATGGCTGAAGCTTTGACAATAAGGGAAGCTTGTTGGACGGCACAATGTTTCCTCAATTAATCATGTTTGAATCTGATGCTCTTTCAATTTCAAGTGTCGAGTTTACATGTATGCTATTTCAAAATAAATAAATAAATAATAAAAGTGTATATTACATAATGGCCCCCCAAATTCAATTTTACTCTGAAAAAATTTGTAAATTCCACAATATAATAGAGTTGTCTCTCAAAATTTAATAACTCATATAATATTTCCATAAATATTTATAATAATGTTATGATAATTATATTTCCTTACCATGTTTTGTTTACCATATCATGTGTCGATGTTACATTAGTATCAAGTATGAGTGATTAAGGTAGAAATAAATTGTAGTAAAAAAAATGATCATCCTAATATTATTGAAAATGCTAATCCGGCTCATGTTAAAAAGTTATTAATAATCGCATGTTAAAAAATCTTGTAATAAACAAATAATATAATTTATTTAATTGGTATGAAATCATATTTTTAAAAAAAAATTACTAACAACAATTAAATTTTTAGAGAAAGAATAGAATGTACTTATGAGTTCTTATAATTTATTTGGGGTGGGTTTGGGAAGTGGGTTGGCTTTTTGGCTTTTTTGGCTATTTTAGTCTGGGCTTAAAAGCTTGGTTTGGGAAGGACTTTTTGGCTTTTTGACTTTTTTGAGTTTTTTTGTGAGAGAAGAGTGTAATGATTATGGGTTGGATGTGATGTTTTGTTTTTTTGGAGCTAAAATAGCCTGTTTTGTCTTTTGTGGCTATTTTAGCCCCAACCCACTTGACAAACCGGGCCTTATTGGAATCACTTGTGAAACTTTATGGACCTAAACATATTGACATACTTACCGTTTATCTATAAATCTTTACATTTTGACCTCTTAACGATAAAATTTGTACAAACAATATTTAATTGAGATTATTCTCTTATAATTTTATTAGTCCAATTAGTCACTATTAAATAATATTTAACAATAATTTAATCAAATAAAACTTGAGTCGATGCATCAACGGCTCAACAGCCACCTACCGAAGAAATCCTCACTCTACCCTGATGGTGGTTACTCTTGCCTTAATGAGGTACTATGTTGGGGATATTTGTATGAAAAATGTTTCCGGAGCTCCAGAGTAAAAGCTTTAGAATTATTCTAATGAGGTGATCGCTGTGTGGATCCCATCTTGATATGATATTTTGGGTTTTTTTTTGTTTTTTTGTTTTTAGAATTGTTAGGAATTATGAAAAAAATTTCATGAAAATAATCATGAAAAATTTGTAACTCTTAGATTATCTTAATTAGTGTGTGGTGCTTTATTGTAAGTGTAATCCAAAGGTCACAAATCTTTCATGACTATTTTCATGAAAGACTTTTTTTTGATACCTAACATTGCTGTTTTTTTTTAAGCTACTAGCTCAGTAAAATTTTATTTAGATACCAATCACTGCTGTATTTATATAGATCTTTGATTTTTCGATTAAGATAAAGTTGTTCATGCCCCTATGAAAGCCAATAAGGTGGCTATTTGGATTGCAAATTCCCATATAAAAAAAAAAACTGTGTTGTGCCTCCCATTTGTATGGTCAGGTCAGATCCAGGTGCTTCTTTCGTTTCAAGATAATAGTTTTTTTTTTTAAGAATTTAACTTTTTTATGGTAGTATAATTATTGTATTTTAAAAATATTAATTTTTTAAAATTATCTTTTAATAATATATTTTTTTGCAGATATCAATTATTATAATTATATTTTTTGTGTTATTAATAAATTTAAAAAGAGGATAAAATAAAAAATTTATATTATTTTAATCCTTAATTTTTTTTAAAAACAATTAATATTTTGAGACGGGATATATATTTTATTCTCTGGAGATGTGTTGTTCGTCTATTTGGATCAATTTTGAGTAAAGGTTCAACATGGAGCTGAGTGGGCTCAGATTGAGTTAGTTTGCAGGCTAAAATTATAGACTCAACAGGCTAATAGGCTAGACCGCAGGCTTAACTCGGCTAGTCAAAATTTAACCTTCTTTTTGGGATTTCCTCTGTTTTTTTTCATTTTCCTCTGTTTTTTCACGTTTTCTTTTCGACGGAACTAGCCTTCAAATCCTAAGCCCAAGCCCAGACTTGGCCCAAAACTCATTTGGGTCAGGCTAACTAACCCGACGAATGGGCTTAGATCATTTAAAAGTTCGCGGGGCCAAGCAGCGGGTCTAGGCTATATGATTGGTATTTTTGAGTAAAATTATCGATCAAATCATTCTTGGCGAATTTTAAAAATAAATAAACAATTGCCAACAAATCATCTATCTTTAATTTAACTTTTGATACTTTTAAAAAAGTTTTATAATTTGATCCACTATAATGTTGCGTGATAGATATTAATTTTTTATTTGTTACGGACTCAATTATAGGGCCGAACTCATTTATCATCATTTCTTTCATTTTTTTTTTTTTCCCTTCACTTCTTTTGTTTGCAAACCAGTTCCTTAAACAATGTCATCAAATATATATACAATTCAATAATACTAGAATGATAATTTTTAGTATGAATTTAATGGATCCCACCAGTGTAGCAAAATCATGGTGTGTGTACGTAGGGTTGGGGTGTGTTAAGGTGCACTCAAAGCTGCAATGCTGGGATTGATTTTTATTCGCATGCTGATGCTCTGTCTCTGCTTCTCTGCTACTCTTTTTCTTTTTGCGTTCTTATGCACAGCGCACAAAGTGTAGTTTCCATTGCATACACAATAAACACATCTCAGGAGAATTTGAAATGAAAAACAAAGCTAGACGGGCAAAGTGAAATTTAAAACAAATTATAGAGGCTATTAATGTAACGTATTCATTACATTGGTAATCCCTATAGTTTTTTTAAAATCTCAATTTGATCTCTCTAGTTTTTAAAATATTAGTAATAATACATGATAAAGGGATTACATTACAATAAAATTGAAAGTGTAGCGAGTAAATTATTCAAATTCAAATTATAAAAATTAAGGCGACACTTCATTCAAACTTAAGAACTAGTGGTGTAATTTATCCAATAAAATTTGGATACCTTCTCCTTTTGCTTTGCAGTCACATATATATATATATATATATATATTCCATCTCTTTATAGATTTTGGTGTCCAAAAGCATTTGGTCTTGCAGCCTTGCTTATGTAGAAAGAAAAAGAGAAATAAAGGGTTGGGGGTGGGGAAAGCTAGGCGGGGAAAAGATTCAAAACTGTTGGGTTTCGAAAGGCAGGCATGGAGTAGGATTGGCCATTGGCCTGCCTAGCCCGTCCAGTTTAAAAGGATTGCGTAAAATATTGTTTAATTTACACCGAATCATTTAATTTGTATGGATTTGTTCGTTAATTGCAGATTAATTTGATCTGCAGTTTAAATTTATAATTTGCTTTCGAAACAACCATGCTCCGATATAATTAATACATATATTTGTTTTTTTACCTCTAATGAAATGTCAAAGTAAAAATCAGTATGAGAGTTATTTAATATGCGAAATTTATTGCAAATTAGTACTATACATATAAAAAATATTATACAAAATTAATTGGTGTTATATATATGAAAAATATCATGCGAATTAATATTATATATTATGCAAATGGTCGATAATTATTTAGGATTGTTCTTCAATCAATTAGCAAATTAAAACTGCCCAAACCGCGGTTTAGTTATCTGCCAATCCGCTATTGACAGTTTGGCTTATAATTTTATCCTCAAAGTACAAATCGCACTGCACACCCGCATGTTTAGTTTGATATTTTTAAAATTTGGGAAATTATTTTTGCTACAGAGTCAGACTGGACTAAGATTTTATACTCATTTAATATTGTTACGCTTAGAATAAAGATTTCTAGCCGGGTCCAGCTCATATAAAATATTAATTATGATTTTATATTATTTTAATTATAAAATAATGTAAAAAAAAAAATCTCAAAAAAGTATATATCTATTTCTTTCTAGGGTTTAAATTAAAATACTTGTTAAAAATCATATTTATTTATTTATTTTTGGTTACAAAAAAATGGTGAGATAGATAGGCTATTCCAATCTCACTGCCAGGACACATTATTCCACAGCATTCACAGGGCATCCACCGGACCAATGGTAGCACTAAGTGTAACGTGTCAAAATTTAGATAATTAAATATTAAATTAAGATTAAATTTCAATCAATATTTTATCATTCAAACTTTAGGGATGAAATAAAAAAACTAAACGCCAACCAAACCAACTAACCCATATTTTTACAATCTAAAGATCACCTAAACTCTTACAAGTCTAAGGTAACCTAGAGCTCTGATACCAAACTTGCACGGAAATATCATCCCGAGTTTGACCCACACTCCTCGGATGGTTAGCATATACGTACGCGCGTAAATCAAAGCACTCGTCTACTCTTGAGAACGAGGCAACAATATACATATACAAAACATCTCCACATAAGAACAAACATAACAATGTCAAACCTAAGACATTTAAATAAATCTCATAATCTTTTTTTTTTTTTTATACACTCTTTCTCACTATCACTCAAATTAAACAACAATCTATGGAGTCATGGTGGAGTATAAGGAATTTATCCATAGGTTCTTAATTAATTTTAATTTCATATAACCATGAGTGTGATTACAACTATAAAATAAATCCACATAAAAATCTTAAACTTGGCATACATAACTAATCAAAATAATTAAAATCAATCAATCAATTAAGAATCCTAAACTTTACATACACAACTAAACAAAATAATTAAGATCAACCAATCATCTAAAAATCTTAAACTTTACATACATAAATAATCAAAATAATTAAAATTGATCAATCATCTACATACAAATACAAAATCAATTCAACATCAAATAAATAAATAAAAATAACGAATTAAATATAAATTAAGAGAAGTAGATTTTGTACTCACAATATTATTTTAAACATCAAAAAAATATTTAAAAAACTAATAAAATTACCAAAATAAAACCCCAATCTTCTTCTTTTTCATTTTTCTTTTCTCCTCTTCCGTTGCCCCTTTTCACGCCACACAGCACTGTGTTTTGATTTCTCTCTCTCTCCCCCGCTCTCGGTGCCGTAGTTGCTGCTCTGTTTCTCTTTTTCCTTAATTTAAGTTTATAACCTAAACACTTGTTACATAACCTAATAGTTATTATATTATATAATATAAATATAACATAATTAAAACATAAATAAATATTACATATATTTTATCAATATATAAAATATTTTTTTATATATAAAATATATAAATATTTGAATTACTTATATATAATTGATTATCACATTAAATTAATTAAATGTCATATTAAATTCTTATAGATTCACATAATTAATAAAGCCAAACATAAAATAAAGTTATAATAAATAAGCAATGACCTACGAAAAATTAAGATCGTTATAGTAAGTGTATCAATGGTCCCACGCATTGGGAGTGGTATATAATAGAGATGACCCCAAGTATTGAGCAAAGTAGTCTGAAACTCATCCGTTGAACCAACCACCCGTCAGTAAAATCATATGTATTTTACCATTGAATTTTGTTCATGTTTCAAATTCAAATAATAAATAAAAGGATTTAAATAACTTAATATTCATTTAAGAAGAAACTAAAAGAAAAATTAATAATTCATATTTATGGGGTTAAGTTGGCATGTTTGAGATTAAAACAAAAAAAATTAGAATCTGACTTGGAATAGTTAGATTAGGCCCGATGTCAGGCTAAGCTTAGTTTAGAATGACATGATCCTCTTAATATATAATACAAAGGTGGCCCAAAATTTGTCCACTCCTAAAATGAAGCAGGTCCTGTCAGACAAGCTGGATTTTAACTGTTCATATAGTTATTAACATATTTTTTTATGTAAGGATTTTGATCAACAAAAATTACAGGAGATTATTTCAATTTGCTCATCTTATCTACTTCTCATAACCTCGTATAATTGTTTGAATACTAAAGTCTTTACTAGTGTTTAAAAACTACAAGAAACCACATAAATTATCAATACTTTCTCTATCAATTTATTCAAGCAAATTTTTTTTAGGAAAGTAATTGACACCCCCTCCAATCACCACCCCCACTACCCCCACACATACGTGGCGGGTGGTGATTAAAGAAGAAGGAAAAAAAGAAAAAGAAAAAAGAAAAACTGGCCACTCAGAGAGAGGGGGTCAAAGGGAGTATCTCCTTAAGGGATCCAACTCACTTTTCTTTTTTTTAATATGATTTGAAGCTTATTAAATAAATTATTTTTTATTTGTTCATTGTGAGATTTGTTTAACAGGAAATTCTAATATACATCTATTTAAAAATGGTATATTATATATATTCTTAGTTATGTAATTTTTTTTTAGTTATGATCAATTTTTTCTTTAATTATGATATTATTTTAATTATGACTCATGAATTCTTTAGTTATGTCTCATATTATATTTAATTATGATATTTTTTTCTTTTTTTAATTATGACTCAAAAAATTAAAATTAAAAATACATACTCCCTCCGTCTCAAAACATTAGTTCCTTATTTCATTTTTCATTATCTCAAAATATTAGTCCATTTTCAAAAATTAAGTACAAAAATAATATAAATTTCTTATTTTGTTCTTCTTTTAAATTCATCAACGACATAAATAGTACAATTATCACATTGATTCTCTAAAAAATGTACTATCAAAAAATAATTTTAAAAAATTATTATTTTTAAAATATAATAATTATACTATCAAAAAAAGATATATTCTTCAAAAAAAAAAAAAAAAAAAAAAATTTATTTTGAGATAGATGAAATATAGCGCACCCTTTTTGAAAGTGTGCACATGTTTTCAGTTTAAAATAGTTATTTAATTTTGGAGTACAATACTTACGTAAGTGGTTTTTCAAAACTTTGAGTGGGGCTGGATTGATTTTGACGAAATTTTTCCAATTTTTACAAAACAAATCAAAAAGAAGGGCAGCCCTCTTCCAAATGTACACCAAAGAAAGGTGCATTTTCTACTTTTTTTTTTTTTTTTTTTTTTTTTTAAAACTGAAATTAATTTCAAAAGTTTTAAAATTTGAAAATATATATATTTCTAATTGTTTTTAAAATAAATTCTTACACTCTTCTTTTTTTTGTTAACATAAATTTCAGAACATAAACCTTAAACTTCGGATCAATTACCATGTGTATCAACAGGAAATCAAGACAAAATGACATACCTGAATCTATTGATGAATGATTAAACGGAAGCGTGATTATCAATAAACTCTTTGTTATTGACTATGTTATTGCCTTCTAATCCTTTCCCCTTTGGTGCCTTATGTTTCTCCTTGAGAGGATTTAGAAAACATGGCAGTGTTCTTTTTCACCACTTGGGAAGGAATAGGGACCATAACCTTTTAAAGGTTGTAATTGGTTTTCATAATGAAAGTTATAAAGTCCCATGAAACCACCATATGGGATATTAAATGACATCGCTACTCATTAACCATTAAATTCATTAATTAGCCATTAAACCAATTAATTAGTCATTAAACCAACTTTAACCAATATGTTTTAATTTCTATTTCTGCCCCTCATAGAAATAGAAATTATACAACTAGTATCTACACATTAGGTCCATAACACATATACCCTTAAGCCTATTAACTAAATTGAATCACTTAAATTGTAAGCTTTTTATAAATGATAACACCACATTTAATTATGTGGTCCCATTGAGACATTATCTAACAATCTCCCCTTTGGACCACATATGTACCTGAAAAATGTGCTTAACTTTAGTGAGCTCAGAAATTTGTTATCATAACTTGAGGGTATCCAAACAATCTTGTCCATTAACTATACTAATATAGGATCAAAGCGGTCTTCGTTACATCAATCGTAACTCGACCCACCAATGGTCACGTATACTAATACAGCTAAATGACATAGATCAATCATGGATGCGTAGCATGGAAATTACATGTGATGTGATCCATACATGCCTATTTCCAACCGGGTCCTACTTAACTTTATTGAGATCAATACTTCACATTACGTAATGAGCGTAATAAATCAATACTTTATTTCGCGAAATTAATCTAATTACATAGATAAAACTTAAGGTGACATAAAGCAAGAATATAAATACAAACTCCCACTAAACCGAATGTTCTCAAATAGAACAACACCCATCTGAAAGCAAAGGTGCTCATGAAAGACCTTGGGTGGTAGTCCTTCGTAAGTGGATCCGCTATCATGGAGTTTGTCCCAATGTGCTCTATGGAAATCATCCACTCTGCACTCTTTCTTTTACAACTAGGAACTTGATATCAATATGCTTTGATTTTGTCGAGCTCCTATTGTTATTGGAATATAAACCGCAGACTTATTGTCACAATATAACTTAAGTGGTCTTTCGGTGCCTTCCAAAATACGCAACCCGGTGACAAAATTCGCAGCCATATCCCTTGGTTTGATGCCTCATAACATGCTACAAATTCTGCGCCATGGTGGATGAAGCTATGAGCGTCGCTGCGCAGACCTCAAGAAATTGCTCCCCGACTAATGAGATAAATATAGCCGATGTGGATTTCCTCTTGTCTTGGCATCCAAAGAAAATCGAGTCGGAATATCCAATGACCTCTAACTTATCCGATCTCCTATATGTGAGCATATATTCCTTTGTTCTCAGAATATCGCATAACCCCCTTGACTGCTTTCCAATGATCAATGCAAGGATTACTTAAAAATCTGCTTAACATGCCAACTATGAACGCAATATCCGGACGCGTACATACTTGAGCATACATTAGACTCTCTAGAGCCGAGGCATAAGGAATCTTCTGCATTTCTTGAATTTCAAGAGGTCTTCGCATTGGCGAGACTAAACTTGTCTCCCTTAGCAACCGGGTTTCACACGGTTTACAATTTTGCATGCCAAATCTATTGAGTACTTTTTCGATATAGCTCCTTTGTGATAATCCCTGAATACCCGAGAACGATCTCGGTGTATTTCGATTCCTAATACAAAGAAGCATCACCAAGATCTTTCATTTCAAAATTCTTAGATAGAAATCTCTTGGTGTCATGCAATAAGTTTATATCGCTTGTAGCAAGCAATATGTCGTCAACATATAAAACCAAAATATGTGTTTACTCCTTGAACTTGTGATACACACATTCATCAACAACATTAGTTTCAAAACCATACGAAGTGATAACTTGATGAAATTTGAAGTACCAATCGAGAAGCTTGTTTGAGTCCATAGATGGATTTAGTCAATTTGCAAACCATATTCTTTGGGTCTCGACACAAAGTTTTCGTCGCACCATATAAATTGTTTCTTTAATGTCACCATTAAGAAAAGTCTTTTGACAACCATCGATGCAACTCAAGATCAAAATATGCAACAAGCGCCATAATTGTCCTAAAAGAATCTTTCAAGAAACCGGAGAGAAAGTTTCTTTAAAGTCAATTCCTTCTTTTGAGTAAAGCCTTTGGCTACAAGACGTGCCTTATACCTCTCCACATTACCATTTGAATCCCTTTTGGTTTTAAATATCCATTTACAACCCTCACGCTTCGCACCAACCGTAATGAGACAAGTTCCCAAACTTTATTGTCTTGCATAGACTTATATTCTTCATTCATGGCTTCTATCCACTTATGAGAGTTGGAACTTTCCATGGCTTGACGAAGTTGATTGGATCATCTTTCGACATTCCATTTTCTACCTCATGTTCGGAGATATACAATATAATCATCTGAAAGTGCAAATCTCCTTTCTCTTGTGGATCGCCTTAATGGCACATTCTTGAGGTTAAGGTTGTAGAGTTTGTTCCTCGTGAATAATTACCTCATCTTGAATGGGGGTTTGAACTATATTATCTTGAACAACATTGTCTGGTTGAGGATCCGAAATTACTTCTCGAGTAATGACAGGTATAGGAACCTGTGATTGGTCAAAAGTAGTAGTAGTAAGTGGGATTACTCGCTTCCTCCTCAAAGACAATGTCTCTAATCGATTTCTCCCCCAAACTCAACATCCTCAAAAATGTTGCAATTCGAGTCTCAAATTTTGACTTATTTGTGGGATCATAAAACTTGTAACCCCGTGATCGTTCGGCATAGCCAATAAAGTAGCTGCTAATGGTTTTAGAGTCCAATTTTCGTTCATGAGGTTTATAAGGCCTCGCCTCAGCAGGACACCCCCACACATGCAAATGGTTTAGACTAGGCTTTCGCCCAACCCAAAGCTCATAAGGTGTTTTTACAACTGCTTTAGTTGGCACCGATTTAAGATATAAGTTGCTCTCTTTAAAGCCTCACCGCAGAGGGACTCTGGTAAAGTAGAATGACTGATCATACTTCTTACCATATCCTTAAGAGTCCGGTTACGTCTCTCAGATACACCATTCATGCTAGGTGATCCTGGCATGGTGTATGGGACGATTCCACATTCCTCGGTATTTTGCAAAGCGGTCACGGGCGTTGTTCACCGATCCATCATATACGCCATAGTATTCACCACCACGGTCGGACGACACTTTTAATCCGTTTGTTGAGTTGTAACTCAACTTCGCCTTAAATTTTTGAATACGTCCAAAGGCGTGATTTCTCATGGATAAGAAATAGATACCCATATCTCGAATAGTCGCTCTATGAATGTGATAAAATATTGTTGACCATTCCAAGACGCCATAGGGAACGGGCCACAAATGTCCGTATGAATTAATTCTAAGACATCTGTAGTCCTATGGGCACCATATTTCTTTATTTTGGTCTGTTTTCCTTGATACACTCAACACGTACATCAAAATCAAAAATCAAGAGAGTCCAAAATTCCATCGACACAAGGCGCTCAACTCTAGATTTAGAGATGTGACCTAGGCATTTGTGCCATAATGAAATTTGAAGTTTTAGTTAATTTACGCTTTGTACCTCGTGATTCCACGTGCAAGGTTTCATTATAAGATGCAATAGTTTCGAGCAAATATAGATTATCAAACACATTAAGTAAACCAAGACCAACAACATTTGAATTAATAGACATACTAAACTTCATATTTCCAAAAGAACAATAATATCCCAATTTGTCCAATACGTAAACGAAATTAAATTCCGTCTAAAAGACGGTACAACAAAAGTGTCTAATAAATCCAAATAATAACCAGTTTACAGTAATAATCTAAAGTACGCTATTGCCTGCACTTCTATTGACTTGCCATCACCCACAAAGCTGTATCTTTCAAAGATCGTTGGCTTTTCGGTAGTTCAGTAACCTGCATAGAAACACATATGTGAGTAGTAGCACCAGAATCTACCCACCAAGTGTTTCTTGGTACTGAAGCTAAATTTATTTCAGAACAGACCAAAACATGAAATGTACCTTTCTTTACACGCCAGCACGATTTGGCACAATCCTTCTTTCTGTGTCCGGGCTTGCCACAAAAGAAACAACCATCCTGCACTTTCTGTTTCTTTGGTTCCGGACCTTGAGGAATAGCAACTTCCTTTCCCTTATGCTTTCTTTTGCCCGTATGCTTGGAGGTGCTTGCCAGATGAAACCTTTGTCGGTCCTTTCTTGCTTCAATCTCTCTTCCTCTTGCACACAAAATGAAATGAGCTCATTGAGAGTCCATTTCTCCTTCTCGCGATTATAATCGACCTTAAATTGGTAAATTGTGCGGGAAGAGATGAGAACTAAATGCACGAGCAAATCATCAGATAGGTCGAGCTTTAGTGCCTTAAGTTTTGAAGCAAGATGAGACATTTCCATGATGTACTCGCGAACATTACCCTTGCCTTTATACTTTATTGAAATCAAGCTTGCTAAAAGCGTGCTTGTTTCACCTTATCGTTTTAGCAAAACGCTTTTGAATTCTGAAGAAATTCATCGGCAACGGTAACATCCTCTGTTATAGCACCCGAAGACTTCGAATCCCACGCTTCATGATCATAAGACTTAGCCTGTTAGAACGATCCCACTTTTCAAAGTACACAATTTCCTCAGGAGTACTTTGTGCAGTGAGAGCATTCGGTTTTGGCATGCTTAATACCAAGTCTATGTCCATGCAGCCGAGAACAATCAATATGTTCTCTTTCCAGTCCTTAAAGTTTGTTCCATTTAACATTGGAACATTGTTCATGTTAGCAGAGATTGAAGTAGTCGACATTAAAGCTGAATCCAAAAGAAAATAAAAGGAATAAACAATTATGCTCACATTAAGTTACCAAACAGATAATCTCTAAATAAATTAATTTAATGACAACATCTCAAGATACCTAGCACAACATTAATACCAAACCTTTGGGTAGTGATATTAACTGTAAGTGGTATTCTTGTTGTAATGATCAAACATTGACAATAAGTTATGTCAAATAACAAATCTATCTTTGGATGGATTTATTATTCACATTAGGTTTCCTTTACAATTGGCACATGTTTATCACCACAAAATGTGTGTGTAATTCTGCCAAGTATTAATCATGTCTTTGGACCGATAAATACCGCATGAGATACAGACATGAATAGCAAAACATTCCATATAAAACCATCTAAACAAGAGAGATCACTTTTCTGACATCTTGTTTGAATTGACTTATATTTAGAACGTTAGGAAATGAAATTGTCAGAGACGTTGTATAAATTACAAGAAATTTAAAGATTTCTTAATTTGTTACCCCGAAATATTATATAATCTGCAGCAATCCCAATTATATACATACATATATAAATAGAATTGACGGTCCAAAAACAAACCCGATTAATCGAATCATTTACAATTCCGTAAAAGATTGCCATTTTCACGTAACAAAACAGAAAAACAGAATTTACATCCATAAGAAAATTCGAACTGATTTCAGAAACTAAATAGAATGAATAAAGCATATCAATTACGATAATACACATGATAATGTAGGCTCGATACCAATTGTTAACATAAATTTGAACATAAACCTTAAACTTCGGATCAATTACCATGTGTATCAACAGAAATCAAGACAAAATGACATACCGAATCTATTGATGAATGATTAAACAGGCGTGATTATCAATAAACTCTTTGTTATTGACTATGTTATTGCCTTCTAACTGGTTGACCTTTGGTGCCTTATGTTTCTCCTTGAGAGGATTTAGAAAACATGGCAGTGTTCTTTTTCACCACTTGGGAAGGAATAGGGACCATAACCTTTTAAAGGTTGTAATTGGTTTTCATAACTGAAAGTTATAAAGTCCCATGAAACCACCATATGGGATATTAAACAGACATCAGTTACTCATTAACCATTAAATTAATTAATTAGCCATTAAACCAATTAATTAGTCATTAAACCAACTTTAACCAATATGTTTTAATTTCTATTTCTGCCCCTCATAGAAATAGAAATTATACAACTAGTATCTACACATTAGGTCCATAACACATATACCCTTAAGCCTATTAACTAAATTGAATCACTTAAATTGTAAGCTTTTTATAAATGATAACACCACATTTAATTATGTGGTCCCATTGAGACATTATCTAACATTTTTACCATTTCTGGCCACATCCTGATAATCGAATAGTCATCACCCATGACTCTAGCCACCTACCTTCCACAACTAACTACCGCTTTCAACAATTCACCTAATATATATATATATATATATTCAAAATATTTGTATATGCTAAATATATATATATTTTTTTTTTACAAAAGAAAAAAAAAAAGCTTGTTTCTCTTTTTCGTAAATAACAAATTGACAATACGTGAATATTTTCCAATATATTAAGAAGACTAAGAGGGGAATAAGAAAGTTACAACTGTATGATGAATAATTAAGGGACGTTAAATTTGATAATAAAGGTGTGGCGAGATTGTTTAATGATATTGAGTTAGGTAATAAAAAATCTGACCGTCAATCAGACAAGATCGTAGTTAAGAGTATAAAATTAATTAGAAATGTTCAATGGGGACAATGTACTAAAGACGAAGCTGTGGTCCACTACGTATTGTTTTTCGTCATAAGTGATAATAGTCGGTCAGATTTCGTCCCCACACCTGACAAGATATTTATTGGAGTTGGTGAGGGTAATCTTAAGACCTGGATTGTTGATCCTGACAAGTCCGACCGGTTTCGAATGCTAAAGAAAATGAGATTCAAGCTGGTTGGTAGTAAGGACAAAGAGTACGTTCGTCACGAAATTTTGTACAATACGAGTTATGTCAAAATTGTTGTCTTTCCGTTTGGAGGGAAGACGACTGGATTAGATTAGGGATATACAAAAATAATATCAATAATTTATATACTGACGAAGAACTCTCCTCTTCCTCTGATAACAAGATCCAGCACAGTGGCCCATCTGCCCAATCTCCCTCTACCTCGAAGAACCCTCAAGAACAGGAAAAACTGCCTAGGCCAGAAATCTCGGACGACACAGTTACTTCTCCAACAGAATAAGCTTCAAGGACTACAATTAAGGCGCCGTCTACAACGTCATAGGCCCTGTTTCGTAGAGCTGTGGGAAGGTGCTTATATCTTATGCCTTAACAGCTTATGCCTTATAACTATGAACATAAGCTGATTTCTGACTTATAAATTAAGCTTCTCCTACCCCACTTAAAGAATAAGCTGATTTCTGACTTACAAAAAGCTATAAGCTGCATTATTAAGCTAAACCAAACACATCAAAATAGTTTAAATTAAGCTGAAAGCTAAAATAAGCTAAAAAAAAGCTGTACCAAACAGGGCCATAGACAATGTCAAATACTCGACAGCTCCTACTGAATTAATGAAGAATTTAGTAGGTTGCCAGAGAGACTTCTATGTATTTGTTAAATTCTAACCATATCTCACTATTAGAGGAGGAATTCTTTGTATTGTATTAACAAATAGGGACAATAGTTGGATAGATGCAATGTCTCCAAAAATGAGATAATGGTTTGATGTAAATGTAACCACTGTCATGATTAATGAAAAAATTTATTAATTTTATATATGAAACCATTCAAACTTTTATTTACTTACTACATTTCTCTTATCATCAACTATTATATCTTGAGTCACATCGTTATTTTTTACACTAATTATTACATTTTGTAAAACATCAGTAAATTCCGCAAGATTTATAACAACTGATCCTCTCCGATCAACTTCGTTTTTTCTAGCAACACCAACCTCCGAAATCGACGGACTAGGATCAACATCACTAGCACCATCACCACCTTTGCGTATATCAATCTTAGACAAACTCAGACGACCTTTGCGTTCATGAATAACTGAACCACTTTCTTCAAAACCTCCTAACAAAAAATCTCTTCGCCTCTCCTGTAAACCCATAGACATAGTCCGTGTCAGAATCGAAATAGCCTTGGTTGGAGCACAATGCCAAATATCAACATTATCATTAGTATATTTTTTAGATAACACAACAATAGATGGGGCCCTCATTTGTGAATCTTCTGGCATGTTATTCGTAGAATACTTCAAATACCCCTTCATTTTACAGTACGTAATACCTCTTTTAATATTAGAAATTTCAAGTCGATACTTCACCATCCATGGCACTTGTTTGTCATTAATGGAACAATAACTATTTCCATAATACACTAACTCGCATTAACAATCCACAAGGAAAATAAAATAAGTCTACAAACTGTCATTATCATCTAACGTCTGATCATACACATTTACTCTAACCAACCCACTAGCATTGGGTGCGTGTAACAACCTCAGTCCATAATTAACTACTACTCCGTAATTAAGGATGTTAATTAAGTGGTTAAAAAATTTATGTGTTTATTATGTATTTTGTATGTTATTTGGGCCTTCAATCTGCTACTCGTAATAATATCTATCATGATTTATACTTTGATATGAAATGATTTATGCCTTGATATGAATTGGATAGCCTAAACAATCTCAGAAACTGAAATTGAACACATGGATTGACTAATTAGAAGTTTTGGAACCATCTGAGAAGTTTTGTTAAAAACTGATTCAGTTTAGTAAAATCGCATGTGATTAAATTAAGCCTTAATTGGAACTATTTTTGAATAATTGAATTTTGTGCTAACCTTGACTAATTAAGGTTACTTGTGTTTGATTTGAATGATGCATCATTAGTACCTAATCTAATCTTATTAATGGTCCAAGATGTAATTGAGTGTATAATGGGTTGAGGCATTTGGTGATATTGAATGTAGAGGATTAAAACTCTTGTGGGTGTGTTAGAATAATGCATGTGTGTGCACGTGTTGTGTATTCAAATGTGAGAGTGTGTGTTGTGTAGTTTCTGATGAAATATGAGAGAATGTAGGCCACATTCTTTGGCTCATTATACTTCATTAAATTGAGAGTTCAAGCTTAAGAGAGAGAGTTAGGCTTTAGTGAGAGGGAGCTCACAAGCTTGAAGAAGAAGAAGAAAACTAGGAAATTCATCTCACATTTCTGAAATTAAAGCCTTGGGTAAGGATTCTATGTCTAATTTCTGTAGCTATTCCTCCATGCATCATGATTTTATCAAGCTTTAAGCCACTTTCATGAGAGTGCAAGAAATGAATCTTTCAACATGTAGATTTCTTTCATGTGTATTCATAGTAAATCATCTTTGATTTTATCATTTTGAGTTTGAGTTTTAAAGTCCTTGCATGCATGTGAGCTTTAATCATGTCCATGGTTTCAGAATTCATGAGTTTGTTTATCACCATTTGCATGTTATGAAAAACCATGGAAGAGTTGAAAAATGTTGCATGAAGAAGTTTTGGTTCAAACCTTTCAAGAATTGATGAGTTTTTTAATAAAAGATGTTTTAAGGATCTTGTATTGGAGTTTTCTAAAGCCATTTTATGTATTTGATCAAATCATGCAAGACCCTAAGTTTTGAAAGTTGTTTGGAAGCCATTTTTGTTAAGCTTGGTGCCCAGAAATTTACAGTAGGCTCGAGCAAAGAAGTGGTGGCTCGAGCCAACATTACGAGCTCTCAGAATTTTGAACTTTACAGAAGCTGGCTCGAGGGAAGGAGTTCTGGCTCAAGCGAGCTCTGTTTTTGCCTTCTGCTGGCTCTAGCCACCAACTTATTTTCAGCATGTTTTCTAAAGATGTTTTAAGTACATATCTTCACTCCCATCTCTTTATGGGCATTCTTAGGCATGATTTATGAGCCGTTAAAGATTAATAAGCTAAGAAACAACATAAGTAAGTGAATTAGAAAATATGTGTTGAATCCGAGTATATGGGCAATATGAACAAGTTATGTAGCACGGAATGAATAGGAAATTAAAGTGTGAAAGCTAAGCCATGAATGGCCACATGAATGAGTAATAATGAGACATGTTTTGTGCTATGTACATTTATGTTTGTAGGTCAAGACTCAGAGACTGACCAACCGTTTCTGGAAGCCCACTGTGAGTAACAATATTGTAAAGATATGTTCAATTCTAATTATTTTCTGAACGATTGACTGTTCTGCTTTCTGAAGTAACATTGTTTACTGAATGAACGTTTGTCCTATTTGTGAACTATACTCGTGGCATCCATAGCAACTCACTTTATCGCATCGCATCTTTATCATATCGCCATCATTACAGAGATCTCTGTCGGTTCCAATGTTGGAACTACTACTGTTTACTGTTTAATGGCCATCAACTGACTGCTCGGTCTATTAAGACCTACTGTACTATTTTGCTATTGGATGTACCACATATGATTGTTATGATTTCTAATTGACTGATATGGCATAAAATATGAGCCACTGATTGAATAATTGATATACTGATGCAAATGACTGTTTTAATTACTAAAAGAGCATTCATTCTTAACTCCTTTACGCATTCGTTATTCACTGGGCTTTAGCTCACTGTTTATATATATATATATATATATATTTATAGGTGAGCGTTCTGGAGGGCAAGTGTAGGAAGGTTTTTACCGAGCCACTGTTTTGAAGCCTACCAAGTGTTTTGGATGCCTCCGAGTTGGGGCTAGGCCTGGAAGGCCGTTAGCAAGCTTTCGATTATGTTATACATTTTTGTCCCGTACATCTGTTTTTTGTATAAGATATTATGTTATATGTTATGTAATGTAAGTGGATAAATTAACGCTTTTGTATGTGATTATTTGTTCATATAGGTGCACAACTCGTTGGACTATTGGTTTTTTGTTTATTGCTTTCGCAAGCCTCGATTATTTTGATTATACAGGAAGACCTTTGGTAATCCAAGGATTACTGGCTAGTTACGATGCTAAACCTATAAGGGTGGGTTTGGGTCGTGACAGAATGGTATCAGAGCACGAGTTAATTTACTCACACACGTGTCTATATGAGCTGTAGAGTGTCCTAGAAAAGAAATAGAGGCATTGCATTATCATGTGTAAGTGTGTGAGCTATTATGAACATATCCTTATTGAAAATGAAATGAAATGAAACCTATGTGTATGAACAAAGAAGTTATGTGGAATAACATATAATGTTGAATTCAATATTGAACGTGTAATTCTTGTGAACATGGCCATATGAACGTGAAAGACTACGTAACCTATGTGAATATATTTGCATTGAAATGAAATGACGAACATGTTTGATAAAAAATGAAAATGAAAAAAATGAAATCAATGAGGACTTTCCCTATGTTAATTATTACCCTGTTTATGTATAGACAAATGGAAAGGACAAGGAATATAGACGAATCTGAATCTTCCGATGCTAGAATTAACCGGCTAGAAAGAATGGTCGAAGCCTTAACTGAATCTTTGAGTCAACAACAACAAAGGCAAATACATGTACCTAAACTAACTAATTATGATTTGATAACTTTGACACAGAAATACAATAAAATGAAGCCATCGAAATTTTGAAGGGGTATTGAACCACTGAAAGCTGAGGCTTGGGTTTTAGAAACTGAGAAAATATTTGAAGTATTTCCGTGTACTGAGACACAAAAAGTTTTGTTGGTGACATTCACGCTTAAAGAAAAAGTTAGGAGATAGTGGATGTTAGTACGAAATGATAATGAGGGTATGACATGGGTCAAATTTAAAGAAATTTTCTTTGAAAAATATTTTTCCCAATGCATTCGAGATAGAAAAGTATCTGAGTTTGAACAACTTAAGCAAGGTGATATGACCGTGGTCGAATATGAGGCAAAGTTTACCGAACTAGCTCAATATGCACCCTATATGATAGACACTGACTACAAAAATGCTCGGAATACTGAAATGACTGACGCAGGTATTACCTTAATTATGTGCAATTGTTTATGTGGGAATTTTTGTGGGAATCATACATTCCTTAAATTGATATAGATTGTGGACATGTTGATTGAACCAATTGAATTATTAGAATTATGAACCCTAGTTATTGACTGTCTTGAAGACTTGCTAAATTTTATGTGAGATGTTCGAAACCTTATGAACTTAACGAATCACCTGTGCTTTGGGATTTTTTGGGACTTGTGAACAACGAGAATTTGCTGGGTGAGATCTTTGTACCGTATTGCAACAATTTGATATGAACTGTTAGGTATGACCTTTTGAACTATGCTAAAACTATTGGACATGGGAACACATTATGATTGACTATAATTTGGGAAATCTTTGGACTTACATATATCCATACCTTTGCTTGGGATGTTGATCGATTCAAACTTGACACACTCTTTGTATCTACGGCATTTGTATATAGATTAAGTGGACTTATGACTCATTGCGTTAACTATCATATCTGGGAAACTGTTTTGTGTCCATCTGTACATCGAACTTGTGAATCGGTACTGGGAATGTTATTAGATTCTAGACATGCACATTTATGACTTTACCTTTGCTCGGAATTGTGTGTCATGTTATTTGTTTTATTAACTAGACTATCGAGACTATGACTTTGTAATTGTGTAACTTGTTCGAACACCCCAAATAGTAAACCTATGCTTGAATGACTCCATGACTAATTTGGAACTTCTGCATAACAACTTGCTATTATGTGCCCCCGAAGAACTTTGTATGATACATTACTGTGTATCATATGCCTACATGAAAGACTTATTTGGAAAACTGCTATATTGACTATGACACCTACCTCTTGATATGAACAACTACATGCCTGTGCACCTACATGTGAACACATTGTGTATATATATGACCTGAAACACTTTGATATGAACTATTATGATACATAACTCTGATGTGATTTTGAGAACTGATGAACTTAGAACAACTGTGGAACTATTGATTATGTACCTAAGCGAATGGAGTATGAACTGTAGAACCAAATGTGCTTCGTTTGAAAATGATGAGGATAAAAATTTTACCTGATCTGATCTAATCTGATAGAACCTTGGTTGATGACACCTTTGTTTGAACTGATAGAACTTTTGTTTAATGACATACATTGGATGGAACTTTCAGCTGATGTGATCCGATAGGACTTTACTTTGACTTGACCTGAGGAGAACTTTACTTAATTCGAGAACCATTATCTGATTTGATTACAATATGGGGGATCGCGAATTGCTTATGATTGAATAACAGGGTTGTGTTGCTAAGAGAACTAGCCGAATGAAAATTTGAATCAATTTTGAACACTTACGAAGAATATGAACTATCAATAGCAGACTAATTTGATTGTAAACTCTAACTACCTGGAAGTATATAAAATCAGTATGTTCTGTGAATGACTGCTTCTGTATTAACATGTAATACAATTGAATAGGTGGAAACTGAGGCTGATGAATAGTATGTAAATGATTACTTCATAATTGCGTTCATTGCTATGAGGTTAATATATGAATTTTCCTTGTATACCTGATAATTTCTGAATGACTTTGAATGACTGTGGTGGGATGTTGCATCAAATACTGAATTGAACTATGAACTGTTAAATGATTGGGAAACGAATTAAGTCTCTGTAACAAGCTGAATGAGAGGAAACTACCTACGAAATGGGGAACAGTGTAAACCTAAAATATCTTATATCCATCTGATATATATATGTGGTAACTCAAGTTTGGAGGACCAAACTTTTTAAGGTGGGAGCAGAATAACCCGGTCCATAATTAACTACTAATCCGTAATTAAGGATGTTAATTAAGTGGTTAAAAAAGTTATGTGTTTATTATGTATTTTGTGTGTTATTTGAGCCTTCAATCTACTACTCGTAGTAATATCTATCATGATTTATGCTTTGATATGAAATGATTTATGCCTTGATATGAATTGGATAGCCTAAACAGTCTCAGAAACTGAAATTGAGCACATGGATTGACTAATTAGAATTTTTGGAACCATCTGAGAAATTTTGTTAAAAACTGATTCAGTTTAGTAAAATCGCATGTGATTAAATTAAGCCTTAATTGGAACTATTTTTGAATAATTGAATTTTGTGCTAACTTTGGCTAATTAAGGTTACTTGTGTTTGATTTAAATGATGCATGATTGGTACCTAATATAATCCTATTAATGATCTAAGATGTGATTGAGTGTATAATGCGTTGAGGCATTTGGTGATATTGAATGTAAAGGATTAAAACTCTTGTGGGTGTGTTGGAATAATGCATGTGTGTGCACGTGTTGTGTATTCAAATGTGAGAGTGTGTGTTGTGTAGTTTCTGATGAAATATGAGAGAACGTAGGCCACATTCTTTGGCTCATTATACTTCATTAAGTTGAGAGTTCAAGCTTAAGAGAGAGAGTTTGGCTTTAGTGAAAGGGAGCTCACAAGCTTGAAGAAGAAGAAGAAAACTAGGAAATTCATCTCACATTTCTGAAATTAAAGCCTTGGGTAAGGATTCTATGTCTAATTTCTGTAGCTATTTCTCCATGCATCATGATTTTATCAAGCTTTGAGCCACTTTCATGAGAGTGCAAGAAATGGATCTTTCAACATGTAGATTACTTTCATGTGTATTCATAGTAAATCATCTTTGATTTTATCATTTTGAGTTTGAGTTTTAAAGTCCTTGCATGCATGTGAGCTTTTATCATGTCCATGGTTTCAAAATTCATAAGTTTGTTGATCACCATTTGCATGTTATGAAAAACCATGGAATAGTTGAAAAATGTTGCATGAAGAAGTTTTGGTTCAAACCTTTCAAGAATTGATGAGTTTTTAAATAAAAGATGTTTTAAGGGTCTTGTATTGGAGTTTTCTAAAGCTATTTTATGTATTTGATCAAATCATGCAAGACCCCAAGTTTTGGAAATTGTTTGGAAGCCATTTTTGTTAAGCTTGGTGCCCAGAAATTTACAGTTGGCTCGAGCGAAGAAGTGGTAGCTCGAGCCAACATTACGAGCTCTCAGAATTTTGAACTTCGCAGAAGCTGGCTCGAGCGAGCTCTGTTTTTGCCTTCTGCTGGCTCTAGCCACCAACTTATTTTCAACATGTTTTCAAAAGATGTTTTAAGTACATATCTTCACTCCCATCTCTTTATGGGCATTCTTAGGCATGATTTAAAGTCCTTGCATGCATGTGAGCTTTTATCATGTCCATGGTTTCAGAATTCATGAGTTTGTTGATCACCATTTGCATGTTATGAAAAACCATGGAAGAGTTGAAAAATGTTGCATGAAGAAGTTTTGGTTCAAACCTTTCAAGAATTGATGAGTTTTTAAATAAAAGATGTTTTAAGGGTCTTGTATTGGAGTTTTCTAAAGCTATTTTATGTATTTGATCAAATCATGCAAGACCCCAAGTTTTGGAAGTTGTTTGGAAGCCATTTTTGTTAAGCTTGGTGCCCAGAAATTTACAGTTGGCTCGAGCGAAGAAGTGGTGGCTCGAGCCAACATTACGAGCTCTCAGAATTTTGAACTTCAGGGCGGCTCGGCGAAGGAGTTCTCACGGCGAGCTCTTTTTTTTTCTGCCTCTCTAGCCACCAACTTATTTTCAACATGTTTTCAAAAGATGTTTTAAGTACATATCTTCACTCCCATCTCTTTATGGGCATTCTTAGGCATGATTTATGAGCCATTAAAGATTAATAAGTTAAGAAACAACATAAGTAAGTAAATTAGAAAATATGTGTTGAATCCGAGTATATGGGCAATATGAACAAGTTATGTAGCACGGAATGAATAGGAAATTAAAGTGAGAAAGCTAAGCCATGTATGGCTACATGAATGAGTAATAATGAGACATGTTTTGTGCTATGTACATTTATGTTTGTAGGTCAAGACTCAGAGACTGACCAACCGTTTCTAGAAGCCCACTGTGAGTAACAATGTTGTAAAGATATGTTCAATTCTAATTATTTTCTGAACGATTGACTATTCTGCTTTTTGAAGTAACATTGTTTACTGAATGAATGTTTGTCCTATTTGTGAACTGTACTCGTGGCATCCATAGCAACTCATCTATTATATCGCTATCTTATTCTATCATATCGCTATCGCCATCAAGCAGAGATCTCTGTCGGTTCCAATGTTGGAACTACTACTGTTTACTGTTTGATGGCCATCAACTGACTGCTCGGTCTATTAAGACCTACTGTACTGTTTTGCTATTGGATGTACCACATATGATTGTTATAATTTCTAATTGACTGATATGGCATGAAATATGAACCACTGATTGAATAATTGATCTACTGATGCAAATGACTGTTTTAATTACTGAAAGGACATTCATTCTTAACCCCTTTACGCATTCGTCATTCACTGGGCTTTAGCTCACTGTTTTTATATATATATTTATAGGTGAGCGTTCTGGAGGGCAAGTGTAGGAGGGTTTTTACCGAGCCACTGTTTTAAAGCCTACCAAGTGTTTTGGATGCCTCCGAGTTGGGGCTAGGCTTGGAAGGCCGTTAGCAAGCTTTCGATTATGTTATACATTTTTGTCCCGTACATCTGTTTTTTTGTATAAGATATTATGTTATATGTTATGTAATGTAAGTAGGTAAATTAACGCTTTTGCATGTGATTATTTGTTCATATAGATGCACAGCTTGTTGGACTATTAGTGTTTTGTTTATTGCTTCCGCAAGCCCCGATTATTTTGATTATACAAGAGGCCTTCGGTAATCCAAGGATTACTGGCCGGTTACGATACTAAACCTATAGGGGCAGGTTTGGGTCGTGACAGTGCGCAAAGGAAGAAATAATTTATCAATATTTTATCAACCTTAATACTCTTTTATTTGTATCTCAACCTCAACTGAGAAAATATATTAGCCAAGCAAATTCAATACAACTAAAATCACTTGCTAAAACACCGTCAACAACACCAGTTTTTATATCATCCACCTCCATTCACCTCAACATTACAAATAAAAATACATAAAATTATAATTCTAAATAGTTTTAAAATACATTTGACTCCATGACGTAATTTTGCATTTTTTGTACTAGCAGTAGAAATCACTAAATATATAGCACCCTTTTGAATACTTCCAACATTTCCCAATAGCGTATCTTTGTAGTCCATCGAAACATCAACTGAGAAGAACTGGTCCACAACTTCTATTCCGTGACAAACGTACTCTTTGTCCTTGCCACCAACGATCTTGAATCTCATTTTTTTTAGCATCCGAAACAGGTCGGACTAGTCAGGATCAACAATCCAGGTCTCAGGATTACCCTCACCAACTCCAATAAATATCTTATCAGGGGTAGAAACGAAATCTGACGGACTATTATCATTTATGACGAAAAACAATACATGGTGGACCACAGCTTCGTCTTTAGCATTTTGTCCCAATTGAATATTCCCAATTAATTTTATACCCTTAACCACAATCTTGTCTAATTGACAGTCAGATCTTTTATTACCCAAGTCAATACCATTAAGCAATCTCGCCACACATTTATTATCAAATTTAACGTCTCTTAATTTTTCATCGTACAGTTGCAACTTCCTTACTATCCTCTTAGTTTTCTTAATATATCGGGGAATATTATAAACGTATCACCTGTTTACATACGCCGCCTTAAAAGGTGCATAACCACAGTAACTATACTTATATCCACTGTCCACCGGTGTCCTTGACCTCCAGTACACAAGGGGAGTCTGATACTGATTGTTTACTACTCTTTTCATTTTTGATAAAACACTCCAAATCTTTTATCCTACAATTTCTGCAGATTCTCTTACCTCTGCTAACCCTTCTGTTTAGACATCTTAGCTTTGATATTTTTTCCCTCTACTCCTCGTACACTGGAACAAACTTCACCAGAGCTGACCATCGGCTCTCTTCCCAAAGTTCTATTTACCACGTCAAAAAATGATCTACACACATTTGAGTGAACAGCCCATAATTCTCAAGATGCTATTCTAAGGAGTACAATATTGTATACCAATACAATCAACAAAAAAGAAAGACAAAAAATGAGAGACGAAACAAGGTACCAGAAAACAACGTCACCATAATAGTTATCCCACTGCAAAATCATATTCCTCTCTGCCATCAAATGTTTTCTGGTACTAAATAAATAGCAAAAGTGGCCTACGTGTAAGGACGAAGATTTCTCATTCAAAATAATTCAAAAGTATAATCATTTTCCTGCCTTTGCTGTATGCCAATCATTCTGAAAATATCTTTACTTTACAACCACGCAAATCACCAGAAACGTGACACGTGTATCGCACTATTGGAAAAAGGAATCAAAAGTACTCACACCACTTACACATGGGCTGGGTGTGACTTTCTTTTAACCCCATTCATACATGTATTGTCACGACCCAAACCCGGCCCTATGGGTTTAGTACCGTAACTGGCCAGTAATCCGAGATTACCAAAGGCCTACTGAACAGTAATATAGTTAAACAGAGTACAGGGCCTGGCGGAAGCCAATACGGTAAGTAACTAGTGTCCAATGAGTTGTGAAAATCTGTATGCCAAAAGCATTTTTCATGCATTCATATAGTTCAGAACAGTACAGTCTATATACAGTCTAGACAATCATATACAAACATTCAGTACGGGGACCTAATCCCTCGATAACAAGACAAGAAACAAGAGATGATGTTATCAAAGCAAGAAGGAGACGATGGGGGGACACAAAACACCCCAAGCCATAGCATGGCAACTCGGAACCTCGCAGTAAGGCACATAGGCTGGCTTGACAAAACTGGGGACAACCCACGCTCCTAGCTCCGGTCTGGCTGCTGAGAACCTACATATATATATAAACAGTGAGCTAAAACCCAGTGAATAACACAATGCATAAAGAGGTTATGAATGAATGTCCTTACAGTAATGAAAACAGTTCATTTAGACAGTATTTCAGTCTTTCAGTATTTCAGTCAATCAGTCATATGTGGTACACCCATTAGCCTATAAACAGTAGGTCCAAAAGGACCGGGTCTTATGAACCCGATAATGATGGCCATCAATCGGTAATGATATGGTTCCACAAGGAACCGACAGAGCTCTATGTGATAACGATGTGATAAGAAACAGTAAGTGCTAAGGATGCCACAATACAGTTCAGAATACCGAACATACATTCATTCAGTAAATAACATCAATTCAATAAAGAGTTCAGTTCAGTATTCAAAAGATAACCATTTCGAACATATCTTTACACAATTGTTACTCACAGAGATTGGGCTAATAGCAGCTAGAGCGCGTCCAGAAACCAACCTAAGCAGGTTAACAAATAGAACACACACTAAGTTTCACAGTCGGGGAGGATGATAATTAAATCCCTAAATTTCCTCGGTGTGGTTCTATGTCTAAATCCTCATTAAGATGCCTTAAACTAGGCCTAAGGATGCCTAGGATGGGATGAGGATGCAAAAATACAGTTGGAAGGCATTTTTCAAAGTTCTTTGAAAACATGGGTCTCGCCGGCGAGCCTCCTTCGCTTGGCGAGGTTGCAAAATCAAAGGCTTCGCTCGGCGAACAATCCTTCGCCGGCGGTCGATGAAACGATAAAAATCTTGGATGCTCGATTTTTACGCTCGGGCCACCGATCCTTCGCTCGAGCGTGGCTCGGAGAAGCGTTGTCGCTCGGCGAGAATCGCCGCTCGGCGAAGAAGCCAAATCTGGAATTTCCAGATTTGCCTTCCAAGCTCAAACCAAGCATTCTCAACTCAATTCTCTACCTCTTGGGCCCAAATTCTGGAAAATACATCCCAAAACAATGTATATCAAGTTTCAAAAGCCAATTTATGAATTCAGGCCCCAAAGGTGAGTCAATTAAAACCATTTTTCAAGAACAATTCAAGAACACTTTCAAAACATGCAATGCATGGTTGTAGACACCCCATTTTTGACCGACCTTAAGACTCAGACGTCACCGATTGAGCGCTCGGTGATGTTGCATATTGTGCTCGTTCAGAAATCTCAGAGTCGCGGCCGTGCGCCCTGCCTCCGGACTTCCGAATTCTCTTTTGTGCCTTGTCTCGGTTTGCGAACCAAACTCAGTTTTCTCTGTTTTCTTTCCCGAGGGAAGGGAATGGTCCTATAGACTATCTCCTGGTGACTGTGAGCTACTTTTTGTGGCCGTAGGCCATTTTGCCCATTTTCGGAGCCCGGTTCCCGGTTTTCGGGATCGTCAAGCCGTGTGCCTCGGCTCGGGACTGCCCAACCATCTCCGAGTTCTCCGGTTTTTGGCTTGCACCTCTGTTTTGTAGTTCCAAGGAACACTGGGGCCTCTGATGCCCACTTCGTGGCCGTATGCCACTTTGCGTGCTCAGAATTTTGGGACCGAATCGTGCGGTTTGGGCCCGAGCTTTCATTTTACATCGCTTTTCTCGATTTTTGGCAGAACCTCTGTTTTGTCATTCCGAGGGACCGGGGTCGCAGATGCCCACTTCGCTGAACACCATTTCCTAAGACTCCCATTTTCGGGATCCCGAACTGCTCGGTTTTGGTCCCGAACGTTCATTTCTCATTAGTTTTTGTTCAAATTTGGCAGGTACCTCTGTTTCAACACCAGGAAGATCACTGGGGGGTGGGAGGCCAGCAATTATCCCAGATAACCAGTTTCGCTCTTCCGGCGCCCGTTTTGCTCACTTCCGGGCCAATGTTGAACACCCTGGGGGTATTTTCTTCCAACCAAAGCCACATATCTGTGATCAGGGGACATGGGAGGACCCTAAACAAGCATGGTCGGCCAGAAAATTTGAAGTTCATTTTTGGGCCTCTCCTTCAAATCCAATGTTGTGGCTCTTGCTTCGGTGTTGCCAAATTCCAACCTTGGAACCTTGTTCCACATCCGGAGGACACCAAGGGTATATGGTCGGCCAGAAATTGTGCATTTCATTTTTGAGGCTCTCCTTCAAGCTCTATGTTGTGGCTCCTGCTTCAGAGTTGCCAGATTCCGACCTTGGGGTCTTGGTCTACACACTTGGGAGGACACCACTGCAAGGTGGTCGGCCAGCAATTTTTGAGTTCATTTTTTTGGGGTGGCCGGCCGGCCATGGTGAGTGGCTGGCCGACCAGGTGGGGTGGGTGGGCGGGCACCTCCCGAAGTTACTGGCCGGGCCACTTCGCTTTCCCAAGACACTGTTCGATATTTTGCTGAAATATCACCCCATCCGGGGGATATTTTGGGAGGGAAAGCTTGGGTGCTTTTCCCTCCCCTTTTACACCCCTTTTTTTTGCCTATTAAAGGGGCTGGACAGCTCCTTCCTCAAGGTTAGAAAATTTGCTCTCAAGGACCCTTCTCCAAAAGCTTCCATCTCCATAGCCAAAACTCAAGAAAAACTTCCAAGTCCCTAGGCCTTCTCTTCATCAACCCTTAGCTCCACCATCCCTACTACCATTCCAGCAGCAAGGAGGTGTTCTCCAATGGCTAAGGAGCAACGAATTCAGGCCAAGAGGTAGCAACAATTGATTCTTCAAGGGTAAGTCTCCAAATTTCATCTTTGTACCATTTTCTTGCTTGCCATTTTTAGTCTATTTGCATTTGTTTTTGGGGCTCCGACCCCTACTGATTTTACTCTTATTTTGAGCCCCTCTACAACTTTGTAGAAGGGCTCAACTTCATTTGGTGCCTCCATGATACACTTGTTTCAATACCTAGCTTATATGTCATAATCTTGCATGCTATTTTTAGTCTATTTGCATTTGTTTTTGGGGCTCCGACCAATACTGGTTTTGTGCTTATATTGAGCCCCTCTACAACATTGTAGAAGGGCTCAACCTCATTTGGCCATCCCATATACCACCTCCCTTTGAAATCCACTTTAGGCCCTAATTCTTGCATGTTTTGTATCCTTTTGTGATTTCGGTTTTAGCTCTTGGTCAGAGCTAAGAGGGGTCTTATTTTGACCCCCTCTACATGTTTCATGAAGAAAGTTTGGTCATTTGGTGTATAGATTTGCATGTCTCATGATATAGCCTATTTGGAGCCTATTTTGCATAGACTTTCTAGCATGTTTGCATTATGATTTTGGGGCTATCATCTTCTGAAAATGTGCTTATTTTTATGCCCTCTTCAATATTGTAGAAGAAAGTTTGTTCATTTGAGTTTTCTATATGCCATCTCCCTTGAAATCCTCTTTTGGGCCACTAATCTTGCATGATAATGTTGCCATACCTATGCTAGCATTTTGGACATGTTTGTTACTGAAAAATGCCATATTTGGGACTGCCTTGCTACTGTTCTTGCTGCCATAATCATATTTTGCATGTATAGCATGGCTATAGGCCATTTCGGGGCTTAATTTCATATTTTCGGGATGATTGCATGCTTCGGTTGTCATTTCGTATCATTTCGGGGCTGTTTTACATCATTTGTGAGTGCTGAAATTCCTTTGCCATGCTTGCATATCATTTCCCATGTCATTTCATGCCTTAATGCATCGCCTCGATTTGCGCGCCTGTGGGCACGCGTTTCGAGGCACTTCGGTTTTATCCGATTTTCATTCTTTCATCATCGCCTCGATTTGCGCGCCTGTGGGCACGCGTTTCGAGGCACTTCGGTTTTATCCGATTTTCATTCTTTCATCATCGCCTCGATTTGCGCGCCTGTGGGCACGCGTTTCGAGGCACTTCGGTTTTATCCGACATTCATTCTTTCAACATCGCCTCGATTTGGCGCTACAGGGCGCAGCGTTTGAGGCACTTCGGTTGTATCCGATTTTCTCATTTTATCATCGCCTCGATTTGCGCACCTGTGGGCACGCGTTTCGAGGCACTTCAGTTTTATCTGATTTTCATTCTTTCATTATCGCCTCGATTTGCGCTACCAGGCACGCGTTTGAGGCACTTCGGTGTATTCGATTTTCTCATTTTATCATCGCCGATTTGGCGCTACGTGGGCATGCGTTTGAGGCATTTCGATTTATCCGATTTTCATTCTTTCATCATCGCCTCGATTTGCGCTGTAGGCGCGTTTGAGGCACTTTCATCCGATTTTCATTCTTTCATCATCGCCTCGGTTTGCGTGCACGTAGGCGCGTTTGGCACTGCCGGTTGTATCCGATTTTCTCATTTTATCATCGCCTCGGTTTGCGTGCCTGTGGGCGCGCGTTTCGAGGCACTTCGATTGTATCCGATTTTCTCATTTTATCATCGCCTCGGTTTGCGTGCCTGTGGGTGCGCGTTTCGAGGCACTTCTATTGTATCCGGTTTCTATTTTGTCATCGCCTCGGTTTTCGTGCCCGTGTGCACGTATTTCGAGGCACTCTGTTTTATCCGCTTTGCATTTCATGCCATCGCCTTGGTTTGCGGGCCCGCGTGCACGCTGAGGCGTTCATGCTTCATTTTCATCTTTTTCACAGACAGTGCATACTAGGTTGTATCTTAGATTGCATTCATGCATTACCTCGGTTTGCGTGCCCGTATGCACGCATTTCGAGGTTACTCATTTTCATGGCATTGTGCATGCTATATCACATCTCAGCTACATTTCATGCATACCATGCATTTGGCAAGGGAAACGAGACGCGTTTTGTACTCCGAGTAACGGAACGGGTCTCAATTCCCAAGTCACCACCACTTCGGATTACCCATGATGGAGTTAGGTTTTGTTATAGCATTCATCTGCATTCACCCCTATATTGAGTTGTGCAATTCGACTCTTCGGCCATCATGCATCGGTATGCGTGATTGGTGGCACGAGGATCGAGGCATGCATATATTTGTGAAATACATTGCTATGCCCTTTTCTTGCTCTCTGTTACAGCAAAATCGAGGATCAACAACTTTCCGGTCCGTCGCATTTCGAAATATCGCAAACAGAGGCTAATCGGGCATCGGTGGATTTCCGACCGATTTCAAAGAAAGCGGCATCTATCGAAGCAAGGCGACCGGCACATACAGCTTCTGACTTTCTTAGTTTAATTTGTTAATTAATTAGAAATCTGTATATTTCGGACTGTATTATTCTTTTATTTCGGGTCTGTATTATTATTTATTAGGACCCTCTGCGCGAGGCACAACTGTAATAAGGGTGTGTGAGTGTGATGTATGTCTTCCAACCCCCATTTCTTTCTCCCTTTTATTTACCCGCTTACGATGGTTAGATATAGGGCATATTTCAATTAGCATACAGCATGATAGCATGTTTGCATCATTCATCTGTCTTGCATGCACCAGCTCGGCATCATACAACCGCATCAGATTTCGATTCCAAATTGAATATATGATAGCTGTTGCATCTCACATGCCATCTTTAGAATAGCCGAGCCTACTATAGTTGCATTTTGCATGTGTTGCATTAGGCATTCTGTATATTTTAGGATCATGCATGATTTCTAATCAGCTTTTGTTTTGGCTTGGAGTACTAGGTAAGTTTTATGCTTTAGCATCCTTATGCAGCGATGTGGTGGATCGCCATGAAAGCATGCTTACCATGAGGCTATGTGCTTATGTGATATAACTGCCTTGAATGCCTGTGGGTGGAGGTTGAGTTATTTGAATTGGGACAGTTCATCAAATGTTTGTTTTAAGCCCACTAGATTGTGGCAAAACCATGTTTTCTAAGCCCACTCGAGGGTGGCAAATCCGCATTTTAGCCTGCCTGCGGGCAGCACCATCACATCATTTTCAAACAAACAAACATGAAATGTTTCGTTCCAATTCAGACGGCCCAATCTATACTTGTTTGCTGCGAGCATCACATAGTAACCTAGGCTAATAACCGGAATAAGAACTCACAATGTTTTCAAAAACGGATATCATGGTTAGTAGAGGCCGGTCTTTGACCAGGCGAGCGGGGGTGCTCACGATGTGACCTTCCCCAATCGTACCCAAGTTCCCGAGCCAACTTTGGTGATGACGGACACGTGGCCTTTTGGCACCGAGTCAGGGTTTCCTAAATTTCCCATTTTAAAATATTTAGGTGGCGACTCTGTTATCTGGCAAAGCAGTCCATGTTTGGCACTTCTTTCAAAAAACTGTTTTCCTTCAAAACGATTTGCCGGATTTGGACTCTTTGGTTCGAGATTTAGAACCGTAACAAAATCGAGTCCGAACTGTAGCGAGGTCCCCCGCGGGCGTTGTTACAATGGTATTCCAACCAATTTCAAGCTTCAAATCTTGCTCAATTGAGCTCAATAGTTGGAAAACAAAATGAAAACATGGACTTAAACATGATTATGAACATGCATGTCCAATTCTAGCATGAATTCGACTCTCCAATCAACAATTCAACCATGCATGCAACAATTCAAGCATAAATCAACCCATTTGCACTAAATCATGGCTTGATTCTACAATGGAGCATAAAACATGCAAGATGAAGCTCAAGAACCACAAGAAGATGATGATGATTTCCTTACCTAAGTCTCAATTTCAAGGTTCAAGAGTCCAATTATGCCAATTCTCTAGCAATTTCTACAAATTCTTCAAGTTAATTCCACAAGATGAACTTCCTCTCTCTCTATCCTCTTGTTTGGTCGGCTGAAAGCTCTAAATTGTGGCTAATCAATATATGCTAAGTGTAATAAGGCTCTAGAATAATAATAAATAAAGGTCCACTATAGGTGGCAATTTGGTAATTAAGCTACAACTTGTAATTAATTCATTTTAATCTAGTTTAATCATACCTAATCACATTTTGGATAAATATACCATAAAATCAGATAAATTCTACTGATCATGAAACACTAAACGGTTTTCAGTTCGGCCGCCGATAAGGCCTTCAATTTGCAGTTTAAACATAAAACATGAACAGGTAATCAAGTAATCAAACAGATAAGAATGCAATACAATAGATAAACTTATTCAATTTCAGTTTCGATTTCAATCAGTCCATTCAATACTTCAGTTAATTCAATTATCAGTCATTATCAGTTCAGTTTAGCAGTAACCAGTAGCTAATTCAGTAGTTTATCGGTAATCAGTACGAGGGTTGTTACATGTATCCACAAGTACAAAAAACTATTTTGTTTCAATACTTGTATGAAATCCATGTTTATCCTTTCTTTTTCTTTCTTTCTTTTTGTGAAAGGTAAATTGTATTAAAATTAAAAAATAAATAAATATACAACCTAAGAAAGAGGAAGGTGATCCAACAATGTCCACCAAAAAAAAAAAAACCTATACAAGAGTTTGATTTTGACAAGATAAAAACAACCAAATGCCAAGTTATTTCTAATCAAATAAACAATTACAAACCTATAATTAGGCACAAAAAACATTGACATAATATTTGCATAAATGAATTCACTACAAGAAATTACACATTCGGCGACCAAAAATGCTGACTAAAAAAAATTTAGTTCGCCAAAGATACACACTTTAGCTACTAAAAAAAATATTAGTCGCCAAAGACACTTTAGCTACTAAAAAAAAAAAAATGGTCAGCAAAGATACCATCTTCAGCTACAAAAAATAATTTAGTCAGTATTTCTCTTACTTTTGGCGACTAATTGAGTTTTAGTCGTTGAAAATTAGATTTTGGGCGACTAAAAAACAATTTTGGTCCCTAAATGTACAATCTTTAGCTACTAATAATAATTTAGTCGGTATTTATTTTACTTTTGGCAACTAATTGAGTTTTAGTTGTTGAAAATAAGATCTTGGGCAACTTTAAAAAACTTTAATCCCTAAAACCAATAATCTTTAGCTACTAAAAGTAATTTAGTCGGTATTTCTCTTACTTTTAGCGACTAAAATTTGGTCGGCAATTGTAATTAAATTTTTGGAAATAAGATTTCTAATTTTGGAGGGATTCCTAAACGAATTAGCAACTAAATTTTGAGTTTGTCAAGGGGGGAAACGAGTCTTTTCATTATTGGCGACTAATAGAGAATGGTCGGGAATAAGTCCAAGGTCAATTCAACTTACCGAAGCTTCTGTGTGACTCTCTCTCTCTCTCTCTCTCTCTCACACACACCTCACGCCTCTCTCTCTCTCTCTCTCGCCTCACGCCTTTTCCTTCCTCTCTGTTACAAGAGCACCACCACAAAGGTTAGCACCACCGTCGCTCTTGGGTAGATATGTCCTCTATTTCGTCCTTTGTGTGTGTGTCTCTCTCTCTCTTTCTCTCTTTCTCTCTCTCTCTCTCTCTCTCTGTCTCCCTTTCTATGTCTTCTTCTATTTGCATATACCTTCACACCTAACCCCCAATCAACCCATATTGCTCGAGTGGTGCTTGGATTGCTCTCTGGACTTTCACCACTTGAACACCAGTAAAACAGTGTTTGTTCTACATCTATTTTGCTTTATTTAAACCCTCAAACACACTTAACAACTACAACTATCAAATTGATTCCTATAATTGATATTTAGAACATAAAGTCATTGTCAATGCACAATTAGAGTTTGTAATCTTGCAATTTCATTTCTGTAGTTCCAATTGATTCCTGCAATTACGTGTGTTTGAGGGCTTAACTAAAAAAAATTTTAAAAATAAAAAAAATTCCAAAACCCAGGGGGGTCATTGGTCCTCTATACCTCCATCCTTGGAATTTTCCATACGGTATGGAAAAAATAGCAGAGGAGTCTTTGGTCAAGATAACAAAGTGTGGAATGCCCCATGGGAGGAGCTCCATTAAGGAAGAGCTCTATGGCCATCCCTTTCCTCTATTAAGGAGGTGGAATCTCTACTCTTCTCATCCTTCCCATCCCTTTCCCCTTTTTTTTCTCTTCTTCCTTCTTTTTTTTTTTTGATTGATCATGTTATAAAAGAAATTCAAAGAATTTTCATTAGGCTTAACCACCAACAAAGCAGATTTAAACAGGATGTACACATTGATTGTTGGGATCACTAGACATTCTCTTAAACCAAGTCTTAATCATGCAATACAACATCCTAGCTTAAGTGATTGCACATTACAACATTTTAGATACATCTCGTCAACTGTAACATTTCCAACCCTAATATCAATCCAAGCCTGCAATGCATTGTTTTCAATACAAACTTATTCCATCATCGTTTAGAAGTATTACTAGCAACATCACTTCTTTGTCCGTCAACAATTAAGTTGGCCAATGCTTTGTGTAACATACCATCATAGAAGCCTACACAAATTCCAACTAGAAATATGACACAATTAATATTCATGTGTTGATGTAGAGAATATTTTCCACTGCTCTACCTAAAAAACACTTTGAACTCTACATTTGTCGTATGCACCATCTATTATTGAGAAACAGAAGGGCCACACCAATCTAATTACTCTAGACCCAAACAAATTATTGAATAAAAGTTTACGATGACAACTTTTGGAACTCCAATCTAATTACTCTGGACCCAAACAAATGTATTCCAGTAGACCAATTTCAGACATTTTACCCCAAAAAGGAAGCACATGGCTATGCATTAGAACTCCCAATTGCTATCCACGTACCAAAAGCACGAAGCTTCAACCTCTTTCTTGACAAGTATACAAAAATTGAATATTGAAATTGATAACTATTAGACCGGCTCCAACTTTTAAAATTTCGAACCCCTAGACAAATGTATTTTTATCCCCATGTGACCATCCACCAATTAATAACAAAATGTCACCTCTCATGTTATTTCTCAATTACCAAAATAAAATAATGGACTTCATATGATATTCATCAGTCGTAATCACCTTGCGATATTATTTACTATGTCCTATGTTTACTAAATAATTGTTGCTTAAGTATTATTATATAAATGAATGACATGTTGCACCATGAATATGAGACAAAATAACATCATCTTCAATAATGCATACATACTCCAAGGAGGCAAATCTTACCCACTTTCCCTGAATTTAGTTTAATTGTTTTTTGGGTTTTTTTTTATTATACTAATGATTTGGAATGTTCCCTGTGCCAAATGTGACCTGTAAGGACAGACGGTATGTAAATAAGACACGTAAATTGAGAGTTAGAGTTGAAAATACCTTAAACTTAGTTGAAAAAAGGCGTTCGAGCTGTGAAAATGCAAACAGCCCCCCAACCACTATTGTGATGTGATAGGCAGTTTCCTCATGCCAAATGTGACTTGTAGAAACAAACGGTACGTAAATAGGACATGTAAGTTAGGAGTTAGAGTCGAAAAAATGTGTTCGGGGGCCAAAAAGGAAAAATAGCCCCCCAATCACTGTTGTGATGTAACGGGCAAATTCTCTGTGCCAAATGTGACCTGTGGGGACATATGATACGTAAATAGGACCACGTAAGTTGGGAATTAGAGTCGAAAATGCCATAAACTTAGTCAAAAAAAGATATTCCAAGACCAAAATGCAAAACAGCCCCGCAACCATTGTTATGATGTAACGGTAGCTTCCCCATGCCAAATGTGACCTGTAAGGACAAATAGAACGTAAATAGGGATACGTAGATTGAGAGTTAGATTAAAAAATACCATAACCTTAATCGAAAACGGTGTTTGGGGCCCAAAAATGGAAAAATACGTATTAATGATGTACAATGATTACTTGTAAAATATTACTGGTTGCCTAATATATACGTTTGAGTTTTACATATTTTTCTTTCATATTTATTTGAGTATGCAAAATTAATGATTAATTTGAAATGATTAATTAAATTCAAGTTTTATACGTTTTTTTTTTTATAATTTTAAATATGTCAATATTAAGTCAATACTAATGATTTATTTTATTTTTACATATGATTTTTGACGTAAAATTGTGGATACAACTTTTTTTGACAAGTACATAAGACATTGTTTTTATACTCCGTCCTTATAATTGTTTGTACAAATTATTTTTTTGGCGTGGTACATATCTAAAATTTAGCGTGGTACATATTACCTTTGAACGTGGTACAAATTAGTTTTTGGTGCAGTATAGATTAATTTTTTGGTGTGGTGCAAATTACTCTTTTGGCATGGTATTAGGGCTGCAAATGAGCCGAGCCGAGCCGAGCCGAGCTTTACTGGGCTCGAGCTTGACTCGTTAAGTTATCGAGCTCGAGCTCGGCTCGATAAGGGACTGGGCTCGAGCTCGGCTCGGCTCGGCTCATTAATTTTTATCGAACTCGAGTTCGGCTCGGCTCGGCTCGGCTCGATAATTTTTTTTAATATTATTTATATTATTTAAATATAAATATTTAAATAAAAAATATTATTTATATTATTTAATATATAAAAAATGCATTTATATTATTATTTTTATATATATTTATATATTATTTAATATATAAATAATATATTTATTATATAATTTAATTAAAGATAAACGAGCCGAGCCTATCGAGCCGAATACATGACTAAACGAAGCTCGAGCCCTTACCGAGCCGAGCCGAGCCTATTCACGAACAGCTCGGTTCATTTGCAGCCTTACATGGTATAGATTTCCTTTTGGATGTTAAATTTGGTTAATCCTCTGTTATATATGGAATTATATTTTTGAGGTTGGATTATACTTGATTTGTATGAAATTTTTATTACATTTAGAATTTGACATTAAATATGAATTTTTTTTTATGGTTGGAAGTGAAATATGTGCACGTTGTCAAATGATTGCTAATATAATCAGTATTCAATGATTATTTTATTCATATACAGGATATATGTTGCACTAATAATAGAATAAATACAGGTGGTTGAGAAATTAAATTTAAAAAAAAAATTATACAGTTTTTGGCGACTAAATGTTGATAGCCAAAAATGCAAGCAAAGGATTTGCTGACTAAATATTTAGTAGTAAAAAAGAAACAAATGGCTTTTGACAACCAAACAATTAGTAGCCAAAACAAATCAGAATAAGGGAAGAAACTATTGCCAACTAAATATTTTAGTCACGAAAAAACACGGCATCCTTCGGCGACTAAAATGTTTGGTTGTAAAAAAAAAATGAAATGACAATATCCAATGACTAAACTGTTTGGTCACTAAATGTATTATTTATTAGCGACTAAAACGTTTAGTCACTAAATGTATTATTATTTGTGATTTTTTTTTTATTGGCAACTAAAACTTTTAGTCTCCAATAGTTGAATTTATTTTTATGTGAGAACTTTCGGCGACTAATATTTTAATCGTCAAAAGGTTACCTTTGGCGACTAATAAAACTTTGGTAGCCTAAAGTTTTAAATTAGCGACCAAACAAATTTTAGTTGTCAATACTAGCCAACAGACTACCTGGGCGACAAAAACTTTTAGTCGCCATTGACTTCCGGGGACCAAAAAAGTGGGGCTTTGGCGACTAATATTTTAGTCGCCGAATATGTAATTTTCTGTAGTGATTCCCATTCAAAAGTATGTGGAATTTTATGTTCTTTATATTTCAAATTAAATACCCATCATTCTAGATAAAAAAATTTTAATTTATTTGTGTACCATACTTCTTTTTCAAATCATCAAAAACTTCATTGGAAAAATTGAGATGAATTTGATATTTAAATATTAAAGCAACATCTCAAAAATAAAATAAATTATTGAACCAACATATATAGAGGTCAATTTTTTTGTGGTCAATCAGCAATGGTCCAAGTCATGTCATTCTCAAATATCCAATGGCACACCTCAATGAGCCCAGGGCTAGACCCCAGTGCCATAAATGCTCCATGACCTGGACTCCAAGCTGACGTGTCAACATGACAAATGGCAACACCATCATTAATCTTAACCTTAGTCTCCACGTCAAGAATATCGGCCACGTAGACCTTGACTTTTGGGACAAAGTGGCAGTAATACAGTAAGTATGGATACAAGCTCTGATGACATGACACCGATTTCGTCACTTTTCCACCATTGATTCCTTTCACTTCTCCTAACATCACCCTTTGATTTGATCCGTTCACATTCTCAGTTGTACGAACCACCACATTGCTGCCTAAGATTGAGACGGCAAAATTGATCATCTCCTCAGCCGAGCTGGCACACCGCTTGGTCTCACCCGGACTCGGGCTTCGCTCACACTCCGAAAGCGTGTTGACCATCATGCTCTCTAGAGTAGAGCCGTCCGAGGCATGGAAGATCCGCTTCAGTTCCAAGATTTGATTCTTTGAAAATGGTATTTTTGACAAAATTCCTGAGGGCAAAAATGACCTTTCGGGCATTTTATCCCGAATATCGGGCATTTTCATGATATTTCCTTCTTTCAACATGGCCTCCCGGAAGAATTTGCCCTGCTCTACCCAACTATTTACAGATTTGCCACTGACCTCCATTTGACCATTAGTACTAGAGCTTGAATTGGTGTACTGAGCAAATTCAACACCCTTTTTGGCATAATCTTTGAATGAAATGCTAGCTCCATATACTTTGAATCCAATCGAGTGACCCATCGATCCTTTGCCGTATTCTTTGAATGAATCAATCCCTCCGTTAAACGTCTTTCCATAATTTGAAAAACTTGCCTTCCCCGAATTTGAATTCTTCGCATAAGATTGAAAGTTATCTTTACCAGTATTAGCTCCATCGCGATAGCTGGAGAAGCTATCAATCGCAGATAGAGCACCACCACTACCATATCTCTTGAAATTATTATTAGGATTATTGGAATTAGAGCTATAAGATTTGAATGAATCATTTGCAGCATTACCCAAATCCCCATATCCTAAAAATGTGGACCCCACAATGTTAGACTTTTCTCCATAAGCAGCAAACTCAGCAGGCACCCCATTGCCATTCTTGCCATAGTTAATAAACCCTTCGCTTCCCGAATTCGTATCCTCGGTATACTTTGAAAAAGAGAGTTTATGATCGTTTCCATCAGAATCGTAGCTAGCGAATAGAAGATTCGGAACATTGACTTGAGATTGGTAGTTTTGGAACTCGCCGGAACCGCCTGTGGCGTCAGCACCATAGGAGGAGAAGTTGGAATCCGCAACGTTCCCGTCGGTGGCATAGCTAACGAAACTCTCGTTATGGCCGGTGGCGCTTCGGCCGTAGCGAGAGAATGAATGGGCTGCGAAGTTAATGCCGTCGGAGTAGTTTTTGAAGGTGGCAGCGCCGCCGAGCTCGGCGGTACCGTAGGTGGTGAAGTGTTTGTTGGAGTAGGAAGCGAAGTTGGAGTCATTTTGGGTGGTTAGTGGTGGTGCAGTGGTGGAGGAGGAGGGCAGAAGAGGTTGGCGGCGGAGCAGAAGGAGGAGAGGTGGGAGGATAGGGCGTTTTGGGCGGCGAGTTTGGTGAAATGCGCCGCCCTGGTGGCGGGGAGAGGGGAGGCTTTGGGGAGGAGGAAATGAGGGTGGGGAGGTTGTTGGAGATGTGGTTGTTCCAAAAGCGAATCAGTGAAGCTTTTGGTGTGAATGGGTTTTCTTTTGTGGTTAATGAATGCGACCTTCTTGAACTTGTTGCTGATAATGAAACCTATGAGACAAAAAAATAAATAAATAAGAAAAAGATAGATGAAGATAAAGAGAAAAGGAAGTAGAAGAGAATGAAGAGATGTTAGTTAGTTCTTACAGTGAAAGAAGAGAGCGACAAGATGAAGACGAAGAGAATGTGAACCATGATGGGTTTCACTCGACCCTCCATTTTTTAATGGTAAGACTAGTGTGCGTGCTTTGTTCCATGGTAAGGTGCCTTGAGTTAGAATATATATGAAAACAGTTATTATATTTGTACGGAAATTAAGGTCTTGTTTGGCAACTTTCAATTTTAGTTAAAAAGTTGAAAAATCATTATACTTTCATTTGGCAAAAGTTAAAATAAAACTTTTGGCTAAAATAGTTACAAAAAGACAAAATGGGTTTTTTAATAAGATAAAATGTTACATCCAAACCATAATTATTTTATTTTTTCTCTCACAAAAGTCAAAAAAATCAAAAAGTCTATCTCAAACGAGACTTTTTAGTCAAAGGCTAAAATAGCTAAAAAGTCAACCCACATCTCAAACGAACTTTATAAGTTGTTACACCACTCTCTCTATTTTTTTGTACATCTTTTCGTAAAAAACTAAAATAATATATTTCCAAACGAGACCTAAAAATAGAATTAAACATAATTCTCTTACATGAAGTGATACTCGTCTTTTTGTAAGTGTCACAAAGAATTGTGTCTAATTCTAACAAGTTTTGTGTTTGTAGATTTTTGAAGAAATTACAAATGAGTGGTATTTCTACAAAATATTTACAAATTCATAGAAAAATATATAATTTTAATTTTTAAAATTGATAAAAACTTTCACTAAAATGCAATTTTCCCTAGATTTTTTTATGAAAAAAGTTTGAGACCTTTAAGATCTCACTTCTAAATGTATCTTCAATAGAAAACTCTATGGTCTGCTCTGCACCCATTTGTTGCATATATCAATTTTTGATTCATGTGAGAATGAAACACCTATGACACAATTTGTGCCAGTTATTATAAGTGAATTTAATAATGATATTTTAGAGGTTTTTAGCAAGAGTATAATATAATATAATATATATATATATATATATTTACGTAAAAAATATACTTATAGATTATGTGATAGTCTTTGACCAATGTTCCACTCCATTCAACTTATGACACTTGTCTCATCCCCCTTCTCCACCCCCCACCCCACACACAAAAAAATAATAATAAAAATAAAAAAATTGTAAATCCCACTGTTTAAATTGATAAAAATAAAGTTAAGATACCAAATGACCGTAATTCAAGAGCATCAAATAATTTTCCAAATACAAATCATGTATACACACTTTCTATAACACTGTAATGAATAAAAATATACTATGAATTTTATGTTTATATAGCTCTAATTGAAGAAGGAAATTTTTTATACAAATTTTCTTTAGAATGGTGTTATCACTAGCGATATACTTTAATTATTATCATAATGATGCCACTTATATTTTTAAATGAATTTATAATAATAAATCACATTTTTCTATATAATTTGTGAAAATACTTTGCACACCAAAAAAAAAAAAATTACTTGTGTTCGCTTTTCGGTTCTAAAATTTGGGAATGACATAAAACATGTCGTGCGATTAAATCCTTCCACTACAATCCAGTTTGGCAACATAATGACCCCTTTTTCTTCTTCTTTTTTCTATTCTTTGCTAGTGTACTAGAGCAACAATACTATATATACAATAATCATAAAAATTTATTTATGAAGGTTTCCTCAAAAAAATGATAAAAATTACTCTGCACCACAAATGTAAATAAGGCCAAGTTTGGGAAGACTAAATAAGTGTACTTTTTTACTTTTCTTGTATTATGTATAGAAAAAGTAGAGAGGAGATGTTGATTGATGTGATCCAAAAAGATAAAAAGATGAAATAAGTGCACTTTTTAATTTAGCCAAACTTAGCCTAAATAAATAACAAAAAACTTAGTCATAAAAATACAGATATGAACTACAATCATTTTAAATATAACTCACAATTTTCAAAACAAAATGGTAGTAAATATCATTTTTTGAACTATTTTTTTTCATAACTTTGTTACTTGTGCAAAATAGTATGACGTAAATAAGTTTGGGTAGTTCAAATATTCATCAAAATATAAAACATATGATGTAAATTCAGATAAAATGTATTCAAATTTAATATATATGTAAAATAAATTTGATCTAGATATTTTATTTTTGATAACTTTCAAATAACTATTTTGTGCTCCTTACGATTATTGTTTTAGGAAGGCATCCAAAAAAACAAAAAAAATCTAAAATTTGTTCTGAAAACGAAATATGTTAATCAAATTATTCTGAATTGAAAAATTTAAAAACCTCCTAGATGTTGATTTGTGATTATGTAACAATTTTAAGTAGAATATAACAATCCCAATCAAACAATCAAGAGAAAGAGACATAACGATTTTACGTGAAAAAATCACAATTGGACACCTCCAATTGTGATCAAAAAAATCACGGGCAACAGCCACAAAACAATCCACTAAAAAGATTTAAAGGAATTACACAGGTATACTCTCAATTATCTAGCGAATCCACAACGCGTAATTGAACCAACCTCTATGTGCCTCTTCTAACCCCATCTTCACTACAGAATTGTCTTTCTGATGAGCCATTCCAGAATCCACCGAAACTTCAGGCTTGAATTCTTCAGAATCCACCGAAGAACAACTCTCTTTTTTGTTTAACAAACAAAACCTTTGATGTACTATTTTTTTAAATCAAGAGTTGAATACTCAATAAAAATATCAAAGAAACTAACAAAATATCCCCAGATATAAACCTTAAGAACCACAAAGAAGATCTGGAGGAAAAATTAATGAGTCATCTAGTTTTAGGAGAAAACCAACTACTTATAGAAAATCCAAAGTAATCATGTTTTTGGAAGAAAACCAATTTCTTAAAGGACTCCAAAGTAATCATAGTTTTGGAAGAAAATTAACTTCTTAGAGAAATCCAAAGTAATCCTAGTTTGACCCAACATGTGAATTTAAAAAATTACAACCTTAGGTTTGATCCATGGAATTTGACAACAAAGAGTCTTAACAATCTCCCCCTTTGTCAAATCCTGGACAAAACCATGCTACAACAGTTTTTATAACAAAAACATTAAAATAATTTTCCAATCAAAACAAGAACAACACCACAAACTAGGAACCAAAGACTTATAACCAAATCTTTTACAAACTTATTTCTCAAGGTCATGATCTGCAAAACAACTATTAGTGCCACAATCTCCAAAATAACTATTAGTCCTACAAGAGTACATGAAAAAGTAATAAACATATGGCTAGATTATCTTGAAGTATGAGATGAAAAACATGAATAGATGCAACTGGAGATTTTAAGAACATGTAGCATGAAAACACGAAAATTAAGACATATGCATCCGATACATGACATGAATACATGAAAACAAATTTCTCCCCCTGTTTGTCACGAATTGACAAAGGAATCTCAAATAACAAAATCAAGATCAAAACCCACACAAGCAATGACATGATAACAATTAACCAAACTTCCCCTCACTAAAAGCAACCACAAATACTGAAAAAAATAACAAAAATAATATGGTGGAGCAAGTAAGGAATTTCAGAGTTGTACCTTAAAACACACAAGATTATCCAAGAAGCACAGTTACTTGAAAACACAATGTGCACAGCCTCTAAAAGATTCCTCATAAAAGAAAGGGATGCATTATGTGAAAAGCATAGATCCCATGAAAAAAGTGTGTGTGTGACTCTTGGAGTTCGACAAATACAAGATTCAAATCCTAGTAATGATCTGATAGCTGGACCTCTGACAAGAGAATCTAAGCATAACTACGGAAAGTCAAACCACTAGGAATCAAGGGGTATTTGGTGAGTAAAAGCGGAGGCTCCCCTTCAATTATTTTTTTTCACATCTTTTTCTTTTCTTTCTTTTGCACATTTTTTTTTTTTTTTTCTTTCTTTTGCACATCTTTTCTTTTCTTTTTTGCACACTCATTGGCAGCTGACAAGCTCAAGAGTATGGAAACCGAACCAGAGAAGCATGGATATAATAAGGATGGCCTGGTCGGTGTCTCTGAGGTAGCCGTTTCCTCATGCCTGGACTACAAAGAATAGAGGGGAAAGCCATGGAGATGTAAAAAGATGGAAGGTGGTTAAGAGACTCAATATCACCCATGATATGCTAGTATAGGTCAATTCCTCTAGAAAAGTAAAAGATACAATGCCAGAAGTCCATAAAAAAAATAAACACTAAGGCGGAAGACTCTAATATTTGCTAATCTAAGAGTGTGTACAGAATGAGACATACTAATCAAAGAACACACACTCCAAAATGAGTAAGGACCATAGAAAGCAGACACATATTAACATGTAATGGATATTCTCATCAATTCTAATATGCACCAAGGACCACTCAAAAAATTTAAGCTTGCAAAACCATATTAACAAAATCTTTTTAGATTTTTTTTTTTCCATAGAATTTCCCTCACGAATTGTATCCATTATCACAAATCAAACAAGATCTCGCTCTAAAAGATTTGTAAAAAAAATAGAGTGACCCGCTTTGATACCAATTGAAAAATTCAGAAACCTCCTAGATGTTGATTTGTGATTATGTAACAATTTTAAGTAGAATATAACAATCCCAATCAAACAATCAAGAGAAAGAGACATAACGATTTTACGTGAAAAAATCACAATTAGACACCTCCAACTGTGATCAAAAAAACCACGGGCAACAGCGACAAAACAATCCACTAAAAAGATTTAAAGGAATTACACAGGTATACTCTCAATTATCTAACGAATCCACAACGCCTAATTGAACTAACCTCTATGTGCCTCTTCCAACCCCATCTTTACCACGGAATTGTCTTTCTGATAAGCCACTCCAGAATTCACCGAAACTTCAAGCTCGAATTCTTCAGAATCCACCGAAGAACAACTTTCTCTTTTGTTTAACAAGCAAAACCTTTGATGTACTCTTTTTTTAAATCATGAGTTGAATACTCAATAAAAACATCAAAGCAACTAACAAAATATCCCCAGATATAAACCTTAAGAACCACAAAGAAGATCTGGAGGAAAAATTAATGAGTCATCTACTTTTGGAAGAAAACCAACTACTTATAGAAAATCCAAAGTAATCATGTTTTTGGAAGAAAGCCAACTTCTTAAAGGACTCCAAAGTAATCATAGTTTTGGAAGAAAATCAACTTCTTAGAGAAATCCAAAGTAATCTTGGTTTGACCCAACATGTGAATTTAAAAAATTACAACCTTGGGTTTGATCCATGGAATTTGACAACAAAGAGTCCTAACATGAATATAACATATCTCAACCCTTAAGACTGTTGTCATAATTAGAAAATGTGTAAATAATATATAAAAATATATAAACATGTATTGAAATATACAAAAAGTATATTAAGATTATAGATATTTTGAATTTTTTTTTTTTAAGACATCACTTAGGGAAGTCATTAGCAGAATCCATTTGAATTTACACAATACATGGATTCTCTCCGATTAGATATCCGTAATTGGGCGGTTTAGTCCGACTAACTATGGACTCATTTTAAGTCTACTTTGACAATCCAAATTGTTTATCTTGTAAAACCAGTCGAATAGATTATTCATACATCAAGTGATTATTAATATTCAATTAATTTAATTTTTTTATATACATAATTTACTCATAAATTATTATAAAATAAACAATTGAAATCACCAAAATAAAACATACTATTGCTTGGAGAGAAGCTTGGCCTTTTCAAAACATTCTTATTGAAGGTATGTCCTAGTGATTTAAGATTAGGTTCTCACTTGTCTCATATTTGAGTTTGAGATTGGACCGTCTAGTTTAGGTTATGGGTTCATTTTTGGGCCCTATTTCGATAATTTAAATCATTTAATGTATAGAAATCATTGAGTGCTATATAGCTGTAAAAAATCACATTGATCATATATCGATAACTATTTGATCGGATCAGATTTATATAAACAAAATAGACAAGAAAAAATAAGCGATTAACAAAAATCAACCGACCAAATAGTTATTGATATCCGATCAACGTAATTTTTTACAAAAATATAGTATTTGACGAATTCTACATATTGACAATTTAAATTATCAAAACGAGACCCAAAAATAAATCCATGAGTAAGACTAGACGGGCTAATCTTGATCAACAAGCTGCACCGTAAGATCACTAGGACTAGATGTCCAATTGTCCACAAGAACCCCATGCATGCAAATAAATGCATGCATGATATTGTGCACTTGCACCCATTTAATTTAGGGGAACATTATGAGGGTGTACAGACAACTACCCAAATTGAATGACTTCCAAATGTTGAGGAGTGTACAGACAACTACCCAAATTGAATGACTTCCAACTGTTGATAAGTGCTTAAAAAGAATCACAAATTTATTCATAATGGTGTGATAAAAATAATTAAATTTTATATTATTATTTGGTAAGATTATTTCAAATTTTTCATAAGATTTTTTATTAAATTTTTAAATTTGATAAAAATAGTGTTTCAACTGTTTCATTAGTTTAATATTAAATGAAGGAAGTTATATTTTTTTATCAAATAAAGAGAACGTTTATTCTTTCATCAAATTTGAAGATGACTGTTGGACCGAACGTCAGTCCAAGTCCACCCAAACAATCGGTTTTGAAATGAATTTAATGAAAATTTACTTTAAACTGATGACTAGCCAGATTTATTAATAAAATACATCGTATCAGATTAAATTTTTATTCAAATTTAATAAAATATTTGATGAATAATTGAATAAAATATTTTAATAAATAAAAAGTAAATATCTATCATATTATATCAATGTAGGACAAATTATAAAAACTTTTTAGAAGCGTCAAACATTTTTCTTTAGGAAAATGTTTGAGGGCCCGAAATCTGGGGCTCGAAGGCGGCTCGAAACCCAAAACGACGTCGTTTTGGGTTTCAAAAATTTTTTTTTTCCCCTTTTCTTCCTCCTCTTTCTTTTCTTCTTCTTCTCCGTTTTGAACACAAGAGAAGCAGAGGCGACAGAGAGAACTAGAGGCGAGAGGCGGGAGCTCGTCGTCGCAGGTCGTCGCTCGTCGGCCGATCGTCGCAGCTCGTCGCTCGTCGGAAGACTTCGCCTTTGCCTCTGCCCGCCTCCGCCTCCGCCCCACATTTTTATGGCCCCCTCCAGTTCCATTCTTCTCCTTCCTCTTCTCCTTCTTCTTCTTCTTCTTCTTCTTCCTCATTCGTTCTCAAATTCGAGCCATTCGAGCCTGAGCCCTTTCGGACCCCGTAGCGCTACCGTTTTCTTTAATGTTTCTGCACAACATACTGCGGTGGATTTCATGAAAAAGAGTCAAAGCTCGAAACCCTACCTCTGTGACTAAAGAATAACACACATCATCTGTCTCACCCTACACACCTAGGAAAACAACACCACATTATAAACTCCTCTCTCTTTAACACTCTATTGAGAGTTTTGAGACCACCTAACATTTATGTTTCATAATGATCAAAAAGATAAATTACACACTTTCACTTTTAAAGTATAAGGCTGATTTGTTAATTATATATTTTAGTTAAAAAGTTATTATAAATTATTATATTATTTTTTTATGTATTTTTTTTTTATAAAAGGTCAAAAAATCATTAAAATAATTTGTTTTCAAAAGTAAAGATTTTCATACTTTGGTCCTAAACATTTTTTTCATTTTTCACTCTGGTCTAATTATCAACTTCTATCATATTTCAAAGTATTTTATGAATTACAAAAATTAAGTTTCACCCTTTAGTCCCTAAAAAATCAAGTATTTTGTTATTTTGACTCATAAACCTAATCTCAAAATCAATTATTGAAAGGACTAAAAAGAAAATTTTACAGTGAATGGTTGCGAATTGAAATATGGAGGCTAGTGTGAAAGAGATCGGGTGGTGGGTTGAAAGGGGAGAAAAGTTCAATTGTGGGAGTGAGAGGATGGAGGGGAAGTGGTCAATTATAGGAGCGGAGAGAAGGGGAAAGTGTGATTTATTCTAAAAAATATAAATTATATATTTTTATAGAGTATTGTTAGGAATACAAAATTTTTTACTAAATGAATAACTACATGGATGTGGAGTCTATTTTTTTGTAAACTCATGTTTATGTAAGACATTTAATCATTTATTTTGTAAAAAATTTAAGGCTTAAAAAATTTTAATGTCTATAAATTATATTATATATGCCGTACTCTCAATAGTTGGTGGTACAACAAATTATATTATATATGCCGTACTCTCAATAGGTGGTGGTACAACATGTGGTTAATGCTGCGATGAAAAGCAATATTGAAGTAGTAGGGCTCTCCACAAACTTATTAGCAACTTCTTCATCATTCAAAGTGAATGTGATGATGATTTGTCCATTTTCGAGTACATTCACCACCTATATTTATGGGTATTGTTTGGGAAGTTAATTATTTGACTCTTTAATTATTTTATTTGGATTAAAATAATTATATTTGGATAGATAGCTTTTTTTAGTTGGTTTAATGGTTGTAAAAAAAATGAAATAATTATAAGTTAAATGAAGTATTTTATCTTATTAACTATTTTAATATATTTTATTTTTATTGTTTATTTTAATAAAAAAATTAAAAAATAACTTATCAAACAAGGCCATAGTAACAATACATGAGATACTAAAAAAATTACAGATAAGAGGATAATTTGAAGCCACCACATTTTTAATTGTGCAACCATTGCTTTCAAAACTTCATAAAGTAATTCCAAAGAATAATGTTACATGGTATATATCCTGATAAATACTGATCATATATTGTAAAGTAAAAATATTTTGATATTTTAATACTCGTGTCATATTGTTCTAATTTTGTATGTGGGTAAATTACACTTTTAATTCTTAGAGTTTGATCTAAATTTCACTTTGATCCCTATTATTTCAAATTAAACAATTTGATTCCTACATTTTAGATTTAATTTCAATTTGATCATTCAATTCGAGTTAAAAGGTTTTTTTTTTTTTTTTTTATGGTGGTTCAAGTTAGAAGTTAAAGGTAACTATTTTTAAGACATTTGTCGGTCAGTCTCCTAAGGTCTACATGTAGAAAAAAAAAAATTAACAATTGAAACAGACTTAAAGTGTAGAGATCAAATTGTTCAAATTAAAACAAGTAGGGATCTAAGTGAAATTTGGGACAAATTATAAGGATGAAAAGTATAATCTATCCTTTTATGTGTTTATACTTGAGAGGAAGACGACTATCTTTGTGACTTGTAATTCTATTATATAGTAAAAATCGCAACAGTTGTAAATTTAATCTTAATTTTTGAGTGAACCACATGAATTATCATATTCATCATATTTGTTTCTTATATTATTTCTATTTATATTTTACGTCTCACCAATCTTGGTTAAATGTATCAATTACACACAATCAAATCTATATTTACTCAATGTCTGTGTACAATGTTATGCATATTTGGTTTAAAAAAAGCACAAGTATGTACAGCATTTTCGATAACATTTTCTAATTTGAAAATACTAATAAAGCAATAATCCATAATGTTGGCCAAACCCATTGACATAGGGAAGACTCATTTTTTAATTGCGACCTACCTGACTCTTCCAAAAATTAGCAAGTAATCAACTTTATTCTGATTATAGCATTTAAAATGAATTTTAAGCACACCCTATCTTTTCTTTTATTTTTCTTTTTTTCTTTGGGATTCCTACAAGGTGGTGTTAAAGTTTTATGTACGTATGTCGGTGGTTAATATTTGGAAGACTTTAATAAGGTGAATTGGGAGACAATTGCTTCAAGGTCCATAATTGCTTCAATTCAATGATTCAATGATACAGACTGGTAAATATAGGTTTCAGATCTCTTTTCTGATCATCATTTTATTGTTAGTTATAAATAAATTAAAATCACTAGGTAGGTAAGGGTGAACAGTTAATATTTTGATTCGTCTAAATCAATAGAATCAAATCGAATCGATCCGTTGCATTTTAGATGAAGGCATGATAATGAGCGGATGGTTACGGATTGATTTTTTTGATCCGTCTAATTTTGGACAGATAGCCGATTTGAGGTTCCTTTGCCGCAACCGAACCACCGAACCGCGAACACCTCTAGTAATTTATAAGACTTTATATTTTTAATTTATTTAGATATTCTATTTGTGTTTTCGATTGAAAAAGAGTTTGAATATTCTTGTGATGACCGGGTCTCTTTTTCTCTCATTCTTTTCATTTTTTTTGGTTTTGTTTTCTTTTGTTCTCGTTGGTTTGAAACCCTCGGAAATTAGTTCCAATTTAAGACTCTCGTTCTTGTTTTTGTCGGTGTCAAAGTTTCTTTCTTCTGGGAAGTGCGGAGTCAGGTCCGGAGTGCCCGGGAAGCAAATCCGAAAACTCTGGGCTGCTGGGCCAAGGCCGCACGTGTGGGATTGGGCCGTACGTGTGGGAGGCCAAGCCGCACGTGCGGGAAGAGGGAAGTCCGAATGGATGGCATTCTGCTTAAATTGCAGGTGCGGAGCAGGTGCATACAGGAGGGCCGTACGTGCAAGGTTGAGAGCCGCTGTAGACGTCCCCGAACGCCCTGGGAGGGTTAAGTCCCGTTCCGTTCATATTGGGGTCACTACAGTTCAAGGACTCCAATGTCACGGTTCTTAATCTTGAACCAAAGAGTCCAAATTCGGCAAATCGTTTTGAAAAAATTGATTTTTGAAAGAAGTGCCAAACATGGACTGCTTTGTCAGATACAGAGTCGCCACCTAAATATTTTTTAAATGGGAAATTTAGGAAACCCTGACTCGGTGCCAAAGGCCACGTGTCCGTCATCACCAAAGTTGCCTCGGCTCGGGAACTTGGGTACGATTGGGGAAGGTCACTTCGTGAGCACCCCCGCTCGCCCGGTCAAAGACCGGCCTCTACTAACCATGATATCAGATTTTGAAAACATTGTGCGTTCTTATTCCAGTTATTAGCCTAGATTACTATGTGATGCTCGCAGCAAACAAGTATAGACTGAGTCGCCTGAATTGGAACTAAACATTTCATGTTTGTTTGTTTGAAAATGGTTTGATGGTGCTACCCGCAGGTAGGCTAAGACATGGATTTGCCACCCTCGGGTAGGCTTAGAAAAACGTGATTTTGCCACTATCTAGTGGGCTTAAAACAAACATGTGATGAACTGTCCAATCCAAGTAACCCAACCTCCACCCACAGGCATTCAAGGCAGTTATATCACATAAGCACGTAGCCTCATGGTAAGTATGCTATTCATGGCAACACTCACACGCATGCAAGGATGCTAAAGCGTAAAACTCACCGAGTACTCCAAGCCAAAACAGAAGCTCATTAGAAATCATACATAATCCTAAGTATACAGCAATGCCTAGTGCAACACATGCGAAGATGCAACTATAACAGACTCGGCTATTCTAAACATGGCATATGGAATGCTACAACTAACACGTATTCAATTTGGAATTGAAATACAAATGCAGTTTGTATGATGCGCCGAGCCCGGTGCGTGCAAAACAGATAAATGATGCAAACATGTCATTACATCAGATGCTAACTGAAATATGCCCTATATCTAACCATCATAAGCAGGTAAATAAAAGGGAAGAAAGACGTGGGGTTGGAAGACATACATCACACTCACCCATACTTATTACAATTATGACCTCGCGCAGAGGGTCCGAATAAATAATACAGTCCCAAATGAAAGAATAATATAGTCCAAATGATACAGTCCAAATAATGTACAAATTCCTAATTAATTTACAAATTAACTAAGAAAATAATAAAACTGGCATGCAAGCCAGGGACTGCCTTGATTCTGCTCCGGATGATGGAATGATACATGTTTGGGCTACTTTGCGCGAAAATCCACGGCGATGCCCCGATTAGCCTCTGTTTTGCGATTATTTCTTGAAAAGCGCGCCAAGCCTCGGAAGACTGCTGATCCTTGATATGCTGCAACAGAGAGCAGGAAAGGGGCATAGCAATGTATTTTCACAAATGTATGCATGTCTCGATCCTCGTACCACCAATCACGCATCTCGATGCATGATGGCCGAGGAACCGAATTGCACAACTCAATATAGAATGAATGCATATGAACACTACAACAAAACCTAACTCCATCATGGATAATCCGGAGTGTCGGTGACTTGGGAATTGAGACACGTTCCGTCACTCAGAGTACGGAACGTACCTCGTTTCCCGTGCCCAGGCTAACTCCTATCCCAAACACGATGCAATATGCATGACATGCATGAAATGCAACTAAGGTACAATCCTAACATACACAATGTTATGGAATGGCATACACGCTATACGAGGTAATACACAACCGAGCATGCACAATGCTACGGATGAAATGGCATACGCAATGCAATAATGGGCTTACACCAACATGAGAGAGCCTTAACCACACTCACATAGGAGGCCATAATGATGAAAACAAGACAACTCGAAATGCGTGCACGCGGGCACGCAAACCGAGCACGGACCTTCAGGCACCGAAATGCCACTCTAATGAGACATGGCAAAGACATGGAATATGATATGAAAACATACAAAAATCAGTGACAAAATGAGGGGCAAAACAGCCCCGAAACGAGGCGAAATGAAACCCGATGCAAGGAACGAGTCCCGAAACATGGAATTAAGCACATGAAATGGCCTATAGCTATGAAATGCATGCATAATTTGAATGTGAAGTGTAAAAGAAGAAGCAAGGAAGCCCCAAAAATAGCATTTTTACAGTATAAAGCATGGCCAAACAGCAAGCACAAGTAGGGCTAAAATGGCATACAAAAATGGCTCTGCAAGGGAGGCAATGAAGCAAGTGGTACATGCAATGCCCAAAAATAAAAATAACCTTTTACAACACTAAAGAGGGACCAAAAATATGAATATTTACAGTTTATGAAAGCCTCCAAATCAGTATGCAAACATGCTCAAAATGCAATGCAAGATTAAGGCCATAAGAGGGTATAACATGAAGTGCACAAAAAATTCATCAAATAGCCAAAGACCCTTAATGAAACATGACAAGGGGGTCAAAACATGGCCACTTTAAGTTCTGTTCATGGCCGAAAACAGAAGCTAAAATGAGCTAACAAAGCATGCAAAAATGGGGGCCAAAGAGGGGTATAATGGTAAGTGCTACATGGAGGCCCCCAACAGTGTTGAGCCCTTCTTCAATGTTGAAGAGGGGCTCAAAATAGGCCTATTTACAGTTTACATCAGGCCCTAAAACAGATCACACACAAGCTAAAAATATCATGCAAGAAAATGGCATTCAAGAGGGCATTGAAGCAAGTGCAACATGGGGGGCTCAAACAGTGTTGAGCCCTTTAAAAAACATGAAAAATGGCTCAAAAAAATGACCTTTTCAGTTTTGGTTGGAGCTCAAAACAGCAAGCAAGAGGGACTAAGAAATAGACCAAAAAAATGCAAGAAAAGGGGAAAGTGGGACTCACCCTTGAAGACCAACCCTTAGCAACTTCTTGGACCAAATTTGCTGCCTCCTAGCCTCTGAGAAGACCTCCAAGCTGCTGGAAATGGAAGTGGTGGTGTGGTGCTAGGTGATGGTGTGTAAAAATGGTTAAGAACTTAAGGGGTTTTGAGGTTTAGAGTAGAGAGAGAGAGAAATTTAATGTGAGAGGCTTATACAAAAATCTCTAACCCTTAAACACAGACCTGGGATGCTGTATATATAGGCAAAAGAGGCTGGAAAAGAGGGGGAAAAAAAGGGGGGGAAATATTTCAAGTTTCCCTCCAAAAATTGGCCTAAAGAGGGGTATAAAGGTAAGTGGTAGCTGCTGATTTCAAACGGCTGAGAGCCCTTCAACAAAGTTGAAGAGGGGTTCAAAATAAGACACTTTGCAGTTTACGACCAAGTCCAACACAGCCCACAAGTATGCCTAAAATACCGTGCAAAAAAAGGCCTAAAAAGAGGTAAAGAGGCAAGTGACAGAAGGAGGTCTCAAACAAAGAAAAACCTTTAATCAAACATGAAAAGGGACTCAAAATATGACTATTTCTAGTTTGGTTTGGAGCCCAAAAATGCTTGCAAGTAAGGCTCGGGGGCCAAAACGCGCAATCCGAGGCCCCAAAAACTGACTGCTGGGCACCGGGAGTGGTGTTCGACCACGAAGTTGGTCTCTTGGACCACAGTGTCCCTCAAAAGGGAGTAAACAAGATATGTGCCAAAAACCGGGGCAAACGGAGATAGTTAGGCGGTCCCGAACCGAGGCACACGGCCTGACGGCTCCGAAAACCGGGAACCGGGCTCCGAAATGGGCAAAATAGCCTACGACCACGAAATGTAGTCCACGGCCACTGAGAGATGATCTACGAGACCTCTCCCACCCTTTGGGAAAAGAAACAGAGAAAACCGAGGCAAGGCATAGAAGAGGGTTCGGAAGTCCGGAAGCAAGGCTCACGGCCGAGACTCTGAGACTTCTGAACGAGCACAATATGCAACATCACCGAGCACTCAATCGGTGACGTCTGAGTCTTAAGGTCAGTCAAAAATGGGGTGTCTACAGCCGCACGTGCGGGAGTGAAGCTCCACACGTGCGGGACGGCTGGGCAGTTTGAGGCTCTGTTTTTCTATCTCATTTAGGACTGTTTCTATCTCATTTCTTACACACTCCTCTCTCTCTAAAAACACTTTTACTCCCCTTACTCTCTAGAAAACATCATCAAACCATAAAAACTCTTTGATTCTTGGGATCTAGATTCAACATCATCCCTCTCTATTTTGGTGAGCAAGCAAGAACAACATTGTGTGGTGGGGATTGAGCTTTGACAACTTTGGTCTCTAGGGTTTTCCCCTCTCATCATCTCCATTTCTTCATCAAGCTTTGAGGTAGGGTCTTCCTTTGAGTTATATATATATTTATGTAAATTTTGGAGTTGAATTTGTGAGCTCCACTTGTAATTTCGAAAATGGGTTTGAGGGTTCAAGAAATTGATGATTTTGTGAAAATAACTCTATCTCGTGTTCTTATTAAGACTTTTCTTGAAGTTTTGGGAAAACATGGGTTGAGATTGAGGTGTATAATGAGTTCTATAAATGTGATAGAGAATGTTAGGGTTTTTGAGTAAACATAGAAATTTGGGGCTCTCTTTGAAAATGTGAGTATTCTATATTGTTTTGTTTAAAAATGTGATGACCCCTTGAAGTATGAGAAGTTGGGAATTTTATTTGAAATTGTTAACAAATGCTTATACATGCATAGGGATGAGTTAATTTATTTGTTGAATTTCTTGAACTATGAACATTGAAATCCTTAATGCTCGACGATAACGTATAGAACTTTGGAATGGCTAAGTTATTGTGGAGTGGTATAACATGTGGAAGTTGTTATTTGTTGTTACATTTAATTGAACTAGTAATGTTTTGTTGATTCCTATTAGATAGGAGGAAAACAGGTTATGTGGTTGTCATCATGGTGTTGATGGAATACTTAAACACGGAAGGAGGTTATGGAATTTTTGAACATCATTTGCATCATATATTCTTTCAATTAACATTAATACATCTTCAAATTGAGTTGAGAACGTTACATTGAGAAAAGAATATTGTGAATGAGAACTATGGAAATGTGTTATAGGGTAAATACGTGGTAAGTCCGGTTAGGGGGTATAGTTGAATTTGATAAGTTGGCTTGAGTGTCCATAGTGAAAAACCAGAAAACCGCGCGGATAGATGTCGAGCCTTCCGGTTAATACTAGTAAAAATGACAGTTTGGTAGTGCTTGTTGAGCCTACTTGCAGACACCAACCTAAGAATTACCAGTGTCGTATTTACCGCCCCCTTTATGATTCAAAAATTGAAGTTCAGAAATTGATGAGATTGCATAATGTTAATGAAAGACATGGTGATTTTCAAGAGAAGCATGACTTATGATTATTTTTTTTTTAAAAATAGCATTGCATGGCATTTGCATTTGCATTTGCATATTAAGATGTGGATATCTTACATAAATGTATATACTTTGTTAAGGAATTCTCTATTGGGCTTTATACTCACCCCTATGGGACCTTGTACAGATAAAGATGTGGTGATCCCACCAAGCTAAGGGCGTAAATATATTTTGGTGAAAGAGTAGCTTTGCTCTTACTTTTGTTGTGATATTTTTGTAAGCCAAGGGCTAAGGTGTATGGGTCCAAGAGACCATTTTGTGTAACTGGACTATTGCCTTGGAAGACGTAAGCCCTTAAGGGCATTTTATTGTCTTGTGATTACGTGCTTCACATGCTGTAGATTCATGAGTTTTCTTACTAATGAATGTATAATTTGCATGTGAAACCTTTGTAATACCTTGCTATTTAATCATATAAAGATAGAAGAATTATTGTCATTATTGAATGAATGTTCATAGATATGGTTGGGTTATGTTGAATTATTTCAGGGTGTTACAACTTGGTATCAGAGCTACCAGGTTTGAATACTTGGGGCTCGCGGGAAGTGGTCGTTGTACCACAATGGGTTCATTTCACATGATTAGGAAATATTTAGTTTTTGTGATTATGTGATAGCATGCTTGTGTGACTATATGGGTATGGGATTGGACTTTGGAGATGTTGTTTGCGCCTATTCGATTCCTTGAGGTCTTATTAGAAGGGTACCTGATCAATACTCATTTTACTAAAAATCCTTGGTTTCTCGTGGGACGAATCTCATCACTAAAGGATAATTTGTATGTACTTATGTAACTACATTCTTATTTGGAGTGAATTGAATTGTTTGTGTGATAGAAGACATATGATTGTTATAATTTAACGTGTGAGGCAAGTTGCGAGCACATTTGGAATTATGTACTAAATTATCTATCTTGTTCTTTAATTAGGATGTCGGGAAGGATTCGAACACGAGGTGGTAGAGGTGGAAGGCGAGGTCAAGGTCGCCGAGGTGTACATAAGGTACTGGTCCACGAGGTCCCAATACAAGAGGAGGGTCTAGGCCAAGCTAACATGGCTAAACAAGTGGGGCAAGCGGAGGTGCCCGGGCAAGCCGACCAAGCCGCAATGGGGGCTCTAGCTCGGGAGATAGCTGGGGCTTTGAGGGAGTCTATGAACATACTTAGGGTAGAGACCCAAGCTAGGGAGAATGTTACGGAGACAAGGGCAAGTTTCCTTACGAGGGAGTTTTTACGGGCCAAGCCGAATGAATTCTATGGCGGCCACAAGCCAAAGAAAATGGATGAATGGCTTAAACAGACCGTAAAGACTTTCGAGATGCTTCACATCAAGGAGAGCGAGTTGAGGGTGACCCTTGCAAGTTACTATCTTAAATGTGACGCAGGCCAATGGTGGAAGTATGCTAAGGGCTGTATAGCACCGACATGGGAGGCATTTGTGGTGGCCTTCCAAGACAAGTACCTACCTCCCACAGCTAGGGAGAGGTTGAGGCAGGAATTCAAGGACCTTAAGCAACTAAATATGTCTATGGCCGAATTTGAAGCAGCATTTTCTAGTTTGTCCCGGTTTGCACCGAAATTGGTAGTGACGGAAGAGCACCGTTGCATCGAGTTCGAGCAGAGATTAAGAACTAAGATTCTATTCAAGGTTGACGGGAACATGATTCGAAATTATGATCGCCTGGTGAAAACAGCCACACATGTGGAAATTATTGCGGAGGCCGAGGAGGAGAGACTTCAGAATTTGAGATCTAAAGGCCAAGGGTCACAAGGGGACTTTAGGCCCAATAAGAAGAGCAGAAGCACTTTTTCATCCCAATCTCAGCCACAACAATCTAGATCTACTTTCCCTTTGCCTAGTGTGGGTCCGGGAAAGAGTGTACCGAGTGGGTTTTTTTGCTTCAAGTGTGGCCAACTGTGTCACAAGGCCTTTGCTTGTCCACAGAAAGGGGGAGGACAACAGATATTACCACCACCACCACCTAACTGATCTCAGAGTCAGACTCAGAGTAGAGGGCAAGAGCCTACTTGCTATCAATGCGGTCAGTCAGGGCACATGAAGAGAGCTTGCCCGCAGTTGGGAGGCGTATCTGGCGCATCGGGGTCGAGGCAGACTCAGAGCCACCAACAGGCTCACTCAGCTCAGACTTCACGAGTTCATCAGGGAGCCGTTTCGGCTCAGTTTGTATAGCAAGCCTATGTTTCGAGGGACGAGCAAGTTGATCAAAGGCCACAGGGGCGCGTGTATGTTGTTACCGCACCAGAGCAGTTGCCAGGATCCTCGGTTGTGAGAGGTATTTTTATTGTGTGTAATTCTTTGGCCAGTGTATTGATAGATACGGGTGCGTTTCATTCATTCATATCTACTGCATTCGCATCTGCATTGGGGCTAGAGGTGACACAGTTAGCATCTCCGCTTAGAGTAGAGTCTCCTGTTGGGGGTACCATTGACTTAGATCGGGGTTATCATGGTTGTGAAATAGAGGTTGCTGGGTGTAGACTCCCGTTTAGCTTTGTGTTGCTAGACATGTCAAGTTTTGATATCATTCTAGACATAGATTGGTTGTCTTCGTATCGGGCAGTGATTGATTATTTTCGTCAGAGAGTCACAGTGTGCACCTCGAGTGGTGATTGTTTTTACTTCTTGGGAGACAAGGTTGATCAAGTCTTGTCGCCGGTATTTGATCCTCGTAGTAGGAACATGCTTAGTGGTCTTCTTGCTACTCTTTTGGATGATGAGAGTAGCGGGACTCAAGTTGAGTTGCTAAGGGTAGTGTGTGAATACCCGGACGTATTTCCCGAAGACCTTACTAGTTTGCCGCCCCACCAGGAGATTGAGTTCACCATCGACTTAGTGCCTGGAACGGCACCAATTTCTATGGCGCCGTATAGATTTGCACCTGCAGAGTTGCATGAGTTGAAGATTCAACTCCAAGAGCTGTTAGATAAGGGCTTCATTCACCCTAGCACGTCACCTTAGGGAGCACCTGCTCTCTTTGCAAAGAAAAATGATGGGTCGTTGCGGTTGTGCATCGACTACCGCAAGTTGAACCAAGTTACCGTTAAGAACAAATACCCTTTAGCCAGAATAGACGACTTGTTTGATCAACTTAGAGGATCTTGTTGCTTTTCGAAGATAGATTTGAGGTCGGGGTACCATCAGTTGAGAGTCCAGGAAGAAGACATCCAGAAAACGGCCTTTCGTACGCGTTATGGTCACTATGAGTTCCTCGTAATGCCATTTGGGTTGACTAATGCACCGACTTCTTTCATGGATTTGATGAACCGAATATTTAGGGAGTACTTGGATCATTTTGTAGTCGTCTTTGTAGACGATATCCTAATCTATTCAACTTCCGAGAAAGAACACGAGGCTCACTTGAGGGTAGTGCTTGAATTGCTTAGAAAATATTAATTGCATGCCAAGTTTGAGAAGTGCGAGTTTTGGCTCACCGAGGTGAAGTTTTTGGGCCATGTAGTGTCAAGTGAGGGAGTAACTGTAGATTCTTCGAAGATAGACTCTGTACAAGATTGAGAGCAACCTAAAAGTGTTTGTAAGATTTGGAGTTTCTTGGGTTTGGCGGGGTACTATCGACGTTTTGTGAGGGACTTTTCTAGATTGGCCGCACCTTTGACTAGGTTGACTAGAAAGGGGGTAAAGTTTGTGTGGAGTGAGGCTTGTGAAAAGTCTTTCCAAAAACTCAAAACTAGGTTGACCACGGCACCGGTGTTGATCATTCCGGAGAGAGGTTTGGGTTACACCGTCTTTTATGATGCGTCTCGGGATGGGCTTGGGTGTATTTTGATGCAAGAGGGGAAGGTTGTTGCCTATAGCTCACGGCAATTGAAAACCTATAAGAAGAATTACCCTACCCACGAGTTTGCCTTGAAAATTTGGAGGTATTACTTGTATGGTGAAAAGTTTGAAGTTTTCTCCGACCATAAGAGCTTGAAATATTTGTTTTCCCAAAAAGATTTGAATTTACGCCAACGAAGATAGATGGAATTTTTGGAGGATTACGATTTTGAGTTACACTATCACCCGGGGAAGGCCAATGTAGTGGCCAACGCCTTAAGTCGAAAAACCGTGAGTAGTTTTGCAAGTATGGCCATCCGGGAGTGGATTATGTTGGGTGAAGTCGGCAAGTTTGAATTGCAATTGGGAGAGTCCGAAGAGAGTGCAACATTGTTTACCTTGAATGCACAACCTATTTTGATTAGTAAAGTTGTAAAGGCACAACAAGGGGACCGTGAAGTAGAGTTAATCCATGATAGAATCTCCAATGGGAAGAAAGAGAAGGGTTTGAACATTCACTCGGATTAGAGTGGACGTTACTTAGATCATCTTTTCGTGTCTGAATCTTGTAGAAAGGAAGTGCTTTGGGAGTTCCATCACTCACGCCTTGTGGTACATCCGGGAGGCACCAAAATGTATCGTGACCTTAGCCGTCAGTTTTGGTGGAAGGATATGAAGCGGGATGTCGCATCCTTTGTGTCCAAGTGCCTTACTTGTCAACAAGTGAAGGCCGAGCATCAAAGACCAGCGGGTTTGTTACAACCTTTACCTATAGCCGAGTGGAAGTGGGAGCACGTTACCATGGACTTCGTAGTTGGGCTTCCTAGAACACAATGAGGCAATGATGTCATTTGGGTAATTGTTGATAGGTTGACTAAGTCCACACACTTTATCCCAATGCGTACTAGTGACTCAGTTGAGCACTTGGCCAAGTTGTATGTTAGAGAAATAATCTGACTTCATGGGGTTCCGATAACCATTGTGTCGGATAGGGACCCTCATTTTACCGCCCGGTTGTGGCAAAGTCTTCAAGAGGCATTGGGAACCAAGTTGACCTTTAGCACCGCTTACCATCTTCAAACCGATGGACAGTCGGAGCGCACCATTCAAATTTTTGAGGACATGCTTAGAGCTTGTGTCCTAGATTTCAAGGGGTCTTGGAAGAGGCACTTACCGTTGATTGAATTTGCCTACAACAATAGTTATCAGGCTAGTATCGAGATGGCACCGTTTGAGGCCTTGTATGGCCGACCTTGTAGATCGCCAATTTGTTGGGCCGAGGTAGGAGATGCATCGTTGTTGGGCCCAGAGATTGTTAGGGAGACAACCGATAAAGTTGCCCTTATTCGGAAGAGGTTAGCTACGGCCCAAAGCCGACAGAAAAGTTATGCCGATAAGAGGAGACGACCCTTGTCCTTTGAAGTAGGAGATCATGTGTTCCTTAAAATCTCACCTAGGCGGGGTTTGATGAGATTCGGTAAGAGCGGGAAGTTGTCTCCGAGGTTTATTGGACCTTTCGAGATATTGGAGAGAATTGGGGAAGTGGCATATCAGCTAGCTTTACCGCCACAACTTTTGGGAGTACACAATGTGTTTCATATGTGAATGCTTAGAAAGTACGAACCCGACCCTTCTCATGTGTTAGATTAGGTTGATTTGGAGGTAGATGAGGATGCCACCTACGAGGAGCGACCGGTTCAAATCCTAGATTCCCGGGAGCAAGTGTTGCGAAGTAAAATCATACCGTTAGTGAAAGTACTGTGGAGACATCATGGGATCGAGAAGGCAACGTGGGAAAGAGAGACGGAAGTCCGCTCCAAGTACCCGGATTTGTTTGAGCTTGTTTAATTGTGTTATTTTAATTTGTGATGTTTCCTTGTGTTAAAGGGAAAATGGTGTTGAACTGTTGATCACATGTTATTGTATGTATTGTTAATATGAGCATGACGTTATGAAGAGATGATATTTTACTATAGGTGTTTTATTCTATATTTCTAGTTTGACTGATTGTTGTTTTGATGAGGTGATGGTGTAGAGAATGGTAAATCTTGGTTGAGTATTGATGTTATATCTCTAAGATGTTGTCAAAATGATCGTAGTTGCTAGAACACTTTGGTTTGGTAAGTGTGTTTAAATTTCGAGGACGAAATTTTCTATGGTGGGGAGGTTGTGATGACCGGGCCTCTTTTTCTCTCCTTCTTTTCATTCTTTTTGGTTTCGTTTTGTTTTGTTCTTGTTGGGTTGAAACCCTCGTAAATTAGTTCCAATTTGAGGCTCTCATTCTTGTTTTTGTCGGTGTTAAAGTTTCTTTCTTCCGGGAAGTCTTGAGTCAGTCCGGCCAGAAGCAGTCCCAAAACTCTGGTCATTGGGCCAAGGCCGCACGTACAAGGTTGGGCCATACGTGCGGGAGGCCAAGCTGCACGTTCGAAAAGAGGGAAGTCTGGGTGGATGGCATTCTGCTTAAATTACAGGTAAGGAGCAGGTGCGTGCAGGAGGGCTGTAACAACCCAGAATTGCTAATAGTGATTTTAATAAATTAATTATGTGTTAATTCTAATTGAACTAAGTGCCTAGTAATTTAATTTGTGCATATCTGTTCAAATTAGAAAATTACATGTTAAGGTCACAACCTTGGAACTGAAATTGACAATCATATTGCGTGCACAAATTGAAATTGAGTACATGGATGGGCTGATGGGAATTTTTAAAGCCATTTGAGAAGTTTAATTGAAAATTGATTCGGTTTACTGAAATTGTCTGTGATTGAATTGAGCCTTAATTTGACCTATTAATTATATTCCTACATGTTAATTATTTGATTAAGTATTATAGATTGTTATGAGATTTATTGATTTGTATTGTTTGAACAGATAGATTAGAATGAAAATTAAACATGTCTGATTCGCTAATTTTAACAAGTTAAAATTAAATCATGGAATATGAAATTAGAGTGAAATTAGCGAATCAAATGATAGCTCGACGAATTGAAGTGATAAATTAACAAGTTATAGTGTAATGGAGATTATAAAATGATGAGAAGTAATTTAATTTGAGTGAAATTAATTTACATTAATTATGTGATTAACCTAAGTTAAAGTGTAGAATAAAATAAAAGAATTAAAACAAATTCCCACTCATCAGTTTGATTTAAGAGGAGGACTAGTGGGTCTTGTTAAGTTTTTTTCACTTCACTTACACGTAAAAAGAGAAAGGGAGAGGTTCTGAGAATTCAACAAAAGCAAGGAAAAGAAGAAAAGAAAAGAGAAAGGAAGAACATTGAAGAAAACTATTTAACTCTTCACAATTCTTCAAGTTAAGGTAAGATTCTCATTCAATTTCTTGAAATTAAACTTCCCAACTCATCATCTTCTAAAACAAAGGGTCAATTAGGATGAATTCTTGATTAATTGGGAGCTTTAATGTTGGAATTGACAAAGTAGAACATACAAGCTAAGTTAGGAAAGAATTGAAGGAAATTGGACTTAAATTCAACATGCATGGCATGAATTCATGATATTTTTGTTTACATAAACATTTTCTTGCATGAACTTCATGAATTCTCTAAGCTTTAAAGAGCTTTCATCATAAACTTTGGACCACATGGTTCATAGTTTATAATAGTTTTGGAACCTTTGATTAACCAATTGAAAGAATTAATTCTAGTTTTGAGCATGCATGATTTTATTGTGTTCGTACTCACTATTCTTGCATGGGTTTTCAATTTGCAAGGAAATTTCATGAGATGTAAAGTTTTTAAGTTCAAATATGTATATCTATGTCTATACATTTTATTTCAAGAGTTTATTTGATTTTTATTGGAAAACTTGAGTTGAATTAGAGTCACACTTGCGCTTGAGGATGGAAGTTTGAGTTTAAAAGTTTACACTTACATGTTTCTATGGGTTTTTGGGAATGAATTGCATGAAAATAAACTTGTTTTGGCAAGGAAACACACTGCTCAAACACAAGCTAGCTTTTTGAATTGCTTCTGCAATGACCTCGCGCGTGCGGCCTGGAGCCCGCTTACGTCTGACCCTTTTAAGACCGCATTTAAGCCGCTTGTTTCTCTTTTTCACATCCTGGGCCTCCGATTACATGGTTTTAAAATGTTTTCATGATCATTTGCATCTCACGAGTGCATTAGAATGAATAAATAAAACATTAGAACCGCACGAATAAAGATGAATGGTAATTTAATAAGTAAACAATCGAATCAATGGTATTGGCTAAGGATTGAATGTAATTGTATCGTTGTGCTTGAATTTATTTGTCTAGGTCAGACGCCGAACAAATAGTACGTGTATTAAAGAGCCCACTGTGAGTAACAATGTTGTAAAGATATGTTTAATCGTATTTATTTTCAGATTGATAAATTATATTGTTTTCTTAAATGATACTTTTATCGACTAAATGATGATCCTATTTTGAACTGTATTCGTGGTATCCATAGCATATTGTGATTGTTATTGTTATTGATATCATTATTCTTACAGAGATCTCTGTCAGTTCCAAATCTAGAAACTATTGTTATTGTATGATGGTCATCAATTGATTGTTCGGTCTTTTAAGACCTAGTGTATTGTTGCTAGCAGATGTACCACGTATGACTTATATGATTACCGATTGATTGAAGTGATAAAATCAAATGATAGCTCGACGAATGATATTGATTGGAAATGTTTTAATGTTAATTGATTGTTTCAAAAATTGAAGGATATCATTCTTAACCTCTTTACACATTTATTATTCACTGGGCTTTAGCTCACAGTTTATTATATATATGTAGGTGATCGAGCACCGGAGCAAAGCTAGAGGCGTCGACCTGAACCCTTTGTTTTCTTTGTCAAGCCAACTATTGTGCCTCATTATGAGGTTCCGAACTGTTGCATGTCAGGGCTTATTGGGTGATTCAAATTCACCCTTTTAACATTACGTTTATGTTTATGAGATAAAAATATTTATGGGTTTTGTTAACTGTTTTCGATAATGGGATTTAATTCCCTACATTATGTTTTGTCTTGTATATATATGTTTGATGAACATAAGTGTTTGTGTGTAACTATGTATATGAAAATTTATTTCCATTTAGGTCCTCACAGCTCATTGGACGATGTATGTTATTATTGATTGGCTTCCGCCAGCCCCTTTATATTGTATTATTGTTAAACAGGCCTTCGGTGATCACGGATTACTGACCAATTATGACGCTAAACCTATAAGGGCGTGTTTGGGTCGTGACAAGGGCCGCATGTGCGGGGTTGAGAGCCGCACGTGCGGGAGTGAAGCTCCGTACGTACGGGGCACGTGCCCCGCACGTGCGAAACGGTTGGGCAATCCGAGGCTCTGTTTTTCTATCTCATTTAGGACTGTTTCTATCTCATTTCTTACACACTCCTCTCTCTCTAAAAACACTTTTACTCCCCTTTCTCTCTAGAAAACATCATCAAACCCTAAAAACTCTTTGATTCTTGCAAATCTTGGGGTCTAGATTCAATATCATCCCTCTCTATTTTGGTGAGCAAGCAAGAACAACATTGTGTAGTGGGGATTGAGCTTTGACAACTTTGGTCTCTAGGGTTTTCCCCTCTCATCATCTCCATTTCTTCATCAAGCTTTGAGGTAGGGTCTTCCTTTGAGTTATATATATATTTATGTAAATTTTGGAGTTGAATTTGTGAGCTCCACTTGTAATTTCGAAAATGGGTTTGAGGGTTCAAGAAATTGATGATTTTGTGAAAATAACTCTATCTTGTGTTCTTATTAAGACTTTTCTTGAAGTTTTGGGAAAACATGGGTTGAGATTGAGGTGTATAATGAGTTCCCTAAATGCGATAGAGAATGTTAGGGTTTTTGAGTAAACATAGAAATTTGGGCTTTCTTTGAAAATGTGAGTATTCTATATTGTTTTGTTTAAAAATGTGATGACCCCTCGAAGTATGAAAAGTTGGGAATTTTATTTGAAATTGTTAACAAATGCTTATGCATGCACAGGGATGAGTTAATTTATTTGTTGAATTTCTTGAACTACGAACATTGAAATTCTTAATGCTCAAGGATAATGTACAAGACTTTGGAATGACTAAGTTATTGTGGAGTGGTATAACATGTGGAAGTTGTTATTTGTTGTTACACTTAATTGAACTAGTAATGTTTTGTTGATTCCTATTAATTAGGAGGAAATTGGTTTATGTGGTTGTCATCATGGTGTCGAAGGAATACTTAAAAACGGAAGGAGGTTATGGAATTTTTGAACATCATTTGCATCATATATTCTTTCAATTGGCATTAATACATCTTAAAATTGAGTTGAGAAAGTTACATTGAGAAAAGAATATTGTGAATGAGAACTATGGAAATGTGTTATGGGGTAAATACGTGGTAAGTCCGGTTAGGGGGTGTAGTTGAATTTGATAAGTTGGCATGTGTGTCCATGGTGAAAGACCAGAAAACCGCGCGGATAGCTGTCGAGCCTTCTGGTTAATATCGGTAAAAATAACAGTTTGGTAGTGCTTGTTGAGCCTACTTGCAGACACCAATCTAGGAATTGCCAATGTCGTATTTACCACCCCTTTTGATTAAATTGGAGGTTTGAAATTGATGAGATTGTATAATGTTAATGAAAGACATGGTGATTTTCAAGAGAAGCATGACTTATGATTATTTTTTAAAAAAAAATTGCATTGCATGGCATTTGCATTTGCATATTAAGATGTGGATATCTTACATAAATGTATATACTTTGTTAAGGAATTCTCTACTGGGCTTTATGCTCACCCCTATGGGACCTTGTGCAGGTAAAGATGTGGTGATCCCGCCAAGCTAAGGGCGTGAATATATTTTGGTGAAATAGTAGCTTTGCTCTTACTTTTGTTGTGATATTTTTGTAAGCCAAGGGCTAAGGTGTATAGGTCCAAGAGACTATTTTGTGTAATCGGACTATTGCCTTGGAAGATGTAAGTCCTTAAGGGCATTTTATTGTCTTGTGATTACGTGTTTCACATGCTGTAGATTCATAAGTTTTCTTACTAATTAGTGTATAATTTACATGTGAAACCTTTGTAATACCTTACTATTTAATCATGTAAAGATGGAGGAATTATTGTTATTGAATGAATGTTCATAGATATGGTTGGGTTATGTTGAATTATTTCAGGGCATTACAATTCTGTTGTGTTTTCAATTTAGAAATTTTTTTATCAAATAGCAAGTGTTGATATTTAATATTTTTGTGTGAAAAGTATAAGGCTTAATTTTGTATTTTTAAAAAAAATCAAATTAAATGGTTTTGAATAAAAAAAGGTAATGAAATAATTTTGACAATGCACGATTTTCTTATATGTATTTATTATCGATATTTGACAATTTGCTTGATAATCTTTTAGTCATGCTGAGTTGGATTGTTATTTTAAAAAAATCTATTTACAAGTTGTATTATGTTCAAAATTTGTAAAAGTTTAAATCGCCAAACCGATTCGCATCAATCCATCAATTCGGTGGATGGATGTGAATTAATTTTTTCCAATTTGCCAATCCGGCAGACGAATGGCAAATTGGAGATTCTCCAGTCGCAACTGAATCACGAACACCCCTGCCGCTAGTGTTTGATTGCACATCCTTTAAACACGTGCTGCTGGATCTTCTACCGTTGGAATGTCCAATTGGACAATCTAGTCCGACTCATTGTGAAACTCATTCTAAGCTCATCTCAACAATTCAAATTGTTCAATTTGTAGAATCAATCAAATAGACTATTTATATCGAAAATTAAGTTGATTGAACATTAGGATCTACTCGATCGAATCACATTTGTCTAAAAATAATTAACAAATAATATAATTTTAAAAATATTTCATCTATTTTATTTTCGGATTAATAAGCTCCTATTAAATAACTACTAATATCCGACAAACTTAATTTTTAGTATGCATAACGTGCTCATCAAGGTGGAGCCAGTGGTGAGTCCCAGTAAGTAAACTGGACGGTACAAGTGCTTCTCTCTGACTAGATCTAACTGGAGAGAAGCCTGGCTGATGAAGAATTAGAAATATCTCACAATATTGTTAAAATGCATTATGTGCCCATTTAGGAACTTTGGTTAAAAGCTGCATTTTGCAGCTTTGTCCAAAAAAATTAAATTGACTTTTTTAACATATAAGTCATTTGGGAAGGTCTCTTATTCTTTGTAGGAGAACTACTTATCCTTTTTCACTTTTCTTTTTCTTTTTTAATGAAATTTTGTTGATGCTCAAAAACAAAAAATATAAATTTCCTAAATTGGATGAGAGTAATTTGGTCATTTTATTATAGTGTGACATCATAAACAAATATTAACTAAAAAAAAAGGTCAAAAGTAACTTTTATCAACTATCCAAATCACTTTGTAAAAAAGTCAAATAGCTTGATTAAAAGTTAAAAGTCAACTTTTAACCATCTTCTCAAAACACTCTTATATATATATATATAGACAAAAAATATACAAAATAATTAGATAGATTCATAGCCATTCATTTGAAACTAATATTGACAACAAAAATCGATTTACTTTTTAAAAAATTCTTGTTCTTGGATATATGAACATTGTCATTACAACTCAACTTCAGTCTTTTAACCCTTGAGTTATTTTATAATTAAGTATCTTATATATGCACTCTTTAATTGTTTTCAAGTGTGTACCAAATGATTTATGCACAAGCACTGAATGCATGAATTGCATCAGTTGCTCCTAAAGTCCTGTAACAAAAGGACAAAGATGCCCTACTCAAATACAGGAATAACATTTCTCACCTAATCCTATCTAGGTTCCCGAATAAAACGCCGCGTAGAGTATGCTTACAGGATAAACCTTCAACGATTAATTTTCAATTAGGTTCAGTTTTAATATCTAATAGAAGTTTATAAAGACTATAATCAAAAGAAAAAGTCAAAAATCTTACTAACGCAACCTCAGCTCAGCACACCATCGCCACTAAAAACTACACTCTCAGAGAGTTCTTAATGAAAGGATGCTCTAACAATACTCACTCGGATCAACTCACAATGTAACATTCAATATATTGTTCTTATATAAATTTTGGAGACTCGCACTACACACATTTGTGTGTAAATTGATTACCTAGAAACCGTTTAACACTAGTTTTCTAATGAGACCCCTAGAGAAGAATGAGACCCCTAGTGTATAAAAAATTGGTGAACCAAACGAAAAGCGAAAAACCTATACTGCAAGAACTCTAATATTTCCAATATTATTACTTTGTGGGGGGGTTAAATTGGATATTTCTAATTTTTCTCTTAACCTTAGAGAAATGTATACTTCCATTCACATTTCTGCAGCTAATTTCTATAGTTTCAATGGCTTTAGACACACCCCTCGTGAATGGTAAAAGATCCAAATCCTAAGGGAAGGGGAGAGGAGGGAAAAATAAATAAATAAATTTTACAACTCCTCTAGGCTAGCTGCACTACAACAGCAAAACTTTAGAGGTTATAAATTTCAAACTGCAATCGCTATTTCACTAATCAGTACAGATGCCAAACCACCAAAAGAAAATAGCACAAGGAAATCACTAAAGCAAGCCAGTATGAACATCAAAACTTGCAGAGATTTGTAACTGATCATATAACAGCTTTTAAAAAACAAAAACAAAAACATCAACAAAAAGAGGTAAGGTAACAAAATCAGCTTAGTGAAATCACAACGATTTCATAAAACTATCAGCTGAAAAGATAAATTGAACCCTATAGAAAGAACAGTTTCTTCAAATGCCATCAGCTCTTTTGAATACAACTTACATGCCTCTGGTTTAGTTAGCTCTGAGATTTTCACTCTGGGATCATCTGCTCATTGTCGGCATCTCCTTCTTGTTCGATTGTAGGTTTTGACGGGGCTTGACCTGCCCCTGGAGCCTGCTTCTTCTTGATTCCACTAACAATATCATCAATTCTAAGCAGCATGGAAGCAGCCTCAATGGCTGTCTTGAAGGTTTGTGCTTTCACATTATAAGCATCCCAAATCTGTAATATACAAGCATTTAAGCACATTTATATATGGTACACACTGTCTGACTTGACAACATATACACAAGTTGCTACTGAGTGTCAGAAAGTAAATAGGAGAAAAACAGAAAGCAAAATGATGTACCTTACGCTCTTTCATGTCCGAAATTTCACCAGTATTACCATCTATTCCAATCCATGCATTTTCTCCATTGGCGTGCTATGGAAGATTATTAAAAATATATACATTTATTATTCAAGTAAATCAAAGATGTATATGCACAATAAACAAAACAATTCATCTAAATTTTAATTTTGGAATTAAAAATATAGAGTTCTTCCTAGTATACGATAAAAGAAAATCAGTCGGCAGATGTCTTGCCTTTCCCTGCAGTGCAGTCATAGTCCTAATCACATTAACCCCACAATTCTGTGCCAAAGTCCGTGGTATAGCTTCAAAAGCTATTGCAGCAGCTTCATAAGGCCACTGTTTCAAAAAGACAGAACCTTGGAAATCAGAAAATCAAATGAAGAATCTAGACCATATATACCAATGCTAAATATCTTCAAAAAAATTTATATTAATCCAATTTATAAGCCTAGAATGACTAGAGAGCAATCAAAATTGATGATGCAAATCTAAGAAAAATCTACCTTCTCAATGCCTTCAATAGATTGACTCTTCTGCTTCAGAGTAGCCGATACAGTTAACTCTGCAGCACCACCACCAGGAAGAAGCTTTGGATGCTTTATGATGTTCCTCGCTACAGACATAGCGTCCTGCGAAAAATAAGATGCTATAGAACCCCAAATTCCCAATGTCAAAAAAAATGTCAAGTATTGAAACAACATGATACCTGCAAATTTCTTTCAACTTCATTCAAAAGATCCTTGCTAGCACCTCGTAAAAGAACTGTGCATGCTTTAGGGTCTTTGCACTCAACAATGAATGAAAAGAGCTCATCTCCGATCTTCTTAACCTCGAAAAGTCCAGCCCCAGTTCCAACATCTGATTCTTGAAGTTCATCTGGTCTGTTAACAATGACTGCGCCACATGCTTTAGCAATTCTGTTGTTGTCTGTTTTCCTCAATCTCCTTATTGCACTCACTCCAGCTTTACTAAAGTAATGGCAAGCCAGGTCACTAAGCCCTTTTTCAGTTATGACCAAGTCGGGTTTGAACTTCAGTATTTGCATGCAAATATTCTCAATGTATTCTTCCTCCATTTTCAGGAGGACTGCCCAGTCTTCTTCTCTGACCAACTCTGCATTTGTTTGATTCTCCCCTTTCTTATACTCAAGAGGGCAATCCAGTAAAATGATACGTGGGTTGATAATTTTTCTTCTCATTTTGCCAGGTGCAACAACATCTTTGTTAAACATAATACCTTTAAGAACCTTCGAATCCTCCAACTGACCACCAGGGATTTTCTCGACCTTTATATACTTCTTAATGTCAACTTCACGAAGTCCTTGACCAAGGTCAACACCAACTGTTGTGGTCGCATCAAGTGCCAAATCCTAAGAGTTGAACAAAGACAAAAATCAATTAGAGATAAAATGCATGTTGTGGCTAGACACCAAATCATCTAAAAAAACTGAACACCAGAGAACAGGACAAAAAGTCATAGGTTGTGTTTAGTAGAGCTTTAGAATTATGATTTGAGAATAGAGTTGTATTTTGAGTTTGTAAGTTTTGGAATTATTTTTGGTTATGAGTTTTGAATTGAGTGATGTGACATATGATATTTAATTCAAAAATTTACAACTCATAACCAAACACACAACCCAAAATTCTATTCAAAACTCATAAAAAAAAATTCTCAAAATATTTTTTATTTAAAATATAAAAATAACATATGCCAAAAAAAGAAAAAAAACACTGTTCCGGTCAACTGGCCGGACATCCGGCGAGACGTCCGGGAGGATGACCGGGTAGACCCAAAATTCAAAAATTCTCTGCTTTTCATAATGGAGAACACGAAAGGGAGAGAGTAGAGAAACGGGAAAAAGAAATATGTTTTGAAATGTGTGGTGGAATCACAATTTCAAAACTCCATCCAAACAATGCATGCAAATGGAGGGGTGGAATTAAGTTTTCAAAACTGCACCAAACACAGCCATAGATTTTCAGCCACATATATCCCAAACATGATTACACAAGACAGATTCCACTATACATTCACATATGTGTGTGTGTGTGTGTGTGTATTCTTACTAGGAACTGCCAATCAAAAAGAAATTTATGTTTTAAATATTCTAACAAACAGAATTTAAGCCAAACAGACTTGTAGCTGATTGATAAAATACTTACAGCAATTAGATCCCCAAATCGACTGGTAAACTTTGTGCCTATGCAACTCTTCACCAACCCCAACATTGTGACACCTACCAAATGAAGTTGGCATCATTTCAACAGAAACTTATCAATTTATGAGATCAAATAATGACAATATACAATTTCTTCAACTATGATGGAATGGAAGTTGAGTGCTTGTACTTTGTAGTCAACACTGATATTTTCTTTTTGATTTTCCAAAAATTCCAAGTGTTTTCTGATATTTTCATACAAGGAAAGATAAACAGTCCTCTTTTTTCAAATTATTCTCAGCAGAAAAGTAATACTATCAGGCTTTCAGAATCCCAGGAGTCTATCATCCCCATTATAAGTGAACTCAGAAGCAAAGCAACATTTCAGCATTAGATCTTATCATCTCTAACAAACCAAGTAAAAATTGGAGTCAATGTCATTTAAAAATAGAATAGAAGGAAAAAGATAAAACAAAATAAGCCATGGAAAAATGCATTAGGGTCACTAGAACATCAAATAAGAATTAAAATACTGTCGGAGCTTACGATCATTCACATCAATAGGCATAGCAATCTTGTCAAGCACTAAAATAGCATCCTCAAGAGCTTTATTATAAGCTGCAAAATGACATTAATTTTGCAGTCATCAAGAAAATAAAAGAAAACCTATTTCCCCAGTCAAACAAAAATGCCATTCAGATCAATGCTACAATACCTCGACAAATTACTGTAGGATGATAGTTCTTGTCAATGAAAGCTTCAGCAACATAAAGCATCTCACCAGCTTGAACAAATTTTCAATTTGACAATCAGCCATGAATGGAAGGATAAGATCACTTATATAAAATAACAAGACATCAGAGTTTTCAATTGCCTTATAACAGCAGCCAACTCCCACAAAAAAAAATGTAGGAAGAAGAATACTGATTAACAGAGTTTTTTCAAAAGAAGAACACTGGTTAGCAAGTTCTAGAAAGTGGCATACCAAGAACAATGACTGAAGTCGTCCCATCACCTACTTCTTCATCTTGTGTGCGACTCAATTCAATCATGGACTGGCATGGTTGTACAAAAAGGCAACAGTCAGACAAACAAAAGAGCTTTGGGCCAACAAGCAATGAACAAAACCAATCCAAAACCAAATTATGTCCCAATCAATTGAGATTAGCTACATGAGTCCTTTTCCACCATTCCATCCTGTCAAGGACTATATGCTCAATTAAATTTAATACATCACTATCCTTCTTTAGTACAACAACTCATGTCAATTTGGGTTTTTTCTTCCTCCTAGCATTTCCATTTACAAAGATTATATTACACTCTTCCTCGTTGTACATAACCAAATCATCTTAATTTGTTCTTTCTCAACTTATCATCACTTCAATTGATGGTACTCCTACCATTTAACAAATGTTCATTTTTAATTCTACCTTCCTTGGTTTAACCAAATATTTGTCTTACCACCATCTCAACCACACCCATTTTATTAATATAGCATTTTTAGTTGCCCAATATTTTGTCTAGTGCCGTTCTATAAAATTTTCATTTCAATTTTGTTTGTATCCATCGATCGCATAATATGTCAAAAGCATACCTCCACTTGCACCAACATAATTTGATTCTATGGGTTACATAATTTTCAACATCTTCATCCTTATTAAAAACCAAACCAAGATAACAAAATTGTTTAGTTTTTGGTATCTCTTGATTTTTTATCTTCACTCCTCCCCTATTTTCCCTTCCATTATCACTGAAGTCACTAAATTATTAGCCTATTTTATCACTTAAAATTTTCTTACTTCTATTCTCTTTTCACTTTTTAAAGCATTCTTCTTTCTTTCTTTCTTTTTTTTTTATTTACTACGGTTTGTGCCATGTCATTCCAGCACCAAATTTCTTTAGATAAAGGACCTTTTCATACTATGAAAAAATCAAATTTTCATTAACAAGGATTAATATGCGTACACCATACCTTAGCAGCTGGATGAGCAACATCTAACTCTCGCAAAATGGCATTCCCATCATTAGTAACTACAATTCCTGAAAACAAAAACAAATTCATAACAAATAAGATACAAGACAATAAGTCAAAACTAAGTGAAGAAATAAAGCAAATCTTATCACCTATAAATGAAACATATTTACATACCAATGAACACATACTATTTATGGATTACAATTTACAAACTTAGAAAACTTTGACTGAGATTGCATACAATTGAAATTGTGGTTACATTGTGAGCCTGCTGGAGGTGAATTTGCTAAGATTAGGGTTCTGTAAGATATAAAAAGCCTTTCACACTTCATTTGGAGAAAGTGGCACTCAAGGTTTGAAGAAACAAGCGTACTTGGAAGAAGAGAAATCATAAGATGTTTAAAAAATTGAAACCTTTTTAGCTAGGATAACAAAACAATGGTGTTCGCTGAATCCAGGTTTTCCATTTGAGGGCCTAAGGGACACTTCTCTGTCATTTCTACATTTTCAGTCAATTTGACAGAAAGACATGGTACCATGTGGTTCAGTTGAAGTTATGGACTTACAAAGCAACATGGCAAAACCTTTTTATAATGAGAAAAAACAGATGAATGGAACTGAACCCAAATGGCTGGAGAAAGGATTTGTTGAGTTAATCTCTCTCTCTCTCTCTCTCTCTCTCTCTCTCTCTCTCACATAAAATTTCATTTAAAGAGAACAAATCAAAGATTTGCTTTTGAGACCAGTGAAAACATCTAATTTTAGCACATAACAGAAAGTAAAGTACCTCCCGCTGCGTCAAGTAACATCTTCAACATAGATCGTGGACCCAAGGTAGTGCGAACTATGTCAGCCACAGCCTGCAAAGTAATAAATAAATATAAACTGTCAATTGATGAAGCAGTACCGTTCAACTAGTAAACCCCAGACTAGGCAATGACACAAATAATCAGAGTTTAAAACAACACACATTCACACAACTAATAATCCATTCTTAAGACTAGGAAAATAATGACAACAGCTAAGGGAACCAGTTATTCATGAAATAAATAAATCCATAATTTCAAACTTAGAAAAGTACTACCCACAGGGTTCTGTACTAGTTACCACACAGGATATCCAGACAAAAAAACAAAACAAAAAATGAAGACATCATAGATGGACACGCATTGATACTATGAGGAGAAATTTGCACTAAAGAAGATGAAATCAGACTAAATTTCCATCAACATTTTTTAGAGAGAGATCTTTTCTTGACAAGAAGTGATGAGAATAAATATATGAGGATTATCATAGATTTTCTGGTTGGAATTCACTAAGACCAAGACCAACATGATCTCTCAAAAACCAACAGACACTTGAAATCAAATAAACACGCTTTGGCTTTATCCCATCCAAAACTCAGTGGAGCTGAATTTCACCTTCGAAGCTTGTATATTGGCATGTTGCACTCTGCTTCCAGATTCACGATTCAAATTATCCTCTGCACATTCCAATCCGTATATAACAATTAGATATAACACATTCATAAAGCCTAAATAAATTGGTAACTACACTAACATTGGCTAACAATTTGGGAGCCTTCTCTACATGATGGGTGCATTTGTGTGATGAGTTTGCATAAGATCCAACCCCCAAAATTGCACAGGGAAAAAGTTAATGAAAAATAATGAAAATATAAGATGATTCCAAAGGATATGAATTCAAATAATGAAATTTTTTTCATTTAAACAATGGAAAGGAATCAAATCACACCGACGTTAATGAAATTTTATTGTCCTCTTTTGTGTGTGTGTTTTGGGTGGTTGGGTTGGAGGAGAGATTATAGTGTCTTTCTTCTTTAGGGCATCTTGCCTTATTATATTTTCATTCCAATAAAGTTTATGTATCTTTTTTCCTTTTTCTTTTATTTATTTATTATTTTTTTTTTTAAGAAAATAAATACTCAGACCAATGAACTTAATGCTTCTTTATATAAACAACAAACACCAATACTGAACCACCATACGAAATCATAATGGAACCTCTAATGCTCCAAGAAATTCCTATACAATGTTGACCTTCCATGAAATTAATCATGTCCGTATCATTTACCTCCAAAAAGTTCAGGTCGCTGTAGTAACAAAACAAAAAAAACTTGTCTCAATTCTGTTTTTATTTATTTATTTGACAAACATTCCAAATGAAAGGAACTCATACTCATTAACATAAGATGATCAAGCCAAAGCCAATCCCTTGTACTTCAACAACATCAATATCAACAATATTTTCAACCACCCTATGGGGTGCTAATGACAACTAACCATATATCAAACTGTTATGTGCTACACGGATAAAAGGACACTGCTTCTAAATAATAAGTATAAAACTTACCTAGATCATTTCAGTGCATGGAATGAGAATGGAAACAATAATGCACCGAAATGGAAACAAGAAAGTAGTATGCCACTGCTCTAAAATGTGGTACAATTGGGGTAAAATTGTATATATTACTCTATTAAAAATTAAGGTACTTTTAGAGCAATTTTGTGTTAACAATTAGATATCCAATTTTTTTTTTTTTTTTAGAACAAAAAGTGTACCATGTTTCAAAACATGCACTCGAAAATGTAAATCATTAGGGTATTAGCATTTGTTGGAAACATTGACTAGATTACATTAACGAAATGGAAAGTTAAAAGTTCCCAAAAAAAAAAACACTTAAAGGAGCTTTTTCTCCTTGACCTTGTGCAAATTTATTCCTAGGGGCATTAGAGTTAGGAGTTGACGCTCTTCTTTTTGTTACCATTCTTCTATCAAATAAAAACTCAAAGGAAAAATCATAGAGCTTCCACGCTAGAATCAAGAAAGATGAAATGCCAAAAAGCCTCTAGGGGAAAGAGCCATTTTATACTTTTGTCTCCCCTTCCGGTCATCAACTAAGAATTGAAAGCCTAGCCCACACTTATCCTTAAAACACACGTGTTAAGAAAAGGGAAACTGGAGCCTTATAACCAGCACAAATGGGGACAACTCCAGACGATATGGGACACATCACCCTCCTGGACCACAACATACAATAGCCAAACAAACGGCACACTAGTCACAAACCCAAGCAAGCTTTGATACCAAATTGAAAAGCCCAATTCTTACTTCTCCTTAAAATCCAAGTGTTGAGAAGGAAATTGGAATCTTATAACCAACACAGATGGGGCAACTCTAGATAATGTGGGACACATTACCCTCTTGTTCCACAACATACAATAGCTAAACAAAATGCATATCAGTCACTCACCGACCCAACCAAGCTCTGATACCAAATTGAAAAACTCAGTCCACACTTCTCCTTAAAATCCAGGTGTTGAGAAGGAAACTAAAACCTTGTAACCAACATAGATGGGGCAACTCCAGGCGATGTAGAACACATTCTAATATTGAACTCGAAAAGTCATTCTTTTTTTCATTGAAAGGAAAAGGATCTTCTTCGGTGAATCCGTCTTGCTCCTACTTAGTCCCCTACGTTTAGTAAATTATTTCTACTTCTACATCTCGGTTATAGGTCATCAAATAAGTACATGTCAAACTATTAGAAAATGACATTGCCAATGACTCGGTACTAATAAATCCAGTGATCTCCCTTAGGTACAAGCTTTTGTCAAAAGGCCTTTTGACATTCCATATACACATCTTCCCGTCTTTCAAGTTCATAATTTTACTTCAGGGAAGAAGGGTGGTGTGTTGCATGTATACATAAAACCCAATTGAACGCAATCCTAAATCTCAATTATAAATAATTAAAATCACCACATACAAAATTCATTTTCCACTAACAAGATTCAACAAATTCTTCTATATATTCTCATTCCAAATTATACCCCTAATCTCCATCCCAACAAAGAACCCATACAAGGCCATACATGTGTGTTTCAATTCAAACGCTCCCAATAATAGGCTTCCTCATTATTGTATACCTATATCTCTCTCCCTATATATATATATATATATATACATATAATGAGTGTCTTGACCTAACCTCAACAACAAAATAGAAAATTGAAGCCCCAACAACATTGCAAACTATCAAAGCCTTAAATGCCCTAACATAACACTATTATATTAAGCTAAAGAAAATCAAAGGAAAAGGTGATCAGTTGAGATAGGAAATGAGTACTTACTGAGAACAAGTACGGGAGAGTGCATGACTCTAAGAGAGAGAAAGAGCCTAACGCAGGACCGATCGAATGGCGCTTAGCTGTGTTTCGGGATCTTTCGAATTGCTTGCTTGAGGGAAAAGCGAAGGGCGAGTGCGGGGCATTTTCCTAAATAAGTCAAAACAATAAAGGAATTCTTAAACTAATTTTGAAAGAATTCTCAAAATAAGTTAATTCGCGGTTTACCATCGCGAGTTCAACACTTTTTCACCCCTCTCACGTGAAAGCTGGTAAATGTTAAACTCGCTGTTACGAAAAGCAAGTTTGATTAAGAACTCGCGGTTACGAAACGCGAGTTTAATTAATTTTTTTTTTTTTTTTCTTTTGAACTCGTTTTTACAAACCACGATTTTATTCAAAAAAAATTTCCTTTCAACTCGCTGTTTGTAACCACGAGTTTATCAAAAATCATTTTTCTTCTGAACTCGTGATTTGTAACCACGATTTCAACACCGCCTCACAAACAATCTCACTTTGACTCATTCCCACTTTGACTCTAACTCCATACACAAACACACACCAAACACAAACAAACACAGTCACACTATATATTTATATATTTTTTATTTCATAAAATTGAAATTAATATTAAATATATATAATAATTTATAATAACAAATAATAATTAACTATATAAAATGATTACTTTTTATTTTAATTCTTAATTTTTTTTATTTTACTGTTTAGAGATAAAATTTATTTTTTTTTATTTTAGGGTTTAAGGTTTAATTCTTAAAATTTATTTTTTTTTATTTTAGGATTTAGGATTTATAAAAAAAAAAAATTAAGAATTAAACTATAAATTCTAAACCCTAAAATAAAAATAAATAAATTTTAAGAATTAAACCCTAAACCCTAAAATTTTTAAAAAAAAATTTAGGGAGATGCACCAATAAATCCCAAAATTGTATCTTGTAGCCCATTTGGTCCTATGAATTTTCTTATGAACCGTTAGGTCCTATTTCAATGTTAATGATCATTAAACATCAAACATCATCAACATCATCAAAACAACATCAAACAACACAACATCATTATAAAAACATCAAATATCATCATCAAAACAACATTAAACACCACAACATCATCATCAAACAACATCAAACATCATTATCAAAACATCAACTACATCACTAAAAAAACATTATCAAAATTCAACAACATCATAAAAACACCATAAAACATCATCAACTACATCACCAACATCACTAAAAAAAAAATATCATCAAACATCAATAAAAAACCAACAACATCAAAAAAAGCGTACTATAGCCTTTTTGGTTTTCCCTCATTCGCGGGCATTACGGAAGAGATGAACATGGAATCTTTCACCATGGGAATGTAACCTGGAATGTTCAAATTACTGGTGAAGAACACATCCATTAACCAAACACCATACCATACAGCTACCAACACATAAACATAAACACAAACACACACTACTCACCCTTCCCTTCCCTCCGCACAACCGTTCATTCAGTCTCCCCATGCTGCTCCAATCCCATACTCTCTTAATTCATTGATTTGGGGATTCTCATAGCCTTCTCCATCTGGGTTTTCTCATTCATACACAAACCCATCCCGATCTCCGATTTTTCGATCAATTTCTGGTGGGTTTGGGGCTGTAATAGACAGCGAAGAACGAAAACTCCTATTAGGTCTGAACATCGCGAGATCGAGAACGGCTTTGGAAATCCAAACTCTCACCGGAAACCGCCACACCCTCACGGATAACCACCACGACTTCTCCCTCTCAAAGCCACCGGCAATCGCAGAGAGAGAACCAGAGCAACAACTTGATGATGTCCTGAATCTGCTGTTGTGTTGTTGTTCCGCTGCGGCGGTGGATTTGTGCGGTGGTGGTTCTAGGGCTGAGCAACGGTGGTGACTGCGATGATCCTCATCCTTAGGCTATGGGCTTTAATCAACACCACCACAATGCCGCCAGAGTGCCATTTTCTGTTGATGGGTCCGAGTCGGTAGTCCGATCCGGCGGTTCTGGCATAAGCAGTGCCATTTTTTTTTTTAAACATTGATCCACATTTAGGGCTTATATATATATATATATATATGATCGTGTGTATGTACGTGTTCAATCGGTTTGTGTTTTGAATTGTAATCGAGACTGCAGGAGGAATTGATCTGGAAATTGATGATGTTCACATTTTTTTTTTTTTTTGATGATGTTCAGATTTTTTTTTTAAATGATGTTTTGTTAATGTTTGATATTGTCAATTGGGGCAGTTAATGTTGCTAATGTAGTTAATGTTTTGATGATGTTAATAATGTTGTTGATGTTGCTGATGTAGAGAGTGGGACTAAATGGTGCATAAGAAAACTTGTAGGACTAAATGGTTTAACTTTCTACCATATAGGATTTACTGGTAATTTTTCCAAAAAGGTATCCCTAAACACTAAGGTAGCGTTTGGTAACATTTATATTTTTTGTTTATGTTTATAAAAATTTTATAAAGTGGTTTCTGTTTATTTTTAGAAAAACATAAATTATAAACCAACAATTTTTCCAAAAAAAAATTTCAATAATTTTTACAAACCACGTTTTTTCCAATTAAATTTTTTTCAAATATTTTTTTTAATTAATTTTTTTCAATTATAATATGTGTGATCCCATTGTCATAAATAATAAATATAAATATAAATATTTTAGCCTTGAACAACAATATTTTTTAGTTTATGTTTTAAGATTTTTTTAAACATTTTGTTCCAATTAAATTTATTTTTTTTTTATAAATCCTAAACCCTAAAATAAAAAAAAATAAATTTTAAAAATTAAACCTTAAACCCTAAAATAAAAAAATAAATTTTATCTCTAAACAGTAAAATAAAAAAAATTAAGAATTAAAATAAAAAGTAATCATTTTATATAGTTGATTATTATTTGTTATTATAAATTATTATATATATTTAATATTGATTTCAATTTTATGAAATAAAATTTATATATATATATATATTGAGTGTGACTGTGTTTGTTTGTGTTTGGTGTGTGTTTGTGTATGGTGTCAGAGTCAAAGTGGGAGTGAGTCAAAGTGAGATTGTTTGTGTGGCGGTGTTGAAATCGTGGTTACAAACCACGAGTTCAGAAGAAAAATGATTTTTGATAAACTCGTGGTTACAAACAGCGAGTTCAGAGGAAATTTTTTTTGGATGAAATCGTGGTTTGTAAAAGCGAGTTCAAAAGAAAAAAAAAACTAATTAAACTCGCGTTTCGTAACCGCGAGTTCTTAATCAAACTCGCTTTTCGTAACAGCGAGTTTAACATTTACCAGCTTTCACGCGAGAGGGGTGGAAAAGTGTTGAACTCGCGATTGTGAACCGCGAGTTAGCTTATTTTGGGAATTCTTTCAAAACTAGGCTTAGTTTGGGAATTCCTTTATTATTTTGGCTTATTTAGGGAAATGCCCCGGCGAGTGCTGTGTTGAGGGGGAACCTTGAAAGTTCTACACTGATTTTATAGGTCACGTGCGTTTCACGTGACTTTTTTTTAAAAGCATTTTTAAACATAAATGGCACAGCAGTGACTCTTGTGCCTTAATTTGAGGTATATTAGAGCATCTCCAATGGTTGTTGCTATATTAGGATTGCTATTGCTATAATTTGACAATAAATAGTGTTATTTTGTCTTGTCAAATTATATCAATGGTACTCCAATGATCATTTGCTATTTTTGGCAAATCTCAACTAACTTTTCCTTCAACTTTGTAGGTGTTGTTTGGATATAAGTTTTTTGTGATTTTATTTTTGTTTATTTTTTTGTCTTTTGGGACAATTTTTTACCTATTTGTTAAAAAAATTATATATTTATATTATTTCCAACTAGACAAATATAAAAAAAAATATAAAAAAAATGAAAAATTGGAAAATTTGAAAAAAATTATATATTTATATTATAATGTCTTTTTATTATAATAAAATTATCTTCATTTAATATCAGCTAATGTATTTTATCTTTTTATTGCCTTCATTTGAAAAAATATATTTATTTTTTTGCATTATACTTTATTGAAAATATTAAATAATAATACAAATTAGTGAACATTATACATTGAAAAAATAATATTACATTGTGAAGTACAAAATACTCCAAAAAAAAAATGAAATTTCATTACAAAATAAAAATTACATTGCAAATAAAGACTAACAATTACATCAAAAAATAAATGATATTGCAATTTTAAAAAATAAATTATCCGGTAATTATTCATTAGGAGGTAGGGGAAATAAAAATTTGGGCTGCTCACATTTGAGGACCAGTTGGTGAAAATCTCATTTTTTCGCATTGTGTAATACGCTTTCATCTGAGAGTCCAAATGAGAAATGTCTGTAGTCATTATTTGGTGTTCTTCCTTTCTCATCTCAAACTCATGTTTTTGCATCTCAAGTTCTTTCATCTGCTGTAATGCTTGAATCCTTTTTTTTTCTCTTTCCTCTTTTTTCTTTTCTTTCTCAGCAAGGTGGTGGTTAAATGTGTCTAATTATGTACTCATTTTTTGGACTTCAGTTTCAATGACTTGATTTCTCTAAATTAATTCTTTTTCAGATTTCCTATCCATCGGCCTTTTACCTCTTGCACAGACACTGCCCTCACCGACAGTTGGATTGTTACTGACAGTTGGACTGGTGTCATCTTCAAGAGAAATTCCATTATCCATAGAGGAATCAGGGGTTGAATTAGGGGGAAATGGTGTATGTATTCTTGACTTCACCGTGTTCGTAGGAGTTACATCTTGCCACCTAATATTGTTTTGCAAGATTGGCCAACATTGTTCAAAAAGAAAATGTTTATTTTCATCTTGATGGTATAACAGTTTTGCTTGAAGCATCTATATCAATAAAATATTAAATTAATTAATCAGTTAATTTTTATGTAAGACAAAATAAAAAAAACTAACATAATATATGGAAATGAAATCTTACTATATCAACTTGTGACGCCCCACTTGGATGTAGATTTTCGACTTACGCTAGACACCCATGGAATTTGTTGTAACATTTCATGATTATACCCCGTCGAGATGAGATAGACACTTGTATTCTTGAGTGATCATTCTGTAATGAACAATAATTTTCAAAAATTATTCCCCAAAAATCAGCATGAGATTGTGAATTCCCAACAATTGGGTATTCAGTAATGTGACACCAAGCTCTACAAATTGCCACATCTTCTTGAGTGGTGAATGATTTTTCTCTCTTTATTTTTGATGAACCTTCCATAGTGATTGTGTGAAAAAACAAAAAAGAAAATAATTTGTGAAGTTTGGTGTGAAATAAAATTCAAATAAAGAGAAGATAAAAGAAAAATGAAATTTAAAATGTTTGGTGTGAAATGAAATTGAGATTAAGAGTTTATATTTATAGAAAAACAAAATATGATCGTTTGTAAAAAAATGCCTGTTAATTTATAACTGTTGTTTGAAAGAGGAAGAAAAAGAGCCGTTGCTCAAACCCATGTGCATCCCTTTCACAAAATAGCACCGTTGGATTATATAATCCAACGCCTCATCATCTATCTATCTAGAACAATCCGTACATTTCAATATCTATCTACCTATATACCTCCTGTTGAGTCATATGTATCTATCTATGACACCAAGCTCTCTCTCTCAACTCTCTTTTCATTGCCCTCACCGATCTTCATCTCTCTCTTCTCTTTTCTCATCTCATCTCCTCATATCTTCCAAATCAAACCCTAACTAAGCCGATTTCTCTCCACCGATCTAGTTTCAGTCTCTCTCTCTATATCTCTCTCGGTCTCCATCGATGAAGCCGAAGCTGGTTTCAGTCACCGATCGGTCTCCATCTACCTCTCTCTCTGTCTCACTCTATCTCTCATCTCTCTGTCTTCGATCGGTGAATTCTGAACAGATCGGCAACTGTTTGAAACAGAGAAAGAGATGAGACTAGGTATATGCTCTGTGTCAGTCGATGAATCTCTTAAGCAAGACGATGAGACCAGATTTTTTTTGAATTTGTATTTTTTTTTTTTTAAATCTGTATTCTGAATCTGTTTTTTTTTTTTTTTAATCTGAATCTGTTTTGTAATTTTTTTGAATCTATTCTAACGATGAGAGCATCTCAAATTTGGCAAATTATAGCAACCATTGGATCTATTTTGGCAAATTTGAATCTATTTTTTTTGCCAAACCAGGTATAAAAATTATGAATCTGTTTTTTTCCTGTTAATCTGTTTGATGAATTTGTAATTTTTTGATGAATTTGAATCTGTGAATCTTTGAATCTGTAATTTGAATCTGTAATTTTTTGATGAATTTGAATCTGAATTCTGAATCTGTAATTTTTTTTTTTGTGAATCTGTTTGATGAATTGGCTGAGTTGGCATAGAGGGAGGAAGGGAGGGAAGGAAGGAAGAAATGAGGGAAGGAAACCGTTGGTTTTGGCTGAGTTGGCATGAATGGCAGCTGCCAATTTGACACAAGCTTTAGCATTTCTCAAATTTGGTAGCTGCTATGTTTTGCCATTGGAGCATCAAAATTCAACACAGCTGCTATATTATAGCAATGGCAGCTCCAATGGCAAACCATTGAAGATGCTCTTATTAGTTTATTTTTATAATTCGAACCGTTCATTTTGTAAGATTTGTTGAGTACTTCACGCCTACCAAAAATCATATTAATCAGATATTAATATCTATATGATCGAATTGTATATTTTTTATACTATTTCTCAAAAGAAAAACTTATTGTTTATTTTTTTTGATTATCGATCATATAATTATTGATATCCAATTAGTATGATTTTTTATAAGGATGAAGTACTCAACAAATCCTACAAAATGAACGATTTGGATTATAAAAATAAGCCCATAATATACCTTAAATTGATGCACAATAATCACTGTTGTACCTTTAGCACAATAGTAACCCTATTTCCTTTTTAAACCGTAATGTTATGGATTCAAACATAAAAACTCATAAATTATTTAAAATTTCACAATAATGACTTAGATTTATTTTATAGGTGAACCCCATATTTCATTAACAGAGACCCCCACAGAACACAATCCTACAACCTCTAAAATGATCTGAACCATTCATGAACACAACTCCCTAAAAAAATATGAACACATCAATGGTCAATATATCAGTAGAGGTCATAGGGGTCCTCTTTTATGAGAGTCCCAAACATTTTTTATTTCATTAATTCAATCTCCACTTCACATATCTATTTCTCGATAAATTATTAGTCTTAAATTCTAAGATCCTAACTTTTTTAATTGTTTAATATATATTTTTTTGTTTACACTATTAAATAATCTCTTTTTTCTCATTATTTTTTTTAAAATCTTGCTAATTTTTGAAATTTTTTTCCGATTCATTTTGTGTAGATGAATCTAACAAGTTTTTATAAATAAAAAAAAAACAATAACCCAAAAAAATCTACTATTTTTTGTTTATTTTTTTCTTTTCTTAATTTTTTTTTATTTTAAAATTTTTAAAATTTTTTGTTGAGTAGAATATATAAGCTTAATTTTTTTTTATTAAAAAAAATACTAATGATGAAAATAAGGGGAAAAAAAATCAAATAAGTAAATCTCAAACACATAATTTATATGTAACGGAAATTCTATTATACACACCTCTTGAAAGATATACCATATACATTCCTAATTATGTTACAATCTTCTTTATTTATGATAAATTTTCTTCTTTAGTTATAACAATAGTTTAATTATAACTTATGGGATCTTTGGTTATGCCTTATATAGTATTTAATTATGACTTTTTTATTATTATTTATAATTATGACTCAGAAAGTATGAAATTATATCATTTTATTATTTAATTATAAGGTATATATGGGTATACACCTTTGAGGGGTGTGTACCATAATCTTTCCCCATATGTAACCACAATTTATTTTAGATTAGTTAAAAAAAATTAATGTATAGAATTAAATGATCAAAATTGAGATTTGGAACTGATTAAAAAACAGGTATTGACTTGTTCTTGATTCGAACTCTTCAATCAGAAAAATATAAAAACAAATTGATCTACTAAAATAATGATAGAGGGAATAACTCCAAACTTATTTTAAAAAGTACATAAAAATATTCCATTGTTGTTGTCATCATTGAATTCACCAGTTGAATCCACAACTATCGTCACCATACTAAAATGAAAAATATTTAGGAAAACATTAAACAAAAAAACTTATAACAAAAAAAAAAACCAAAAAACAATATAATATATATATATATAAGAATCCTCTCTTTCACTACTATCACTTCTCCTGTTGGTCAAACTACGAATAATGACAAGGAAAGCCAATGGCCCTGTTTGGTAGAATTGTGGGAAAGTACTTATAACTTATGTCTAAACAGCTTATAATTTATAACTATGAATATAAGCTGATTTCTGACTTATAAATTAAGCATCTCCTGCCCCACTTAAAGAATAAGCTGATTTCTGACTTTAAAAAAGTTATAAATTATAAGCTATAAGCTAAACCAAACACATCAAAATAGCTTAAATTAAACTGAAGTTGAAATAAGTAACTTTTAAGCTGTACCAAACAGACACAATGTACTGTTAAGGGAAGAAGGGAATGGATTCCCATACAGTATCACTACTCGTGCAAATTAAAGTGCACCAAAACTAAAACTCCAATAAGAGATTAATCAGAAATTTACAAAATAATTTTTATAAAGAGTGAAAGTACAACATAAAGAGTAATATAAGGAGATTCTATTATAGTCATTTCATTCAAATTTACACAAACAAATAATCTTAGCTATGTAAAAAATAAAGAAAGAGATGGAGAAAAATAAGAAATGAACTGTTAATAGTTAGAAACCAACTAAGCGTGGGTTAGTTGGCTACCATACTTTCTTTAGGATTTAGGCCTCGTTTGGGAACAGGCTAATTTAGTAATTTTTTGGCTAATTGGCTAAAAAGGTAGGTAAAAAAAACTTGTATGTTTGGGATGACTTTTTGGCTAATTACGAAAAGCTGTGCAAAAAGTAGAGAGAAAAGAGAATCTTTGACTTTTTGGTATGGGTTGTTGGCTTTTTGGCTAAAAATATAACTTTTTGGCTAATTGGCTAATTTAGCCAGTCCCCAAACGGTCTTAAGGAAGTCATGAGTTTAATTCCCCTTAGCGAGATTGAATTAAGGGAATACAAACACTTTGGTGTTTTGCCAAAGATAGAGAAATTTTTTCCTATAAGTGCTAATCTAACAACTAACATTTGTTAATAAATAAATAAAAAAAGAGGAAAAGGTTAGAAAAGTGTTGAAATTTCTTTTAGAGGAAAGTTTGATTGTAGTCAAGTGAATATAACCATCAATCTTATAGATGAATTGATTTTCACATTGTAACTAAATATAAAATATAGACATTTTCAAAATTATATTTCATTATAAATTTCTCTCAAATTATTCCAATAATTAAACAGAGAAAGAACAAACATATAAATATGACACGTGCACCTGGCAAACGCAATGAAGGTGGATAAGCACATCCACCAAATATATCACCTAGCAAACCTAATTCCAACTACGAGGGGCGTCCACTTGGTACCCCATATTTATCTATCCTTCCAAACATAAAAAGTTGAAGTAAACCCCACCTTCATACGCATACAACAAAAACATACATATGCTCCTTTTTTCGTATATATTAAATTAGCATATTACATGTGCTATGTATAAAATAAAATAATATATTGTTTATTAAAAAAATAATAATTATATTTAATTTTTTTTTTTATATTTTATCTCTCAAAAATAAAATTTATATATAAGTTTAAAGGTTTTGTTTCAAATGTTATTTTACTATAATATATAGTATAGATAGATTAAAATTATTGTATTGACAATTAATAATTAAAATTGTGCTTTGTTATAAAAAAAATGACATAGTTCTAATATTTCACTATTTTAGAATAAAAATATATAATTTTTAAAAAATTATTATATTGGTTTTTGAAAAAAAAATAATTAAATAAATTTTAAAAACTTAATGAGTAAGAAAGAATCATTGTAACATATAAAAACGTTAAAATTATGGTTAAACCAGCAAATCATTAAAACCAAAAACAGTTTAACTTAATCAGTTAGGTCAAAAGACCAACCAGCTTACACAAAAATTAATTAATTAAAACTTTAAATTTTATTTTATTAAAATTTAAACTGTCACTAAATATGAAAAATAATCTATTAAATTTAAAATTGACACAATATAAATTTAAAATTATAATAATCTATCTCATAATTTATAAGTTTTGAATACAAATTTAAAATTATCATAATTATCTCATAATTTTTGTATTAAGGATTAGCAAGAGCGACATTAAAATTATCGATATATTTATATATTTTTATAAAGAATACTTTTAAGGAAAGATATTATAAGAGTTTCAAAATCTGATAAAAAATTATTTTTAAAATCAAAACCTCTATGCGGGATTATAAAATAAAATTAAATGAAAGCTAGCCAATTGAGATTTTCTTAATTGTTTAAAATTAAGAAAATAAAAAAAATAGTTTGAGATATTGATCATAAGGTTTCTCACTAAAAATCTCCTTTTGCTTATATAAATTGAAGCATAAGATTCACTTTATATAAGTGAAACAATTTACTTTTTTCTTTATTTTCTCGATGTGAGATTGTAAAATAAAAATTAAATGGAAGTTACCCAATGAAAATTTTCTTAATTGTTTAAAATTAAGAAAATTCAATTAAAAGTTAAATGAAAGCTAGCTAATGGAGATTTTTTTAATTGTTTAAAATTAAGAAAACTTAATAATTTATGTAAATTTGAGCATATTCACTTCATGTAAATGAAATAATTCACTTTTTCCTTTTTATTTTTATTTTTATGCGGGATTGTTAAATAAAAGGTAAATGAAAGTTAGCCAATGAGAATTTTATTAATTGTTTAAAATTTAAAAAATTCAATAATTTTAGAATGATGATTTGGAGCTTCTAGAAGACTCTCTTCAAAACTCTTTTTATAAGATTTACTTTATATAAGTAAAACAACTCACTTTTTCTTTCTTTTCCCGATGTGAAATTGTAACACTTTATATAAGTGAAACAACTCACTTTTTCTTTCTTTTCTTGATATGGAATTGTAATTATTTTAAAGTTAAATATTTCAAAATCTCATACAAAATTATTTTCAAAATCAAAACGTCTATGCGAAATTGTAAAATAAAAGTTAAATGGAAGTTAGCTAATGAAAATTTTCTTAATTGCTTAAAATTAAGAAAATCAAAAAAATTAGTATGAGATATTGATAATAGGATTTTTCACTAAAAATCTCCTTTTGCTTATATAAATGGGAGCATAAGATTTACTTTATGTAAGTGAAACAATCTACTTTTTCTTTCTTTTTCTGATATAGAATTGTAAAATAAAAGATAAATAGAAGCTAGTCAATAAGAATTTTCTTAATTGTTTAAAATAAAATAAAAAAATCAATGATTTTATAATAAGAGTTTGGAGCTCCTAAAAGCTTTCTCACTAAAAATCTCATTTTCCTTATATAATAGATAGATAGATAGATAGTGAAACAAATTTTGTTTTTTCTTATTCTCCCGATATGGGATTATAAAATAAATTATAAACTAATTAGAATTTTATTTTTACATGGTTAAATAGAAGTTAGCTAATAGAATTTTTTTAATTATTTACAATTAATAAAATCAGTATGAGAAATCGCGATTAAACTGACGAATCAGTCAAATCCAAAATAGTTTAACCTAATCAGTTAGGTCAAATAATCAGCCAACTTATAGAAAAATTAATTAATTAAAACTTTTAAATGGTATTTTAATTTAAAAATTTAAACTGTCTTGAATTGAAATATACACAATACTACACTATTAAGATTCACTTTATATAAGTGAAATAACTAACTTTTTATTTTTTTTGCCGATGTAGGATTATAAAATAAAAGTTAACAATTATTTGGACAGAAAATTTATTTCTAATCAAACAATCTCAATCTTTAATTTATTTCGAATCAAACAAATCTAAAAATATATTTTGATAAAATCGCTAAAATTGTGGTTAAACCAACGAAGCAATCAAATCAAAAATGATTTAGCCTAATCGGTTAGGTCATAATTAATTAATTAAAATTTTTAAAATTTAAACTATATTGAATTGAAACATGCACAACACTACAATATTAAATGGGATAAGAGTATAAGATTCACTTTATATGATTAAAACAACTTATTTTTTTCATTATTTTTTCTCAATGTGGGATTATCAAATAAAAGCTAACCAATGGAGATTTTCTTAATTGTTTAAAATTAAGAAAATAAAGAAAATTAGTATGAGATATTGAAACTCTCACAAGGCTCCTCACTAAATAGGATGAGAGTATAAGATTCACTTTATATAAATAAAACAACTCATTTTTTTTCTTATTTTCCTGATGTGCGATTATCAAATAAAAGTTAGCCAATATAGATTTTTTTTAATTGTTTAAAATTAAAAAAATCAATAAAATTAGTATGAGAAATTGAAACTCTCACAAGACTCTTAATTAAAAATCTCATTTTCCTTATATAATATATAAATTTCCTAAAAAACTAGTTTTTGCAAAAAGTATCTAATTTAAAATTAATTGATAATGAACAAATTAACATTTAGAGTATATTAATAAAAAAGATAGACTCATTAAAAACTATTCAAGATCTAGTTCTAATACTATATTAAGGTATCAAATTCAAAATTTGATAGTACAGCTTATCATAGGCCTATGCTTCCAACGTCGTTCCCTGGTCACTAAGCTCACCGGGGTACCTGTACAAAAGCCCAGCCAGGAACGAGAGTCCCCAGCGGACTCTCCGACGGTTAAGTTAGAAGAGAGAAAGGTTAATGGCCAATGATAGAAGAATAACGAAAGAGCACTTAACCTTTTTGTGCCTTGAAAGCCTCATTATATCATTTGTTCATCATTTCCTTGTCCACTCCGACTTGTCACGTTAGTCGAAAGTCTATGCTCTAGCTTGTCTTGTTCATGGTGAAGCTGCCTCCTCCGACGTGAAAGGATTATAGCATTTAATGCTGTAGGGGCTTCATTAATGGCTGATGTGTGGTGCAATAACTTTGCAGGATCTTTGTCTGCTCACGTGGCTAGTTCTCCTCTTGACAAGTGTTCAAATGCCATTGGTTCTTGGTGTAATGTTGGGTTCTAGTAGTGTTGGGCTTTGGTATTTAAACCGTGTATTGGGCTCCAAGTGGTGGGCCAAAAAGTCTCTATGGCCCACCAATGTCAGTAGTTTCCCATTCCCAAGTACAGCTTCAGTCCAACGAAGGGAATAAGAAGGAAGACGGGGATTGTGGATGGCCGAGTGAGAGAAAGGCCAACCACAAGGAGGGACCGAACAAGGAAACCAACCAAGAGGGGGGCCGACCGTAAGGGAACCGGGCGAGAAGACCAACCGAGAGGAGGGTCGACCGCAAGGGGGACTGAACGAGAAGGCCTACCTAGAGGAAGGCCGACTACAAGAAGGACCGAGCAAGGAAGCCGATTGAGAGGAGGGCCGACCGCAAGGGGAACCAAGCGAGGAAATCGACCGAGATGAGGGCCGATTGCAAGGGGGACCGAGCAAGAAAACCGACCAAGAGGAGGACCGAGCGGGAAGACCTACCGAAAGGAAGGCCGACCGTAAGGGGACCGAGCGAGAAGGCCGACTGAGAGGAGGGCCAACCGCAAGAGGGACCGAGTGGGAAGACCTACCGAGAGAACGACCAACCACAAGGGGGACCGAGCGGAAAGACCTACCGAGAGGAAGGCCTACCGCAAGGGGGGCCGAGTGAGAAAATGGCAGCGCGCGGGGCTCGAGAAGTGGCGGGGCATGTGGTGATGTGAAGTGGAATGGATAGGGAAGGGAAAAAGGGTAGTTAATCGTGGTCGTACACGTGGCGTGATCGCGGGGTAAGGGAGTTGTTGCGTTAACAGGAAATGAAAGGGTAGGACTAATATAAGACGTGGAAAGGGTGGGGGCGGAAACTTTCGAAATTTTTCAAACTGGCGAAATTTAATCTCGATCCTTGGAATATAAGTAAACCGTAGGCATTTGGAGTTATTCATTTTACTTACCTTTGCACAAAAAACCAAAACATCCTAGAGTTGAACTCATTTGTTTCGTGTGACACGCCTGCGCAACACTTTGCGAACTTTCTTGTGCCAGCATTCGAAACGATACGTAGACACGTAGAAGGGATGGCTCAAGATGAAGTGCCAGCCATGAGGCTAGAGGCATTGGGAGAGGACGACGTAGTGGAGTTGGCCGAACAATACAGAGTAAAGAGGAAGGAGGAAAGGGGGGCGGGGCAAGCGGCGCGGGCTCGCCCAGCGACAATGATCGTAGCCGCTAGGCCAATTAGCCAAGTGGAACCGGACCACTAGCACACCAAGGCCATCAAGTCTACGTTCACAGCGGAGGAGTTGGAGAAGGTACGAAGGAAGTACCAAATTCTGGCGGAGATAGAGCTGAAGTTGCCCACATCTAAGGAAAGGGCGTCTGATGCACGACTGTTAGAATTCACGTTGTATGAGGAGGCATTACAGGGGGGCTAAGGCTACCGCTCCCCCAAATAGTGGTGGACGTACTGAATCGATTGGAGGTCGCGCCAGGGCAGCTAATGCTCAACGCATGGAAAATATTAATAGCCTGCGCAATCACATAGCCACAGGCGACTGGGGGGGAAGCTATGACAGTGGAGGAGTTCTTCTCTTGCTACAAGGCCTCCGGCCAACAAGAAACGTGGGTAACGTTACAGGCGGTGGCGGGCCGAGGTGTAGTGGCAGGCTTACCATCGTCGATGAATGGGTGGAGGCTGAGATGGTTCTATGTATTGGCGAATGTTGGGAAGGGGGTTCGCACAACGTGGAAAGTCCCTACGAAGTCAGTGAAGCTAAGGCTAGACGCGGAGGCGGAGAACAGGGTGAAGCGGGTGAAGGAGTGGAGGGAAAAGAAATGTGCGAAGTAGGACGACTTGATCCGACCTTCAATCCTGTTCGCCTTGATCTTGGGGCCGCAGCCAACAAAGGAGGATCCTGTACGGGAGGAGTTGGAGGCAAGAAGGAAGGCGGAGGAGGTGAAAGAGCAGAGAGCGTTCGCCAAAGCGGACAAGTATAAGGAAGCACAGTTGGGGCCTACGCCTAAACTGGTGATGAGGAAGTGGGTCTGACCACGGCCCAAACCGTTGGGAGATAAAGACCTAACTGACTTTGCCCACTGCCTCCCCCAGTAGACCCGCTGAAGGAGAGGGGCAAACAGGAGGTGGAGGCGGTGTTAAAGAAGATGAAGAAAAAGAAGGCAGCGGTAGAGGGGAATAAAGGCGCCCCTATTTTGAAAAAGATGAAAGAGGGAGAGGGCGGAGGAAATTCCAGAAAGGGAGAATGCCCAAGTGGTGAAAGAAGACATAAGCCCAAGTGCCTAAGTGCTGAAAGAAGACATGGGCTCAAGTGCCCAAGTGGAGGAAGAAAACATGGGCCCAAATGCCTAGGTGGTGACGACGATGGGGCCAAAACAAAGGGCACAAACACCGAAGATGGGGCCTGTATCAGAAGTGGCCCCAAGTTCTATAGAAGGGAAGATTGGGGTGGATAAACCATATATGGGTACCACACTAAAGATCGCCATGTACCACGTACGCGCGGTGGCTGGTCGATCGGCAGAAGAAGGGGTGGAAGCCAAGATCACAGCCGACCGCCTCGTTGGAGTAATAGAGGATGCGGTCGATGGCGCGGTTAACAGAGGTCGATCTCCTAAGAGGGTTATGCTCGGCCCAGATAAAGGCAACGACCTTGGCGATTGCCTTGATGTATAAAGCAGCGTGCGCGAAGGTAGAGGTAAAGACGCTGAGGGCCCAGCTGAAATGGGTGAAAGTGTAGCTGCAAAACCTAAGGTTGAAACAGCGAGCTGGAGGAAAGCCACTCGGAGTGCGTGTGCAAAGGGACTGGAGTGTGCGCAAAAGGCAAAGAAGATGGAAGTAGTGGCGGTGGTGCAAGACTACTTAGCAGAGTGTACTGGCATCGAGCTCGTTACGACGAAATCAAAGCTGGAAGCAGAGCGCCACAAGGCGGTATCGCCAGAGTTCGAGTTGGCAGGCGAAAAGAGGAAACTAGACCTGGTCCAACAAGCCTGCGCCATTGCCAATGAGAGGTGGGAAGAGGCTCTTTCCAACAACAAAGAGCTGCGCGACTAGGCTATCAAGGGCAAAGAAGAGGCAAATGGTTGGATCGTAGAGTTGGAGAAGGCACTAGCAGAAGAGATCACCAAATTCGCATCTGAGAGGGCGGCGTACCCGACTTATGCGTAGCGGCCGTGGAGCAATTCAAGGGGTCCGCCGAATTCCAGATGGTCATTGATGTCGCAGTCGCCAGAAGCATAACGAAGGAGGGGGAAGGGGGTGCTGGGCCGTCAAGAGTGGCCGCTGGAGGGAGGAGTGAAGAAGAAGTGATCCAAAACTTCCAGTGGTCAGACTTCTACAAGCACGAGATAAGCCAGTACTAGGACAGCGGCTGGATGAGCTTCAAGTATATGGCAGAAGAGTTGTTCCCAGGCGTGGACTTCAGTCTCGTGAAGGTCGGAGAGGACGACGTTACCCAGACCCCCTTGGATGAGGGGATTTAAGAGGAGGATCTTGCCTCCAGCGAAGGGGATTAATCTCTATAACGTAGTGTAAAATTTTTGTTTTTGTTTGTTTTGTTTTGTTTTTTGTTTTGTTTTGTTTTTGTTTTTTGTATATGCAAGGTCTGTAATGAATTGTATAAAAGTGCAAGTTTGTTAATAAAATGACGAGTTTTCTTATTTTTGTTATTGCTTTGATTTGTGAAGTTTAAATGGTAAAAATGGTTTAGCAGAATTGAATAAAAATGGATAAGAAAAGTTTGGGAATATGAAAATTGATAAATTTGGCAAAAATGGGCAAGTGGATAATTATGAACTGATTTTAACTGAGTCTGGCAGCGACTGATTGTAATTGCATACTTAGGCCTCGTTTGGCAAGAGGCTATTTTAGCCAAAAAGTCAAAAAGTTACTAAATTAGCCAAAAAGCCAACAACCCATACCAAAAAGTCAAAGATTCTCTTTTCTCTCTACTTTTTGCACATCTTTTCGTAATTAGCCAAAAAGTCATCCCAAACATACAAGTTTTTTTTACTTACCTTTTTAGCCAAATAGCCAAAAAGTTACTAAATTAGCCTGTTCCCAAACGAGGCCTTAGTCTGGATAAGGCCAGTTTTGACTCAAACTGGCTAGGTTCTTCGCGTTCAGTCTATTGAGACTCAAAGGGTTGAGGCTTTAGTTGACTCAAACTATCTGAGCTATTCCTCATGCTCAGTCTGGCTGAGACTTGAAGGGCTCAGGCGGGTTGAAGCTTTAGTTATCTCAGTCGGGCTGAGTTCTTTACGCTTAGTCTAGCTGAGGCTTAAAAGGCTCAGCCGGGCTGAGGCTTTAGTTATCTCAGTCAAGCTGAGTTTTTCATGCTCAGTCTGGCTGAGGCTTTAGCTAACTCAATCGGGCTGAGGCTTTAGCTAACTCAATCGGGCTGAGGCTTTAGTTATCTTAATCGGGCTGAGTTCTTTATGCTCAGTCTGGCTGAGGCTTGACCCAAAAGTTGTTATTAAAATGCAACACAGATAACGGAGATGCCAGATTGTTATCATTTAAGGCACAGCCTGTTGATTACAAATTTACACCATGCATGGAAATGGCACAAATGAACAAGTGTGCAGATCGGGAAAAGAGCACATATAACAATTGAAAAATACAAAAACAGGAGGCGCCATTTCACTAGAGGTAAGGCTTCAAATGCTTGGTATTCCATGGATGGGGAAGGTCTCTGCCTTCCATATTTTGGAGACGGTAAGTGCCTGGGCGGGGTCTAGCCTTGACAACATAGGGTCCTTTCCATTTGGCTGCTAGCTTGCCCTCGGTCAGATTTTTAGTGGCAAAGGTTGTTTCACGCAAGACTAGGTCGCCCACTGCGAACTCTTGAGGTCGGACTTTGCGGTTATAATGTGTTCTTATTTCTGCTGATATGACGCCCTCCTGACCACAGGTATCTCTTGAAGCTCTTCAATCAGGTCCAAGTCAGCCTGACATAACTCTTCGTTTAGTTCTAGATTGGGGTGTAAAACTCGAGGGGTCGGCAGGCCAATTTTCACTAGGATGACGGCCTTAACACCGTATGTTAGACGGAAAGGGATCTCCCCAGTAGTGGTTCGGGCGGTTGTCCGATAAGCCCAGAGCACGTTCGGCAATTCTTTGGCCCAGAGTCCTTTGGCGGCCTCTAGTTTAGTTTTGATGATCTTCAGAAGGGAGCGATTGGTGACTTCGACTTGTCCATTGGCTTGGAGATGACCTGGGGAAGAGAAACATGGCCTAATGTGGAGCTCTGCACATAATTTCTTGAACTTGGCATTATCGAATTGCTTGCCGTTGTCCGAAACAATGGCTTGGGGGATTCTAAATCGGTAGATGATTAACTGCCAAATAAACCTGGTGGCGTTTCGCTCAGTGATTGTTGCGAGGGGTTCAACTTCCACCCATTTGGTGAAGTAGTCAATAGCAACAACAGCGAACTTGGTCTGGCCTCTACTAGTGGACAAGGGACCGACTAAGTCGATGCCCCACTTGGCGAATGGGTAGGGGCTGCTGAGCGTAATCAGCTCTGTTGGTGGAGCATGGAGGATGTTGGTAAAGTGTTGGCATTTATTACATTTGAGCACAAATTCGGTAGCATCTTGGTTGAGAGTAGGCCAGAAGTAGCCGGTGCGAAGGATTTTATGGACCAGAGACCTTGCATCCAAATGATTGCCACAGATGCTTTCGTGGACTTCTCTCGTCACATAGGTCGCTTGAGTAGGATTGAGACACCTAAAGTATAAGCGTGAGAATCCTCGTTTGTACAGTAGGCCGCTGATGAGGATGTAATTGGACGACCGGACTCTGACTTTGGCGGCCTGTTGTTTATCATCGGGTAACTTCCCTCGTGTCAAAAATAGAAGGATGTCTACAGCCTAAGAGATAGGTTCGTTTTGGAGGAAGTGAATCTCCTGTTGATTTGGTGAAGTAGCCGGATGGGTCACGTATTCAATGCGAATGCCGTGGTCGAGGTCTAGCTGGTCGACTGAGACTAATTGGGTCATTTCTTCTGCCTTGGAGTTTTCTGACCTATGGATGTGTTTGATCTGGAAAGTATTAAAAAGGCGAACAAGAGGGAGTGCAATGTCCCTGTAGGCCCGCATTGTGTCTTCTTTTGCATCGAACTCCCCAGTGATCTGCCTGACGATCAGTTGGGAATCACTGAACACATGAAGATAGCTTACACCAATGTCTCTGGCCAGACGAAGACCCGCAATCAAGGCCTCGTATTCAGCTTCATTATTACTCGCATTGAATAAGAGACGGAGGGCACACTTGAAATACCCGCTCTCGGGGGCAGTAAGGATGAGACCGGCCCCACTGCCTTCTTTGCGGGATGACCCATCAACATGAAGGGTCCATGAATGGGGGTCTTCTACCTTGGAGTTGAATTGCATTGGCAGAGGGGGCACGTTCGTTGTGAGATTGGTGAATTCCAAGATAAAATTGACGACGGCCTGTCTTTTGATCACTGTTCGAGGTTGGTAAGAGATTTCAAATTGATTGAGCTCGACAGACCATTGCATCAATTTGTCTGACAACTCTAGCTGTTGCATGACTTTTTTCAAAGGCTGGTCAGTGAGAACCACTATGGAGTGAGCTTAAAAGTAAGGTCGGAGGCGCCTTGAGGCTATGACCAAGGCAATGGCCATTTTCTCTAACAAAGGATAGTTCTGTTCCGCCCTCCTAAGAGTAAGCTGATATAGTAGACTGGACATTGTACCGAGTCATCTTCCCCAATGAGGGAAGCGTTGACTGCAGTGTTTGATATAGCTAAGTAGAGGAAGAGAGTTTTGCTTGGGAGTGCTTGAGAGAGGAGGGGGATTGGCCATGCACTACTTAAGTTGTTGAAAAGCTTCCTCAGATTCGATGTTCCACTCAAAAGTCTGTCGGAGGACTTTAAAAAATGGAAGACACTTGTTTGTTGCTCGAGAAATAAAGCGGTTGAAGGCGACGACTCTGCCCGTGAGCCATTGAACCTCCTTGACCGTTCTGGGAGACTACATTTCTATCAGGGCCTTAATCTTTTCGGGGTTGGCCTCGATGCCCTGTTGGCTGACCATGAAACCCAAGAACTTTCCAGATCCCGCGTCGAAGGCGCACTTCTCTGGATTCAGCTTCATTTGATATTTGCGTAAGGTTAAGAAGGTTTCTTGTAGGTCTGCCAAATGATCAGAGGAGAGTTTACTCTTGACTAGCATGTCGTCAATGTAGACTTCCATGTTCCGGCCTATCTGGTGTTGAAAGAAGGTATTGACCAGACGTTGGTAAGTTGCTCCAGCATTTTTCAGTCCGAACGGCATAACACAATAGTGATAAGTTCTTATGTCTGTGATGAATAAGGTGTGTTCCTGATTGGCGGGGTGCATCAGAATTTGATTGTAGCCGCAGAAGGCATCCATGAAGCTAAGCGTCTGGTGTCCGGTTGTGGCATCGACCAACAGATCTATCCAGGGAAAGGGATAACTATCTTTAGGGCAAGCTTGATTAAGATCGGAATAGTCGATGCAGAGTCGCCATTTACTATTGTTTTTGCGGACCAGGACTACATTGGACAACCATCTAGGGTAATCCACATTTTGGATGAACTGCGCCTTCAGTAGCTTGTCTACCTCGGAGGTGGTAAGAGCATTGCGTTCCGGGTGAAAGATACGTTATTTTTGGTGAAAAGGTCGGAAGTGGGGCTCGATATCGAGACGGTGAGTGATGAAAGAGGGATCGATGCCTGGCATGTCAGAATGGGTCCAGGTGAACACATCATTGTGCTCGGTTAGAAGAGCTGTGAGGTCGACCTTAGCCTGGGAGGATAATTGGCTGCCAATCCTGGCTGTTTTGGTTGAGTTCTTAGGATCGATGGGGATTTCGACTAGTTCTTTCACTAGTTTCCCTTTGACTAACTCTTCTTCGTCTTTGACGTCGAGTCCTTCAATGATCATAACTTTCTTCAGCTTGACCTCTTTTAGTGAGGCGACGTAGCATTCTCTAACTATCATCTGCTCGCCCCTCCCGGTGCCTACCCCAAGGTCGGTAAGGAATTTCATGGCCAGATGGTATGTGGATGTGACAGCTTGGAAGGCGTTAAGAGCTGTGCGGCCGAGGATTATGTTATAGGCAGAAGGACAATTGACGACAAGGAAAATGAGTAACTTGGTTGTCTGTCGTAGGTACTCTCCAATGGTGATAGGAAGATTGATGGAACCTGTGGACGTCACCCGATCCCCCGTGAAGCCGACTAATGGGGTCTCGAGAGGGGACAATTTTTCTTCACCGACTTTGAGCTGGCGATAGGCGTTTAGGAAGATAATGTCGAAAGAACTGCCATTGTCAACAACCACCCGTCTAACTTTGTAATTGGATAGGAGAACAGAGATAACGAAGGGGTCGTCATGAGAGAAACGGATGCCTGTGCAATCGGCCTCCGTAAAGGTGATGGGTTCAGTCCACTGCTTGGGGTGTTTGAAGGGGCGATCTAATGTGGCGACTTCCTTATTGGAGCCCTACCTGATTTTTCTGAGTTCGGCTCGCTGGGCCAAACGGGATGGTCCTCCGTATGCAAGCCTACCAAAGATGTCTATGATCTCTTCAACCGGGGGAGCATGGTTGCCTTGGGGTCAGGGTTATAGTGGGCGTCTATCATTATCTCGGTTAGGTTGTGGGGGTTGTCGGGGAGGGGTTTGTCGGCAACGGCCCCCGGCGAGTTCAATCCTTGGCCGCTATTGGGGGTGGGCTGCCGTGAATCGATTGAGGCGACCCTAGCGTATTAGATTCTCCACTTGGTCTTTGAGGTTAACACATCCCTCAGTGTTGTGGCCATGGTCCTGATGGAAATGGCAATACTTGGATTGATCTCGCCAGTTGGAAAAAGACCGTGAGGGTTGAGGCCATTTCAAGTTGTAATCCCGTTGGATCTGGTTCAAGACTTGTTCCATACGGGAATTGAGGAAAGTGTACCGCTTGAACCAACCGGGCGGTCGGGTAGGGGCCGATTGATCGAGGCGAGCGGGTCGGTCAATATACTGAGGGGTTTGCTGTGTATATTGGGTGTGTAACAACCCCGACCTATGATTAACACTAATTCATGTTTAAATATGCCAGATAAGTAATTAAGAAGAAATCCCGAGTCGATTATATGTGCATTGCATTATTTTGTGTTTATATCTATTTAACATAGAAAAATCTATTCACATCTTAGTTTTGATTGCGAATTGAAGGCATTATCGGCATCCAACTCAGAAATTGACTTGTTTTATATGTTAATTAGGATTTATGGAATTTTATGATAAGTTTAATTAAAAGTCGATTTGGAACTATTAAATTAGATTAAATTAATGTCCTTTTATTTGGTTTTAAATTAATTACAGTTTTGTCCAAATCTAATTAAGGCATTAGTGGACTTCTTTGAGCACCAAACACTCCCAATTCATTCCTTTGATGATGCAAACGGGAGAGTGAGGGAGAGAAGGGAGATTTGGTCCAAGACTTGAGAATTTGGATTCAAAACCAAAGATTGCTAAAATTGTTGTCTAAGTGAAGAAGATTAGAGGGTTTCAACTTAAACTCTTGTAGATTCAAGCCTCTAGGTAAGGGATTAAACTCTTAATTAAGTAATTAAGTTGGATTCTAGAAGATTATTGATGAATTAAGTGAATTCATGTAGGAATTGCACTAGAATTGGGAAAATTTGGGCTATATCATGCATGCATGTTCATTTCTTCACAAATTGAACATGTTTTCAAAGACTTCTTTTGTGCATGTGTTCATCTCACTTACATTTTAGTTAATCATCATGTTCTCTATTCAATTGTCAAGTTTGATCATGTTTCGAAGAGGTTGAGTTCAAGAAAATTCTTGCATGTTGTGTTCTTGAAACATTCATAAAGTTTATGTTAGAATTTTGTTCAATTGGCATATTTTTGGGCCTTGATTACATGAAATGATCTTTAAACCATGATGTTTTGTGAGTTTCTAAATATTTTCCAGAATTTTGGCCCAAGAGGATGAGTTTTGAGGTGATAGGTTCATGTTTTGAAGCTTGAGAGCAAATCTGGAAAATCCAGAATTTTACTTCCACGCTCGAGTGAGGGATCCTACGCTCGAGCGACCGTCTTTGTTTTCATGCTTCCGCTCGAGCGACAAAAGGCTGGCTCAAGCTTAAATTGTAAGCTCTCAGGAATTTGCATGTTTAGACGCACGCTCGAGCGACAAGACTTGCGTTCGAGCGAGGAACTGTGTCTCACGCTCGAGCGAGCATAGAGCAAGCGTCGAGCGGAGATTTCATGCAACCAGAATTTTTTTACATTTTTTCACATTTTACAAAGGAGTCCACGCTCGAGCAACCACTCGTATTTGGCATGTCCGCTCGTGCGAAGAAAACCACGCTCGAGCGAGACCTCTGTTTTAGCAAAAATTTGGCTAAGTGTTTGAAGTATATTTTTGCATCCTCATTTCATCCTAGGCATTCCTAGGCCATGTTTAAGACTCTATAATGAGATTAAAGGCTAGAGACACACTAAGAACAACGAAATAAGTTATGTTTAAACCAAGTGTGTGTGTTCAACGTATGTATCTACCATGTTATGTAGGTCACGCGCCCCAAGATAAGTAAATTGCCCACTTTGCCACCTGATTGGAGCTACCAATTATTTGTGAGTAATAACTCTGTAAAGTTATATTTAACTTTAATTATTTTCTGATGATATGAAATGATCAGTTTTCTGAAATGCTATGTTTTGTATGAATGAATGATTGTCCAATTTTCTTTAAAACGTATTTGTGGTATCCTTAGTAGAGGCCCTCGCCTAGGGGACATAATACTGTGGCTTATGGTCATGAGCCTCTAGCCTGGGGGACAATACCGTGGCCTAGGCCCTCGCCTAGGGGAAATAATACCATGGCCGATATATGAGATATGCTACCCGGTACCGGAGGTTCCTCTATGGGACTTAATAAGCTTGACCCAAGAAACATGTTTGTGCTAATGGATGTACCACACATGAATTTGAATATGGACAAGATTATGATTCTGTTCCGTTCTCTAATTATGATTCTCTCTGCTATAAGATTGAAGATATGTTATGGACATCATTCATTAAAGTCTTTACTCTGTTATTATTCATTGGACTTTAGCTCACTATTTATATTATGTACGTAGGTGAGCAGGCACGTGACCATGCCCAGAGTTGATGGCCTAAGTCCCAGTTTTGGTCAGCCAACCTTTGTGCCTCTCGAGGAGGTTCCAATTGAAGTCAAGTTTTACGGCTATTTTTGTAATCATGTTAAGCTATGTTTATACCATGTTGTGTTTGGACAAGACGTCTGGTAATGTGTATCTGGAAGTGATGTATAAAGTTTGTATCACTATTATAAAATGTTGTAAGTTATCGGTTTCATGTATGTCTGCACAGCTCTATGGACTATGTATGTCTTGATTAATTGCTTCCACAGCCCCTGTGTAGACACCCCATTTTTGACCGACCTTAAGACTCAGACGTCACCGATTGAGCGCTCGGTGATGTTGCATACTGTGCTCGTTCCGAAGTCTCAGAGTCGTGGCCGCGCGCCCTGCCTCCGGACTTCCGAACCCTCTTCTCTACCTTGTCTCGGTTTGCGAACCAGACTCGGTTTTCTGCTTTTCTTTCTGAGGAAGGGAGTGGTCTCAGAGACTATCTCCGGTGGCCGTGAGCTACTTTTTCGTGGTCAGAGGCCATTTTGCCCATTTCGAGCTCCGGTTTTGAGCCGTCAGTCAGTGCCTCGGCCGGGACCCCAACCATCTCCGACTTCTCGGTTTTGGCAGAGACCTCTGTTTTAATGTTCCGAGGAACAGGGGCCCCTGATACCCACTTGTGACCCGAACACCACTGCGTGCGGCGACCCATTTCGGACCCCGGCTGCGTGATTTGGGCCCGAGCATTCATTTCAAGCATCCGCTTTCTCCGGTTTTGGCGGAGACCTCTGTTTAACATTTCGAGGAACCCTGGGGCCCCGATGCACTTCGTGGTCAGATGCCACTTTCGTGCTCAGAATCGCCGGACTAAACCGCCTTGCGGTTTTGGTCCCGAGCATTCATTTTCGTCGGTTTTCTCGATTTTTGGCGAGAACTCGCTTTTGTCATTCGAAGGACACTGGGTCGCAGATACCCACTTCGCTGAATACCACTTCGGCACCGCAGCTCATTTTCGGGATCCCGATTGCTCGGTTTAGCTCGGCGTTCATTTCTCATTAGTTTTTGTTCAAACTTGGCGGTACCTCTGTTTCAACATCAAGAAGATCCTTTGGGGAGAAGCCAGCAATTATCCCAGATAACCGGTTTGCTCCTCCGAGCCCGCTTTTCTCACTGCCAATGTTGAACACCCTAGGGGTATTTTCTTCCAACCAAAGCTACATATCTGTGATGAGGGCATCTAGGAGGACCCTAAGGGTTGGTGGTCGGCCAGAAATTGTGGTTTCATTTTTGGGCCTCTCATTCAAGCTCTATGTTGTGGCTCATGCTTGGTTGCCAATTTCCGACCTTGGAACCTTGTTCTACACATCTTAGAGGACACAAAAGTATATGGTCGGCCGAAATTGTTGAGTTCATTTTTGAGCCTCTTCTTCAAGCTCTATGTTGTGACTTCGCTCAGCGTTGCGATTCGACCGAGACCTTATTCTACACACTTGGGAGGACACTCTGCATGGTGGTCGGCCAAAATCTTCACTTCAATTTTGTGCCATGGCCGGCCAGAGGGGTAGCCGAGGGGTGGTGGCCGGCCACCTCCCACAAATTTACTGCCGGCCACTCGCTTTCGACTGTCCAAATTGTCCTGGATATTTTCCAACATATCCCGGCATCCGGGATATTTCGAGGGAAAGATTGGGTGCTTTCCCTCCCCTTTTACACCCTATTTCTTGTCTATTTAAAGGGCCCTCCTTCCCCTTTGCTTAGGTTGGAAAATTTGTCTTCAAGAACACTTCTCCAAAAACCTCCATTTCCTTAGCTTAAAACCTCAAAAAAGCTTCTAAGTCCCTAGGTCTTCTCTTCATCAACACCTAGCCTCACCATCCCTACTACCATTTCAGCAGCAAGGAGGTGTTCTTCAGAGGTCAAGAAGCAACAAATCAGAGCCAAGAATCAAAGAAAGACAAGTCTTCAAGGGTAAGTCTTCAAAACCAACTTTTAGGGCTTTTTCTTGATTCATTTCTATACTCTATTTGGTTGAGAATTGGGGCTCCGACCCCTACTGGTTTTGTGCTCATATTGAGCCCCTCTACAACTTTGTAGAAGGGCTCAACTTCATTTGAGGCTTCTATGATATACTTGTTTCAATACCTAGCTTTTATGCCATTATCTTGCATGCTAGTTTAGGCCTATTTCCTTTTGTTTTTATGGGTCCGACCCCTACTGGTTTTGTGCTCATTTTGAGCCCCTCTACAACATTGTAGAAGGGCTCAACTTCATTTGGCCATCGTATCCACCACTTCCTTCAAATTCCATCAAGTGTGCCCATTTTTGTATGCAACTTTTGACCTATTTCTATTTGTTTTTGGGACTTCGACCCCTACTGACTTTGGTCTTATTTTGACCCCCTTTACACATTTCATGAAGAAAATTTTGTCATTTGGTGCTTTCTTTGCATGACTCTTGTTATAGCCTCTTTTGAGCTCCATTTTTGCATGGAATTGTTAGCATGATTTTATTCTGATTTTTAGGATGTCATCTTCTGAAATTGTGCCTATTTTTAGCTCATATTCAATGTTGTAGAAGAAAGTTTGTCCATTTGGGGTTTGCATATGTCACTTGTCTCAATACTCCTCTTTTGGCCACTAGCTTTGCATGCTATTGTTGATCTATCTATGCTTGCATTTTGGCCATGTTTGTTACTGAAAAATGCCATATTTGGGACTGCCTTGCTACTGTTCTTGCTGCCATGATCATATTTTGCATGTATGGCATGGCTATAGGCCATTTCGGCTTAATTTCACACTTTGGGATGAATGCATGCTTCGAGTGTCATTTGAATTGTTTCGGGCTGTTTTCCCTTTATATAGGTGCTGAAATACCATGGCCATGCTTGCATATTATTCCCCATGCCATTTGTATCATTTTTGCATTGCCTCGGTTTACGTGCCAATGGGCACGCACTTCGAGCACCTCATTCTTATCATTCCGCGACCTATGTGGCGTGGTGAGGCTATCTCATGTTGGCATAAGCCCAATTTGCATTTTCATGCTTCTACATCATTGCCCGATTTGCGTGTCCGCGGACACGCTGCTTTCGAGGCAATTTTGTTTCTATCCGACGGCCTCCTATGTGAGTGAGCTGAGGCTCTCCCATGTTGGTGTAAGCCCATCGTTGCATTCCGTATGCCATCTCGTCTCATTTTATCATCGCCTCGGTTTGCGTGTCCGCGGGCACGCATTTCGAGGCACTTCGGTTTTATCCAATTTTCATTCTTTCATCATCGCCTCGATTTGCGCGCCTGTGGGCACGCGTTTCGAGGCACTTCGGTTTTATCCGATTTTCATTCTTTCATCATCACCTCGATTTGCGCGCCTGTGGGCACGCGTTTCGAGGCACTTCGGTTGTATCCGATTTTCTCATTTTTATCATCGCCTCGGTTTGCGTGCCTGTGGGCGCGCGTTTCGAGGCACTTCGGTTGTATCCGATTTTCTCATTTTATCATCGCCTCGGTTTGCGTGCCTGTGGGCGCGCGTTTCGAGGCACTTCGGTTGTATTCGATTTTCTCATTTTATCATCGCCTCGGTTTGCGTGCCTGTGGGCGCGCGTTTCGAGGCACTTCGGTTGTATCCGATTTTCTCATTTTATCATTGCCTCGGTTTGCGTGCTTGTGGGTGCGCGTTTCGAGGCACTTCGGTTGTATCCGATTTTCATTTTGTCATCGCCTCGGTTTGCGTGCCCGTGCGCACGTATTTCGAGGCACTCTGTTTTATCCGCTTTGCATTTCATGTCATCGCCTCGGTTTGTGTGCCCGCGCGCACGCTTTTCGAGACATCTTATTTTCATCTCATTTTCATCCGAATTGTGCATACTACGTTGTATCTTAGAGTGCATTCATGCATTACCTCAGTTTGCGTGCTGCAGCACGATTTCGAGGTTACTCATTTTCATGGCATTGTGCATGCTATATCACATGTTTGCTGCATTTCATGCATATCATGCATATTGCATCGTGTTCGGGATAGGTGTTAGCCCGGGCACGGGAAACGAGGCACGTTTCGTACTCCGAGTGACGGAACGGGTCTCAATTCCCAAGTCACCGACACTCCGGATTACCCATGATGGAGTTAAGTTTTGTTGTAGCATTCATCCCTATATTGAGTTGTGCAATCCGATTCCTCGGCCATCATGCATTGATATGCGTGATTGGTGGCACGAGGATCGAGGCATGCATATATTTGTGAAATACATTGCTATGCCCTTTTCCTGCTCTCTGTTACAGCAAAATCGAGGACCAACGACTTTTCGGAGTCCAGCGCGTATTTCGAGAAATATTGCAAACAGAGGCTAATCAGGGCATTCCAGTGGATTTCCGCGCCAAGCAGCCCAGCATACATCATCTATCAGAAGCGAGGCAGTCCCTGGCTTGCACGCCAGTTTTTAATTCTTTTGTAATTAATTTGTTAATTAATTAGAATTTGTATTATTTCGGACTGTATATTCTTTTATTCGGGTCTGTATTATTATTTATTCGGACCCTCTGCGCGAGGGCATAATTGTAATATGGGTGTGTGAGTGTGATGTATGTCTTCCAACCCCCATTTCTTTCTCCCTTTTATTTACCCGCTTTGGATGGTTAGATATAGGGCATATTTCAATTAGCATACAGTATGACAGCATGTTTGCATCATTCATCTGTTTTGCACGCACCGGGCTCGGCGCATCATACAAACTGCATCTGTATTTCAATTCCAAGTTGAGTACTTGATAGCTGTAGCATTTCATATACCATGCTTAGAATAGCCAAGCCCGCTATAGTTGCATTTTGCATGTGTTGCATTAGGCATTTCTGTATATTTTTAGGATCATGCATGATTTCTAATCAGCTTTTTGTTTTGGCTTGGAGTACTCTGTAAGTTTTACGCTTTAGCATCCTTGCATGCGTGTGAGTGCTGCCATGATAGCATGCTTACCATGAGGCTACATGCTTATGTGATATAACTGCCTTGAATGCCTGTGGGTGGAGGTTGAGTTATCTGAATTGGGACAATTCATCAACTGTTTGTTTTAAGCCCACTAGATAGTGGCAAAATCACTGTTTTCTAAGCCCACCTGAGGGTGGCAAATCCGCATTTTAGCCTACCTTCGGGTAGCACCTTCACACCATTTTCAAATAAACGAACATGAAATGTTTAGTTCCAATTCAGACGGCCCAGTCTATACTTGTTTGCTGCGAGCATCACATAGTAACCTAGGCTAATAATCGGAATAAGAACTCACAATGTTTTCAAAAACAGATATCATGGTTAGTAGAGGCCGGTCTTTGACCGGGCGAGAGGGGGTGCTCACGATGTGACCTTCCCTAATCGTACCAAGTTCGAGCCAACTTTGGTGATGACGGACACGTGGCCTTTTGGCACCGAGTCAGGGTTTCCTAAATTTCCCATTTTAAAATATTTAGGTGGCGACTCATTATCCGCAAAGCGATCCATGTCCGCACTTCTTTTCAAAAAATCTGTTTTCCTTCAAAACGATTTGCCGGATTTGGACTCTTTGGTTCGAGATTGAGAACCGCAACAAAATCGAGTCCGAACTGTAGCGAGGTCCCCCGCGGGCGTTGTTACACCCTGTTACATGTTATTATGCCAAGAGGCCTTTGGTAATCCAATGATTACTGGCCGATTACGATGCTAAACCTATAAGGGCGGGTTTGGGTCGTGACAGGGTGGGTCTGGTTTCAGATTCCTTTATCTTCTTCCTAAAAGTTGGGTTTTTAGTTGTAGTATCTTGGCGGGTTGCCAAAGAGTCTTCGGCGTTTATATATTTTTGGGCTTTGGAAAGGAGGGTGGCTATGGAGGTTGGAGGGTTTTTGGAGAGGGAGAAGAGGAAATCGGATGATCTTAAACCGGCCATGAAAGCCGTGAGAATGACCTTGTTGACGTTTTCCGTCACCTGTAGGGCTTCGGTGTTGAAATGGGTAACAAAGCTACGTAGCGACTCCCTTTCCATCTAACGGATGTTAAGAAGCTGTGTTGCTGGACGCCATTGGCGTTGAGCGCCAATGAAATGGCTCAGACAGAAGTCACTTAGGTGTTGGAAAGTAGAAATGGAGTCCGGTGGTAGCTAACTAAACCATAGTCGAGCCGACTCCTTAAGCGTCACGGGGAAAGCCCGACAAATGATCTTATTTGGAAAAGTAGTGAGGATCATTAGGGTTCTGTAAGTCTGCAAATGGTCAACTGGGTTTGTTGTGCTGTTGAAAGAGTCAATCGAGGGCATTTTGAACTTGGCAGGTAGGGGTTTGTCCCTGATGGAGGCGACAAATAGAGAGTTGGCTGTTGTGGAGGGTTTATGCTGTATGTTCTGCATAACTCCTTGAAGCTGGAGTTTCATGGCTCGGAGTTCCACATCCCAAATAAGAACATTGTCACCCCTCGAGGGCAGTAGAGGCTGAACGCTACTAGCCTCTCCTTCAGGGGCAAATGTTTGACCGAACGAATGTAAACCTTGAGGTGGCGGGTTCATGTCTTAGGGTGGAGCTTGTCGACCCTCTAAGTTGGAGATGTGGGCTTACTGGAAAGGATGGCTAGGGTTTGTTCTCGATTGGGAGGGACATATTGTGGTGGTGGGGGAGGTATAGGGAGGTTTCGGTGAAGCAAAACGTTGATCAAGGCCTGGTTTTGCTTGGCCAAGCAGTTGATACTGTTGGTGAGTTTTGTGAAGTACTGAGGTGGGTTGTTTGGATTGGTAAGGTCGGCTTGGAGGTCGATGACGTTGTGTTGAGAAGTCATGGATCTCATTGTGACCATTCATCTTGATGGCCAAGGATGAGGGATTATCGAGAATAGGTCTTCGGTAACAATGAGCACAATTGTCACGTAGATTGGTGTTTTCCACAGACGGCGCCAACTGATAGTATAGCTTATCATAGGCCCATGCTTCCAACGTCATTCCCTGGTTACTGAGCTCATCGGGGTACCTTCACAAAAGCCCAGCCAAGAATGGGAGTCCCCCAGCGGATCCTCCGACGGTTAAGTTCGAAGAGAAAAAGGTTAATGGCCAATGATAGGAGAATAACGATAAAGCACTTAACATTTTTGTGTCTTGGAAGCCTCCTTATATCATTTGTTCATCATTTCCTTGTCCACTCCGACCTGTCATGTTGGCCGAAAGTTTATGCTCTAGCTTGTCTTGCTCATGGTGAGGCTGCCTCCTCCGACATGAAGAGATTATCGCATTTAATGCTGTAGGGGTTGGGTTCCAGTAGTGTTAGGCTTTGGTATTTAAACCGTGTATTGGGCTCTAAGTGGTGGGCCAAAAAGTCTCTATGGGCCCACCGATGTCAAAATTAATTAATAATTAGTGGAATATGTATTGATTAAATTTGGGTGACTTAGAAAAACAATGTGAGGCAAGTCTAACAATATAAAAATCTCAAGAGGGCCTAGTGGGTGCAACTTAGGGCCTAGTGGGTGTAACTTAGAACATAGGAGTGTATTCATTCTAGATCTAAGGTTCAGCTCCTATTAGGAGCAATTCGCTCCTTGGAACTACATCCGCAGGTTCTATCTGAGATTTGTCTGATCCAAGTAGAGAGATTGCTGTGCGTGGAGTCCCGAGATTAATCAAGGTGCATGTAAACTGATCCGGATACTTGATCATAAAAAAAAAGTCTACCAACATAAATAAAACAAGCTTTTATTCTTTTATTTTATACAAAGAAACAAATTTTTGTTTGATATATACAAATATTTAATTTAATTTTTTTTTAAAACACATACTTAGTTTAGTGTCAGAGATAATGGTCGATGGCATAAATGGTCAAAGTATTGTTGGAGGTAGGGTTACAAATGAACATAATCATTCGTGAACATACTTGAGTTCGGTTCGGTAAGAGCTCATTCAAACTTAGTTCGTTAAATTCTTTTTGCATTTGAGCTCAAACTAGAGCTCATTAAATTTTTAATAAATATGCCCAAACATTCTAAAGTTCGGCTCGTTAGTTGGCTCGTTCAATATTTATTATTTATATATTAAATAATATAAAAATATGTATAAAAAATAAGATAAATATGTTATTTATGTATTTAAAAAATATAAATGTAAACAATAGTTAACTATAGATAATACATTTATATAATAGTGGTAGTAGATATTATTGTTTTGATAAAATATTGACTTTTTGTTGAGAATGTTCATATATATATATATATTGTATATATAATTGTATAATCAAAGTTTTAATCGTAACTTTAGTCTCACACACAAGTATGAATTTATAAAAAAAATTCGCTCGTTAAGACTCGTGACTAGGCTCAAGCTCGAGCCAAACCTAAGCCAACTCGGCTCGATCTCGGTTCGTTAAATTTTTATTGAGTTCGAGCTCGAGTTCGTTAAAATCTTAATAAACAAGGCCAGACATGTTAAAACTCGACTTAACTCGATTCGTTTGCAGCCTTAGTTGCAGGTCACTAAAAGTCATGATGAGAGGGTGATTGAAGACTATATTGAAGGGTAATTGAAAATCACTTGAAGGTAGTTAGAGTCTATCTGATATCAAGAAAGGATCATCAAAGATCGCTAGAGATTGGTTGATTGACCAATAGTTAACAACAACCAATATCCAAAGGTTATGAATGACAAAGATGGATAATTGAGAAGGTGATTGAAGACTATATTGAAGAGTAATTGAAAATCATTTAGATGTAGTTAGAGGCTATCTGATATCAAAAGAGGGTCATCAAAGATCGCTAGAGATTGATTGATTGACCAATAGTTAACGACAACCAATATCCACAGGTTATGAATGGCAAAGGTGGATGATTGTCTAAAGTGGTGCGAAAGAGGGAAAAAAGAAGAAGAGAAAAATGGTGATAAATTCAATTTAAGAAGAATATAAGATATTAGATTCAGTAAATATTTTTTGTTGGTAAGAGGTCCATACTTTGTAAAATAATTTGGTAAGAAGTTCTAAAAGACATTTTGTTTCCAATTTTACCGATTGACTTTTTTTTTTTATCTATTTGACTTTTCATTGACTATCTATTCAAATTTATATCTATCTATTCGTTCAAATTTTTTACTATCTGTTCAATTTTTTTCTCTTATCTGTTCAATTTTTTTCCTAAATTATATTCATTTATTCAATTTTTCTTATCGGTTAAAATAATAATTTCTTATCTGTTACTCAAATTTGGAAGCCCATTCTTTTTCTCTCATCTATTAAAATTTTTATTTTATCTATGTAAAATTTCTATCTATTAAAATTCTATCTACGTAAAATTTCTATCTGTAATTTCTATGTATTGAAATTTTTGTCTTAGTGATTTTTATCTGTCAAACTGGTAAACACATATTTGATCGTGTGTTTTTCAGATCATATTTTTCGATTTTCAGACTCTCTCATGTTTCAAATCACATCTCTACAATATAAAACTCGTCGCTCGCTCACTGTTTGAATATTAGGAAAATAAAGTGAGAAAAAAAATTCTTTATCAATTCTTAGGGCTTCTCTAAGACTTTTCTCCGAACAAAATTCAAACAATATATATATATATATATATATAGTATAGTATACATAAAATGGGGCAAAGAACACCACGAACTCAAACTTCGAATACGGTGGTGTTAGAGCCGATCGTCATCGATGGAGGGGATGTAGACTCGGCTTTGGGTTTGGAGAGAGAGAGAGAGAGAGAGAGATCTGAGAAACAACAAGGGAGATTTGAGATCAGGAACAATATTATCCATATATATATACTATATTATCTAAGACTATAATTTATAGATAATATTCTCCATTAAAATGCAACTTTATCATATTGATTAAAAACAATAGATTCCACTTCACCATGACACCAAACATATCACTAATTTACTTGCAATTTTAGCATTAGTCACTGTAATCATCTCCACATTGCATAAAGGTTCATCAGCTATCAACAAGAAGTCACACATATCAAAATCCAAAGCCCAAACAACAATAATAATATAATTGACAAAAACAACAACAATAATATATAATAATACATAGTTAAAGTTGCTTTGCTTTGCTTTGTGACAGATATGTTGTGTTTGGTTGGGAGATTTAAGACGGGATTTGGAAACAGAAAGAAAAAGGTGTGTGAAACTAGTTGAAATATTAGTATATTTTATTCACATTTCACTTACATTTTCCCTTTTCCTTTCTCTTTTCCTTTCCAAATCCCTAACCAAACATAGCGTTACTGTGTGGAGCGTAACTTCGAGCCATGGTGTAGATTTCAGAGGACTAATGCTACCTTTTTTTTACGAGAGCCACTATTTTCACTGAAAGAGCATTCAAGCCCCTCACCAAAGAACTCTTTGTTCGCTTACAAAATCGCCGATATGGAAGCATTTTCCTGCGAAGACCACCATCACGCCCCTATCTCTGACTTCCACCGTTATTGATTAAAGACATCGAATAGGCTCAAAATCAAAAAGTTTCAAAGTATTAGTTCAGCAGATCGACGATAGGTGATGGTGGGAAACGAATAATTGGATTTGGATCTCGCAGAGGTGAATCTGGATATGGATCTAGATTTTAAGGTCGGCAGTAGTGAAATTACGGATCTGGATCTCGTGGTGAATGAGGGTAGAGAAGTAATGACGGAGGAGCACCAATTGATGAGCAACAATGGAAGAGAGAGACGGTTTGAAAAGAGAGAGTGAGTGATTATGTTCACTTTAACGTATATATGATATATAATAGGGGTATTTTGGTTAGGGATGAGTAACGGATATACCGATCCGTCCAAACTGGCTGAACTGAACTGATCCGCGTGCATTTTTAATGGATGCGTGATGATGAGCAGACAGTTGCGGATTGATTTTTTTCAATTCGCCTAGCTTTAGATGGATGGCAGATTTAATGTTCATTTGGCCGCAACCGAACTGCCAAACTGCGAACACCACTAGAAATTTGTAAGACTTTGTACTTTTAATTTGTTTAGATATTCTGTTAATGTTTTTAATTGAAAAAGAGTTTAAATATTCTATTGAAAAAGAGTTTTCAACTTGAATATATTTTTTGAATTGAAAAAAATAAATGTATTATTTATCTATATTTTTTGATTTTTAAATCTAGCTCTAAAATTAATAAATAAAAAAGATGATATATGCTTGTTCGTTTTTGTTTTCAAAAACAGATATAGATGTAACAATACAGAATCATACAATCTCTATTATTGTTCTGTTTTATAGTTTTGGTGGTTTGAATTGTTTTTATATTTTAAAAATCACAAATTGTAATACTTTATGTGGATGAGGCATGTTGTAAATGTAATATGTAGATGAAACATGCAATGATTATAATATTCTAAAATTTCAAACTTTTTTTATTTGGATGAGGCATGCAGTGATTGTAATACTTTTTTAAATCATTGACTGTAATATTTTTTATTTATTGAGGAAGTGTACAAGTTGAATTATGTTAAAAATTTATAAAATTTTAAATTGCCAAATTGATTCACACCCATCCGCTAATTCATATCCGCCGGATTAGTGGATGGATACAGATTGATTTTTTTCAATCTGTCAATTTGACGGATGGATGACGGATTGAAAATTCCGTGACCGCAACCAACTCGCGCCCACCACTAATTTTGGTCATTTTATCTAAACTTGTCATTTTAAACAAAATATTTTAATGCTTGGATCTTTGGCCAAATAAAATTAAGATTTGAATTTATAGATACAGTGCCCAAAAAAAAAATAAGTGAAAACTTATTTTGAAAATAATTTTTTTTTGCCTTCCTTTTTTATTTTTTAATTTAAGGGTAAATTACAAACACCCCCTCGAGGTTTGGCGAAAATACAGATTCCCCCCTGAGGTTTGAGAAATTACATCCCACCCCCTGAGGTTTATATTTCCATAACAAATTGCCCCCTGAGGTTTTTATTTTCATACAGATTCCCCCCTAATTTTTCCTAATTTGTTATGAAAATTTAACTCTCAGGGGGTAATTTGTAATTTCTCAAACCTCAGGGGGGAATCTGTATTTTTATCAAACCTCAAGGGGGTGTTTGTAATTTGCCCATAATTTAAAGATTGCAAAACTAACGTAAGTACAGCGTAGATACCGTACTCGAAGTACACAAACGCCGTCAATTAGCGGCGGAAAAGAAAAAAAAAACAAAGAAATGTCCGTCAAAATTCCGACCCACTATATGTTTCGTTCTATTTTTTTGAATTTTTTTTAAAAAGTGATTTGAAAATTTTATTTTGAAAAAAAAAATACATCATTGCAATTTTAAATTTGAAAAATGCTGCCCGGTAGTTCGAATGGCTCAGAGGAAGAGAGGAGAGGAGAGGAGAGGAGAGAAAGAGAGGAAGAGAAAGAGGAGGCACCACCGCCACCGCCTCGCCACCGCCGATCGCCGATCGAGCTCGTCAGCTTTGCCGCCTCGTCGTCATGCCACCGCCTCGCCAGAAGCTCCGATCACAGCCCCGACCTCCTCCAAATGCATTTTATGGCCCTCCTCCTCCTCCTCCTCCCTTCTTCTCCCTTCTTCTTCTCTTCTTCTCCCTGAACTAAAAACCAGAAAAAACCAGGAAGGAAGAAAGAAAGAAGAAGAAGAAAAAAAAAAAAAAAAATCGACATCAAAACGACGTCGTTTTGGTGTCGAGTCGCGGTTTCGAGCTACGTAGCACGATCGTTTAAATTTTCCTCCAATTTAAGGAGAGAGACAATTTAAAAAAAATTATCACATCAAAAAATATTTTCATCTTTGTTGTGTATATATATATATATGTCCATGCTATATATATATCTTAGTAAAATATAATTTGGTATGGATACATGTCCTACCATAACTGTGTCACGTTATTGTAAAATTTTTACGCATTTTAATCACAGAAAATATAAATTATTTTTTCAAATTGGCATTAAAAAAATCACAATTTTTGCAAATTTATTTTCAAATTTGTAGAAAACGTACATATTTACAAATTCCGGAAAATATGAATTTATATACAAAAATTTGGAAAACGGAATTTCGACAAAAACGCCCAATTTTTACAAAGTCGCATTAAAAAAATTGTGAATATATGTTTAAATTTATTTACATATTTACAAAATCGTAAATTTATGTTTAAATTTATTTTTTTTTAAATCGTAAATTTATGTTTAAATTTACAATTTACACAATTTGCTTCATAACATTTATAAAAAATTAATTCTATGAAATAAATTTTTTAATGCAAATTTGAAATTTTTTTTTTACGTTTTCTGTGGTTAAAATGAATGTAAATTTTATAATAAAGTCACACATTTAATGATATAATATGTACCAATAAATTATTGCATACCAAATTATATTTTTATACATATATAGTATATATATATACATATATATCAAACTAAAAGGTTATGAGGAGTCCATAATAGGCTGTACTTATGCCTATGCCTCTACACGTGATGTGTAAAGAACAAAATTCTCAAAGAGAAAAGGGTGGTAGCTCGAATTTTGGGAGGGTCGAATGGCCCGAATTTGAGAAGAGAGGGAGAGAAGAGAGGGAGAGGGAGAGAGTCATCAGCTTGCTGCCACCTATCGTCGTCATCAAATTTCTTCAATTGCATTAATTGAAATAAATTTCCTTCTTCCTTCCTTCCTCCTCCGCCTGGTTGAGCCCTCCGTCCCTTCCTCCTCCTCCTCCTTCTCCTCCGCTTCATTTCCTTCAACAAATCAAAAAAAATAAAGGGCAAACGACGTCGTTTCGCCTTCAATATTCGACCCACGCTCTTTCGAGCTACCAACCGGGACTGATTCTCAAAATATGTATTTTGAAAAATGAACTCACTTTTTGAGATAACAAAACAAGTATCCAAAAATTTTCAAAAAGTTGTATATAAAAAATCATAACCAAACATAGTGATTGTTTTTTTTTTTTTTTTTGATTTGATCAAAATCTCCTTATAATAAAATAAAAGGTAAATTACAAATACACCCTAGAGATTTACTTAAAATACACATTATCCTTTGTGGTTTAAAAAATTACAAATACCTCCTTGTTAGAATTTTTTATTTAACAAAATTAACTAAAAAATAAATAATTCATAATTGTTCTCCTATATAATAATAAAATTATCTAAATTATTAATTGAAATATATTTTTAATATTATTAAAAACAGTTAATTGGCTTGATGATTTATTAATAAATGGGATGATTTGTTATGAAATTAAAAATCTCAGGGGATGAAATGTAATCTTCAAAACCACATGGGGCGATTTATATTTTAATCAAATCTCAGAGGTGTATTTGTAATTTATCCTAAAATAAATATAAAGAGTTTTTCTTGAAAAATTCAACAAATACCACTATTGTCAAAATATTAAATTTTAAAATAATATAATTTTGACATAAATGCCGATTTTTAATAAAATTAATATTTTTAGAATCATCTCATCAAAATTTATCAAATAAGATCCATATTAATTAAAAAATTCTTAAAAAAAATATATTACCATCGACATTGATATAAATAATGACATGTTACTCTAATTCACAGTAACATATAATCTAATAATATTGTTAAAAAAATATTTATTTTATCTCTACTCAATTATATATTTTCTTGTTAGAGATCTTATGAAATAAAATAAAATATATTATACTTTTAAATAAGATTTAAAAAGTTTTAAAAATAAAATAAATTAAAAGTTGTGTTTTTCACCGAACAGGTTTAATCAATAAATCTTGGCTAAATTATTATTATTATTATTATTGTTTAGATAGGATGTCCCATTGTTGTAAGTTCCTGCTACTCGTTCAATTTCAGTTCACCAGTTCGCTCTGCACACCAAAAAAAGCTTTCAAATCAATCTCCGATCTCTTTTTTCTCTCTCTCTAGCTTCGCTTCTTTATTCCACCACTTTCTCTCTCTAGATTCGGTGTATTTATCGCGGACTCACTCGAATTCAATACGCAATCGATCATATTGTTCGATTTTGCTCTCTCGGATGTGCGTCAAGAAATGAAGATTGAATCTTGGAGTGTTCTTGGAGTGTTCTAGAGTTTCGCAACAACAGTCCGCCTTCAATGGCGATTCGAGGCGTAGATTTCAAGTGGTGAGTTCCAATCTTTCTTTAAATTGAATTGAATGATTTTTATCAAATGGGTTTCGATTTCAATTCTTTCAGGTACGATGGGTTTTTCTTGTCAATGCTTGCCACAAGTATGTATCCTTTGAAATCCAATCTGTTGTTGAATAGTAATGTTTGAAAGGATTGATTTGTAGTTGTGAGCACATTTTCTTGAAAATTTTCTTTTTTGCTGTCTGGTTCTTTGTTTGTAGTATTTGTGTTGATTCTTTAACGATTTTGACTATTAGAATCATTGTTGCGATCAATTGGAAGCGGTACCATTCTTGTACACATCCTTTGCACACATGGATTGTGGTGGGCATAATCAATCTCTTAGTTATGGATCTAGTTGGTCTTATTTCTGATGCTATTTTGTTGAATTACTGGTCTAATTAATGCCTTGATTTTTCATGGGTTAGGTGGACTACACTATTGTGTTTGTTTTTCGGCTCCTGATGTTCGTAGATAATGGGCTTGCTGCTGGAATGGGATTGTAAGGCCCCCAATCTTGGACCTTTGAGGTTATTACTATTTTTGAAATGAAGATCATATGGGTGGCGTAAAATTTGAAGTCTAATGATTTTTCTGATGCAAACTCATTAACAAAATAAGAATAAAAAACTTCCATGTGCAAAAAGCTTGTTCCCTTGATATTGCACAATGCCATTGTCATATCAGTCAAATGCCAGGCAGTTTATATGAATTCTTAGTAACACAGTAAACTTGTTTCTGTCCATTTGCCCATTATTTGTTCATCATATACATTTGCGGTCTTGTTTGTGAAATCTTCTTCTAAGGTTGCAGAGGTGTTTTAGAGTGTTCATTTACCTTGTATCTGAAGTCTGAAGGCACCTTGTTTATGCCAAAATTGTACACTGAATTGTCATTTATCAATTTCAATCAATTTTAGGGATTTCGGATGGCAGCAAAGATATGCACGTTTTTGTGGAAGATTAGTGGTTCTTTCAATTCTCTCTGTGCTGCTCTATCCATTTTTGTGGGCGTGGACTATTATTGGTACCCTGTGGTTCACTAGAGCAAGAAATTGTGTAAGTTTTGCATTTGTTTTTCCCTTATAATCCTATTTGTGGGAAATATTGTGTTTAAAATGTGGTATGCTTTTAAATCTTGCAGTTGCCTGAAGAAGGTCAGAAATGGGGTTTCTTTATTTGCTTGCTTTTTAGCTACTGTGGACTCCTTTGTATTGCCTGCATGTCTATAAGAGGGGTTAGTTATACTTTCTGCACTTCAATACTTTCTGAATGCTTTTTAATGGCTCTAAAGTACCCTGTTCTCCACAGACTCAAGTGAAGCCTCTTTTTCAAGTTCTTTATCCTTAATATCGTGTGCTTTGTTTTGGCATGTTCACCCACTGCATATTTCCAATAATGATGTTACTATACACAAAACATGCAATTTGGACTTCATTGCGGGCCTCTCTTTTGCAGTGGTTAAAACGGAGACGAGCACACTTACTACGGGCTCAACAGGGGATTCCTGTTTCAGAATATGGGGTAAGTTCTATTGATATCCTTATTGAGTTTGCTATTGGCTAAGAATAAGGTAGTTAGAGGATAATATTGAAAGGAAAAGAGTGTCTTTTTGAGTCATGTAAGTATAGTAGTAAGGACGATCTTTAAATTTTGAGCAAGAGAGAAAAGGAAAGTTGAACTTCTCGTATGCATTTTGAGTCTTCAACTAATATATTGGAGCTACTTCATGTCGGAAGTGAAATTGCTTAGAAGTTTTAGAGAAGGTATATATTTTATGGACACTATTATGTGTCTTCCTCGAGTATTAACCAAAACAAAGAGTCCCAAAAATTTGGGAAGTCATCATAGCGAAACATTTGCATTTCATAAAAAATGCCTAGTTTTTGTATTTTGGCATACTGCATACATAAAAACCAATACGAATGCAATGTTTTTTGCCTTTTTTTCAATGTAATGTGTACTAGAAGTCCATATTATTATGTTATGTTTGTGAGTTTTATTTATTTCATATTTTGTAATGTCTTTTGTGATGTTATGGCCTACCATGTTTGAGGTAGCTCAATCTAGTTGATTATCTAATTTTTAATCCAATACTTGTAGTAAGCTTTCTATAATTACGTAATTTTCCTACTTAGAAATGATTGTTCAAGAGGTTTAAGCAAATTTTGTTCCTCATATCATATACCATAAAGCATATTTTGCCTCTTTTCAGGTGTTGGTTGACATGATTCAGGTACCGGATTGGGCATTTGAAGCTGCTGGCCAAGAAATGAGAGGCATGGGCCAAGAGGCAGCATACCAGCCCGGACTATACTTGACAGCAGCTCAGGTATCAATTAAGTAATTACTGTAGCTAGAACTGATTCACATACAATTTTCAGTGAATTGTCTCTCTCAGTATGTGACCTGTAAGAAGACACGCAAATAATAGTAGTAACTTTAGGTGGACTTGGGGCTTGTCACAATGTGGTGCCGTCTTTATTACCATTGAAAGGTTTATTAGTTGCTATTCTCTCTCTGTTACCCTGCCTTTTCTATTGAAAGCCCTTATGCAGATTCCAATGTTACTGGAATGCATGCAGAGAGAAGCAGTGGAGGCACTCATTCAGGAACTTCCAAAGTTCAGGCTCAAGGCTGTTCCCACTGATTGCAGCGAATGTCCCATCTGTCTAGAAGAGTTCCATGTGGGAAATGAGGTAAATATATTGTTGGTCCAATACGTAATCTTTGAATAACCTCCATTTTGTAACTCGTCAATTCCATATTCCAATTGTTTTTGTGTATATATTGCCATTTCCCGTAATGAACTTGCTTAAGTTCGGAAAACCTTTGATTCATATTTATAGATTTTTAGCCATATCAAGTACCATCCTGGCTGTGCTTCTCCTTTTCCTTTCAGATTGATAATAATAGGAAGTTGAAGCCAAAATGCAAGTTGATTTGACAGGGGCAGAGGGCCTCCCCTTAGAATTCCCCATACTCAACAATACATATATCAAGGCTCTGTTTGGCAACAATACATACATCAAGTTCAATATTTTTTACTTTTCTGATCTGTCTAATCTAGTAAAATCTGAAAGTGAAAATTTTTTTCGAATTTTTTATTATAAAAAAGTTAACTAAAACATAAAAATCAACAAAAGATGCTAAAAAATCAATTGCCAAACCCACTCTAAAATACCTTTTGGTTGCTCTATCTAGGGAAGTTAAGCTAAGTTTCTTATTAAACATGGTGCAGGTTCGTGGCCTTCCTTGTGCACACAATTTCCACGTGGAATGCATTGATGAATGGCTTCGTCTGAATGTGAAATGCCCCAGGTGCCGTTGTTCCGTCTTTCCAAACCTTGATCTCAGCGCACTATCCAATATCCGGCCTGATTCTGAACGGTCATCATCTGCCAGTGTCGTGACAACAACCCGTTATGCAAGAACCCCTCAACCTCCTAGCCAGAGTTACCTATTGAGATTGCAAGGTTTGTTACGATCAGTTCATACAGAAACTGCAGTGCTGGGCCATGATGCAGACGTTGCGTTGGAAACCGCTGAGAACAGAGGTATGTCAGTTGCAATTCGGGACCCCACAAACGTTGATGTGGGATACCCTGTTGTTGAACACATGGTAGTTGTGCAGTCAAACCCTCCTCAACACTAGTCTTTTTTTCGGACTCTTTTGTGATTAAACCGGTATTAACCGCTGAGAACAGAGGTATGTCAGTTGCAATTCGGGACCCCACAAACGTGGAGGAGGGATACCCTGTTGTTGAACACAGTAGTTGTGCAGTCAAACACTCCTCAGCACTAGTCTTTTTCTCAGACTCTTTTGTGATTAAACCGGTTTTGCTTCTTAGTCTAACCACACGTGAAATGGAAGTGTGTCCATTGAATAGTTATGTTAACATGATTTTTTTGATCTGAAACCCTTGTAATTGAATGTTTCCTTTGGTATTTTTTCTCCTACTGTTTTTACTTTGTTATGTTTCTAGCAAGGATATGAAACAATAAGCCAATGCTTACCAGAGGATGTGAATGAAAACAACTTTAGGCAGATCTAACTGAAATCTTTCTTGTTTGTAAGGCTATGTTTGGAATCAACAACTAAGAATGAGAACGTTATTCCTATCAATGTAATTTGTTTGTTTTGTTTAGGAATTCTCTGTAGGAATATGATATAATTTAAATTTTGTGGGTCTTTTTTATTTTTATTTTTATTAAATTAGGTACATTTTCATGGGAGAATGTGGGAATAGGATCCCACTATGATAATCTCATTTTGTCTGGGAAGCCAAATTAGAATTACATTTGGGTCATATTTGTTTGGGTGGACATGAGCTTGGGATTGGACTAATAGTCCAATAAAATTATTAATCTGATGTTTGGTTAAACAATTAAAGTACGGACTAATTATTTTAAACTTGACAATTAGTTAAGATAGAATACATAATCCAACGAATTCATAGTCCTAAGACTATTAATCATGGGAATACTAATCCAGTCCGCCCAAACAAACATGGCCTTATAGTTTTGAACGGGCTCAAAAAGCGGAATGAAAGAGACTTGGAATGAGATTTTCATTTAGATACTTCATTTATGCCATCCAAACACGACCTAAAGCAAAGGAATGGCATCATCTTGGGATCTCTTGGTTATTTTTAATGTTGTGTTTGCATATAAATGAAGTATAATTTGTTTCTCTCCCTTTTCAAATTTTTACATACATGCATTAGTGATAGAGTTTGTTTGAATAGTTTTATACCAAAAAAGTAGTTGTAATAGTATTTCCAATCCTGAATCAAAATTTTTATCAAATTTGAGTAAAAAAATGACTTTGTCCTCAATTTGATACCGAGTGCTTCAACGGTTGATTTTCATCAAATTTTCATCAAATTTGTGCCGGACAATCGGTTGGTCGACCGGTTAAGCCAAAATTTTTTTTTTTTTTTGATTTTTTTTTGAACTGTTTGAACCTTTTAGTAATCGACCAAGGTAATTTTTTTTTTTTTAATTGGTTGAACTTTTTTTTGGAATTGTTTGAACCTTTTGGTGGTCGGCCAATCTGTTAGTCGATCGGTTGGTTTCCAACATGATTATGCATGATGTTTTGGTGAAATGCGGAGCCTCTCCTCATTTTGGTGAAACGTTTGGTGAATTCTCGATTTGATATCAATTTGATGAAGCCGTTAGAGCTCCAAACCGTGCTTTTTTTTATCAAATTTTAAATTTGATGCTAGGTTTGGTAAAGGGTTGGAGATGGTCTAAAGTGTCATGTAGTGCAAAAAATTGAGTGTAAAAATGGAGCAAGGATTTATCCTTCCAGCCTCTCTTTAATTCTCTACTTGGTAGGTTATTGAGCTTACTTTTGGATTCAATTTTAATAAATTGAACTATTCACATTTTAAAATTTGTCATGTATATCATATTTATAAAAAATTAAATTGATCGGATATCGAAAAAATTAAAAATTGTTTATTAAAAATTTTTTAATAAAAAGTTTTATTGTTTAATAAAAATTTTAGTTCACGGGATTTTTGATATTTGACCTACTTAAATTTTCACAAGTATAATGGTCCCGTTTAGTAGAGTTGTGGGAAAGTGATTATAACTTATAAATTAGCTTATAAATTTTGTGAACATAAGTGATTTTTGACTTATAAATTAAGCTTCTCTCCCTATTCAAAGAATAAGTTGATTTTTGACTTACAAAAATTATAAGTTGTATTGTTGTAACCAAACACATTAAAATAGTTTAAATTAAACTAAAAGTTAAAATAAGTCGTAAATAAGCTATACTAAACAGGGTCAATACACATGATAAATTTTAAAATATAAATAATTTGACTTATCAAAATTAAATCTAAAAATAAATTCAATGATCCATCAAATAAGGTGCCAAGGAGACGAGAAGATATTGCTCGTAAAAATGTGGTGGTAAAATACCAAACATGATCAGAAAGACAGTAATGGAATGTAGGACCCCTGTGACTTTTGAGAGAGATGGAAATATTCACATGGGCTTGCGTATATATATATATATATAGTTCTCTAAAGAAAATTTTGGATGGTTCTTCATTGGGTGAATTGCATTAATGGTTTTATAATTTGAAATTTATATTATTTTAATTCTTAATTTTTTAATTAAGTAATGTTAGAGATTTTGAAAATTTATTAAAATTTTTACTACATATCTTACATGTGGATCTCACACTTATGTAAGACATTTGATAGAATTATAATAAAATTTTTGGGATCTCTAATATTTTTGTTTTTAATTATGACACATTTGATTTTGAATTTTGAATCTTATTTCAAATAAGGACAATTGAAGATATTATTATTCAATTTCAAGAGCAAAATCATCAATTTGATAGAATATAAACTAATTTGATAAAAATAAATGTTAATTTTTTTTTGAATTTTTAAAAATTATTTTTATTCACCAAAAATAAAATTATGTAAAATTAATAAATCCTTTACACATTTAATTCTTTACTTTTTTACTAAATTAATTTTTATTATGTGTTTAAATGATAATCATGTAATTGATGGTTGTTAGACTTTTAATGTGTAATCGATATATTTAATATATGAAATATTTTTAGTTTTGAATTTTTTGATTTAATAGATTGCTTTAATAATAATATTAAAGTTGTCGTCATATTTAATTTTAAAAAAAATAAAAATTAATTTAATAAAAATAAAAATAATCACTCATTACATAATCATTATCTAAATATATAATAAAAATTAATTTAATAAAGAAATTAATTTATAAAAAATTTATTAATTTTATATAATTTTATTTTTGATGGACAAGCTTTAATTTGGGTGTTAAAGTCCAATTTGACCTATTGACTCGTTGGCTCAGCTTGAGAGCCGCTATAACATATGAAAAAAAAATCAGAAAGCAAAATGAAAAAGAGCGAAAAATGTCCAAAGTAACCCTAGGAATTTTTGGTGAAATCTCTCTTTTGGAACTTTTTATTAGGGTAAAGGATAACTTAATCAATTTTCTTTTAAAAATCTCATGACTAGGAGATGTCTGCCTTTGTCTTTTTATTTTTATTTTTATTTTTATTTTTTTATGGCAATATTACCCTTATATATATATATATATATATATTACATTTGAAATCTGAGCTGATATATAATATACGGGTCTGCGACAATTTATGAAATCAGGAACGCAATCTGTGAAATCAATCGAGATGATCTCCAAATCTGAAGATCTCGTAGCCGAAGATCTCTTCCATGGTCAATAATAGATGATCTCGCTGCCGACGATCAACACTCTCAATTAAACGAGAGTTTACATTTCAAATATGTACAAATCTGTGTCAGATTTTGAGAGTTTCATTGAGATTTGTGAGTGTTGATCGAGTTTTAGAAGTTTTTTTTCTTAATCAGGTATGTTGATTAATTATTTTTTTTGTTTGTTATTTTTTGTTTTTGATTTATTTTTGTTGTGTTTGATCTGATTTTGTTTGACAGAATTAAAGTAAAATTTTACTCTGATTTTATGTGCTGTATTTTTTGTTTGAGAAAATGAGAGTAAAATTTTACTCTAGTATGTGCTCTGTTTTTGTTTAATAGAATGAAAGTAAAATTTTACTCTGATATATACTTTGTTTTTGCTTGATAAAATGAGAGTAAAATTTTACTCTGATGTTAGAATGACAGGAAAATTTTACTCTGGTATTCTATACTTTTGTTATTCGTGTTTTGGACTTGTAGTGATAGTTAAATTTTACTGTTAATTGATTGCAAATTTGAAAGATGGTTCCACCTCTTATGTTGTTATGCAAGTATGGTGATTGTACAATTGTGTTCAAGGTTGTGTCAAATTGCACGTTGAAGGATTTAACTGATTTCTTAAGTTGTAAATTGAAGAAGTTTGATATTAGTGGTTGCATACTGTTATCGTACTGTTTACCTGGATATTCACAATGCATGATTGATGATGATTCTGATTTTCAGAATACGTTGTCGTTTATTTATCCCCTTGGTGTTGACTAGGTAATGTGACTATTACTGAAATGGGCATTTCAAATGAAAAACATCAAGTTAGAGAATCGGGGGACGCTAGTGGATCCAACAAAACTGATTATGAAATGGATTTACTTCCTATGTTTTGTCAACATGAAGAAAGGACTTTGTTGTTTTGTGGATGGGTGAATGGAATTACTCATTTAGGTCAAAGATTTATTGGAGGTGTAAAGGATTTTCGGACTGCATTATGTAAATATGCCATTGAGATAGGATTTGAGTTTGTGTATGTGAAGAATGAGAAGTGTCGGGTCACTGCTATGTGTTCAATGCGGGATTCCAAAGGTTGTTTATGGTGAGTACATGCATCTCTAGAGAGTGCTAATAATTTTTTCTACATTAGGACTCTACATGATGAGCATAGTTGTGGAGCTGCAGTTCGTACTTCTAAAAACTCAAGGATGAGTTCAAATTTGGTTGCAAGTTTGATTGTTAATGAAGTTCGTGGAAATCCCCAAACTCGTCCAATTGATGTTGTGCGTCAATTTATAGATCAATATGGGCTCACCATTACGTACAATCATGCTTGGTTGGGAGTTGAGAAAGGTAGGACTACTACTTTTGGGGATTTCATTATGTCTTATGATGAGATTTGATGGTATATGGATATCGTGATAAGCACAAATCCTGGTAGCTATTTGCGTCTTGACTATAACCATCAAAGTGGACGGCTTAAGAGGTTTTTTGTTGCATTTAATGCTTTCATTCAAGGGTTTAGGCATTGTCGTTCTCTATTGTTTACCAATGGAACTTTTCTGAAGGGGAAATATAAGGGCACCTTGTTAATAGCTACAACGAATGATGGGGATCAAAGTAGATATTACTATAGTTTATTGAAAAGTAACAAGTTACTTATTCTCAGAGTAACATGTTACTTATTTTCAGAGTAACATGTTATTGTTATTCAGAGTAAAAATTTACTATATTTGTCTTTTTTGTTTAATATACTTACTAATTGTAAAATGTTATTTTTCAGGTTTTTTCCCTCTTGCAATGGCAATTGTCGATACGGAGACTACAGATAGTTGGGAATGGTTTTTTATGCATTTGTTGAATATATTGTTGGATGAAAGACCAATTACCTTCATATCTGATTGGAACGCTGGACTTTTGGAGGTTTTACTCAAGGTTTTACCTACTGCTTACCATTATTTTTGTATTTAACACTTGAAGGCCAATTTGAGGGATAGGTTCTCCGATCCAAGTTTCAGCAATACTTTTAGGAGTAGAATTTTTTTTTTGTTTTCTTCATGTGCTTATGCTTCGACAGTGGGATGTTTTAATCAGTGTTTGAAAGAATTATAAGATAAGGGAAAAATGATCGTTTGTAGGTTTCTATCTAATTTGCTCTATGACAAGTTGACTAATGCATATTTTAAAGGATAAAAATACGATGAAATGCACTCGAATGTGGCAGAGTCTTTCAATTCATGGATCTGTCAAGCTCGTCATTTGCCCACTATGAAGATGATTGATTCAATTAGGTTGAAGATCATGGATTTGATGTCAAGAAGGAGAGAACAAGCTAGGAAATGGAATACTTTTCTTTGTCCGGAGATAGATTCAACATTAGTAAATGCTCTTAAAAGTGGAAGAACTTGGTTGGTTAGTCGTTCAAGTGATCATGTTTTTGAGGTTCAATCCCGGCCATCGGTTAGCATTGACCTCTTGAATAGAACTTGCTCATATTACCAATGGCAATTGAACGGATTTCTTTGTGTTCACGCGGCGACCGTTATCCAAAAGAGCGGACGTGATTTGTATGCACATGTGGAACCATTTTATTACACTAGCAAGTTCAAAGCTTGTTATGCTGAGTCCATTTATTCAATACCCATTGTTGAGAAACCTCTTGTAGCTATGGATGAACTTCTTGTCCTTCCTCCAATTTGTAAGAAGCCACCTGGTAGGCCAAGGAAAAATAGGATTCCATCTAGGGGTGAGAAGAAAAGATGAGTATAGTGTGGTAAATGCGAGAAGTACGGTCATAATAGGAAGACTTGCAAGGAGACATTATCATAAAAGACATTATTGCTTTATAGAGACTTCGGTTTTGACCCGACATTTTATTATGTTTCGGACTTGGGTTTCATGGTTCAATGTTATTGTCCATCTCCTTTTTCCCTTGTTGTTCTTTGGATTGGTCATTTGGATTGTAGTAGTGTGTTTGGAATAGGTTGGTTGCTTGATTTTTCAAACTTATGTTGCCCAGATTTTTGCTCCTCCGCTTGAGTAGCCATTCTTGTGCTCAAGTAGGCTTTGCAATTTTTCTCCTCTGCTCGAGCGGCCATTTTTGCGCTCGAGCGGGATTTGCAAACTCTCAGTATTTTTGTAGACTTGCAAATGCTGGAAGAGTGTATTCTACACTTGAGCGGTGTTTTCTACGCTTGAGCGTCCAATCTTGTGCTCGAGCTATATCCTTCGTCTATAAAACTTCTAAAAGTGTGTATTCTACGCTCGAGCATTACTTTTTGCGTTCGAGCAGAACATTGTGTCTGACGCTCAAGTGTCATTTTTCACGCTTGAGCAGACTGCATGTATAACAGTTCGTGAAGATGACCTTTTTCATCACTTTTTTCATTTCTCTCTCTTTAAAACTTTTCAAAAACCTAGATTTTGAGTTTCTCTCTCTAAAACTCATTTTCTCTCTACTATCTTACCTACATCCATTGGGATCTTTACTCTTGTGCCTTTGAGAAAAAGTTAGAGCGCCTCAAGAGCTCCGTTTTGATCTGAGTAGAAGTTGATTTCAATGTCTTTGAAGTTTCTCCTTTGTTGCTTTGATCTTTTAAGCTTGAGTTAGGGATTTTCTATACTTTCATATGGCTTTTAACTTAGTTATTTGATGATTATGCAACAATGGTGGGCTTTGGGTGTATTATGGACAAACCTAGGGTTTGGGTTGTAAAATCAAAAGAGGAGTTTTTGGTGAATGGAAAATAAATGGTTATGGAGTTTGAAAATGAGGTTGTATTATGTCAAAATTGTTGATTTTGGTACTTGAGTTGATGTGAAAAATGAGGAGTTTTGCCCTAAATGGGTCAAATTGTTATTTTGTATAATAAATGGAAATTGACATTGGTAATGTGAAATTGGAAGATTATTGATATAAAGGGTGGAGTTGGATACGTGTTGTCTCTCATCAATGGAAACTTGATTAATTTATCTATTGAGAAGATTATATATTTGTTTAGAAATATCTATGTTGGGCTATTAGTGGAGGATAGCTATGATTGTTATAGAAATTGCATGAGAGTTAGGTAAATTAAAACTAATCTATTGTTGATTGTCAAATATGACTATGTTTAAATACATTGCATATGTATGATGTTGGGAGGAAAAAGAGGATGTACTCCATTGTTTGAGGGGAAATAGGAGATGGACTTCATTGAAAATTAAGTTAGGTGAAAGTCCCGAAATCTTGTGTATACATGGGTGCCGATCCCGCGGATGAAATTTCGTAAAATGGTAGATTAAAGTGTTTGTGTAGTAATTGTGTTGAATAGATAACCACTGAGTTGTAGTCTCAAATTGGGTTGTTGAAAGATGATGAAATTGGTTCATGAATTGAAATGAATTGAAAAAAAATGGAATAAGATTTGAACTTTGGTACCTTACAACTATACAGAATATGAAAGCTTTACTACTGGCATTGTAAATACACGTCATGTTTATATCTTCGTTAAATCTTATATATTGTGTTAGATTGTTCCTACTAGGTTTTGACTCACCTTATTTGGGAAATAATCATTTTCAGGTGTTCGTGACATGTTTCCATCAAGGCAATAGCTGGGAGAGACTTTTTGGGAGTAAGAGCTTCTTTTTTTTGTTGTATTCTTTTGTATAGCCAAGGGCTTTAATTGTATTGAGCTAGGCTCACTTTTGTTGTAACCAAGCAAAGACTTGGAAAGATGTAAACCTATAGGACACATGATTACCTGTTTAGTTTTCAGTTATCTTATCATTGTAACACATGCTATAGATTCAGGATGAACATTTGTGAATGTATATCGCATGTGTTAGCTTTTGTACACAAACTCTGATGAATGAAAGCATATTATTCCTATTATCTTCTTATTTGTGGGTTGGATTCATTGTATTATTTTTGGAGCGTTACAGCTTTTGTAATAAAAGTATGAAAATAATGCAGTTCTTCTGCAATAAATAGTCCATAGCAATAATAGTATAGTCTTTTAGACTAGACTTGTAAAGAGACATTGCAATAAAAGACATTTTTACTATGTTCTTGAATGGTTGTTTATCCAAGTTTTTGATTTGTTTTGTGGTTGAATTTGACATTTTAATATATTTTTTTAATGTGATTGAATAAGTTTCATGTAAATGAACTTATAATGGAGTTTGTTCAGTAGGTGTGAAGGTTTGAAATGGCTATGCTTAGCTTGTGCTTTCAGAGTAAAATTTTGCTGTATTTTAGAGTAAACTTTTACTTTATTGCAGAGTAAAATTTTACTTTTTCCAAAGTAAAACATTACCTTCATTCACATGTTGCCTTTCAAAGTAAAAATTTACTATGTTGTTGAATGGTTGTCTATAGCTATGATGAGCATGTGGTTTCATAGTAAAATTTTATTTTATTTCAGAGTAAAATTTTACATTTAGAGTAAAATTTTATCTTATTTCATAGTAATTTTTTTTTTATGCAGAGTAAAATTTTACTTTCATGCAGAGTAAAATTTTACTTTTAGATTCAGAGTGTAACATTTTACTCTTATTTTAGAGTAAAATTTTACTTTTATGTAGAGTAAAATTTTTCTTTATTTTAGACAGTATGTTAGTCCCTTAGAAAAACATTTCCAACCTGCACCAAAATTTACCATAATACACTAACTCCCCCAATGCTCATCATGCAATCTTTGTGCAAAAATAATCTAACAACACAACTACATATATCATCAAAGATACACAAGTATAGCCTGTATCATTGTATTCTATCCATAACAACGTTCATTCCTAGTCAAAACAATATCCTGCTATAATAATGTATTAATCACCAAGCCACAGTAAAATTTACTAGAACAATAGGCATAGCATGTACTATCTAATACTCTTTTAGTATTCACTTACAATTACTTTTTCATCATTCTTTCATTTACAAAAATTGAAATTACATACATTATTCACAGTAGTTCCCAAAAGTTGTCCACATCGTCGTCATCGAGGTCTTATCTCCTGGCTATTTTTCTTTTGAGATTGAATTGTTCATCACTCCATACTTTTGAATAATCATTCAAAAATTGATGCACTATTGATGCTCGAAAATTGTTAATTTCATCATCTTCCATAGAATTTGCAATAGGCTCATCTCTTATGATTTGGTGCATGATATAAGATACAATAATTCCGCAATCAACACTGTTAATAAAAATCAAGATTTTGTTAGATTTAGTCAAATTTGAAAACTACCAATTCAAGCATGTAGTGGTAGCGTGAAATACTTACGATGTTGGGCGTTGTTGTGGACTATCTTTCACCGAAACCAAGTTTGCAAATTTTCTTGTACCTCTTTTCCTTTTGTTGGCCAACTTGTTCTCCACATATGTTATCTAACATCATTGCATAATTGTTTAGTCACGATTAAATACAAGAATAAAACACAGTAAAAATTTATTGTTAATATGATACAAAGCACTTACAACTGCTTTTGCATCCTTAAGATAAGGATCTTCTCTGTTGTCTCTTAGCCTTAAAGAATTGTAATGCCTCTACTCATCAAATTTAGTGTCCAACACAAGCAAAGGTCCAAGGATAGGATTTTTCTTCCTTTTGTTCCCATTGGAGTTCATGCAAAAGTGAAGAAATCTGTATTCACTCAAATCTTGCTCAAGCACTTCGTCAATTAAATGATTTCTCAAATCTCCATAACTCCATTTCACTACTGACTGCATTTAATCATATAAGAGTTTCATGTGTCGAGTTGTGTTAGTGACACACTGTATGAGTTGTCAATCTTTGGCAAACCAAATAGTAAAAATTAACTCTAAAATATAGTACAATGTTACACTAAACCACAATAAAATTTTATCAATTCAAACTAAACACAAATTGATGGCTTACCCAACAAAGGCTTGAGAATAAGAATGACTTATTCTTTTCTGGCTTCTTTGCTTGTTGTTCAATCAAGCATTTCTACAAAGTCACAATGACCTACAAAAAACAAAAATCAATTAAATATATGTTAATAAAATGAACTATTTTTAGTTATTGAAGTGAACACTAGTCATTGAAAATTGTATGGCCACTTACATTATTTGTAGTATCACCATCTTTCAGAATTGCATCCACATCATGCAATGTAACATATACTCAATTTCTTGGGCCGGACCCTATGATTGCTCTAGTCAAACGTTAGAAAAAATTATGATTAACACGATGCGCTTTAATAATAGTAAAAATCGTTGTTTGATAAAATTAAAATGGTTTTACTCAGTGTTTTCCAAATTGTAAATTTTGCTCAATAGACGCTTATCATTCTCATCAAACAATTTGCATATTGCACTTTATCTCGAAACAAAACCCTTTAACTGCTTTGGTTGGCTTAGAGGCAAGTTGTCAACACAAATCACTTCATTTGATATCATTTTAATTGCTTGTTTTGTGGTCTTTTTCTTCTTTGCCATTCTTGTCTCACATTCAAAATCAGATATCTCTTTTTTCTTCCTCGCCTTGATTTTGATTTTCTTGACCATGGATGTTTGCAGTGGCTCTATGACTACTGTGTTTCTTTCAATGTAGCCCTAATCCTAAAGTTTTGCTCTTGTTCTATTCCTTTAGCATGTGGCATTTCTTTAGAAGCAAAAGCTTGGGTAGCCGCATGAACTCAGATTTTCTTCACTATTCAACCAAATGTTTATTTTCGTATTAGTAATCGCAAACTCCTTTCTCAATTTCTCCATTTCTTTCTCTGTGTTGCTTATCTTTTCCATCATTTCTTTTATTTTTGCCTTTTGATCCTCTTGTATTTTTTTGCATTGTTTATCTCATTTTCTTCAGTTCTTCAACCAATGTCATATTCTCACTTTTCAACCTCTTGTTTTCTTTTTGAACTTGTTCTAATTTCCCAAAACCAATGAAGTTCTTCAAAGGTTGATCATCTCCTAAAGCTTCAGCTACATGATCTTCATCTTCTTTAGTCTCTAAATTTCCCTCTATGTCCAATGCATCTTCTTCCTCATCATTGCGAATGAGTTTCATTTCTTCTCTAGAAATGGGCTTCAGTTCATTGTGATTCACCTGTATTTGAAAAATAGAAAAAGAAAAAAAGTCAGCAATGAAGCAAACTTTAACCACCAGAGTAAAATTTTATTCTGTTTCAAAGTAAAAATTTACTCTGATTGTAAGTAAACTTTTACTTTGTTCAAGAGTAAATAAAATTTTACTTTGTTTCAAAGTAAAAGTTTACTCTGATTATAAGTAAACTTTTACTCTGATTTTAAGTAAACTTTTACTGTGTTTAAGAGTGATATTTTATTATAATCTTCTCTTTAGGAAATCATCTACCTCTAGTAATCTCCTACCCTTGAGCCTTTGCAAAAAGTGTAGGGCTTGTTGCGGGCTTCCTACCAATCGGAAAATTTCTTGATTTGGAGTACTTCGGGATTTCTTCATCTTTTCCATTGAGTTTCATCTCTTGAGGTAGGGATAACCTACTCCATCTTATGAGTTTTGACATAAGTTTTATGCATTTTGATTATTTTTGTATAGTTTGATAATTTTGAGAAAAGTTGGGGTTCGGTTTGTAATTTGTAAAAGAGGTGTCCTATGTTAAAAGACTCCATGTGCATATAAGGTCTTGAAAATATGAGTTTGAGAGTTAAATTGGTGAAATTTGGTCTTAGGATCAATATTTGAGAAAGAGGGAAAAAGCTTAAGCAAAATGAACCAATAAGGCTGAGATTGAAAAGATGATACCTCTTTGGGCTTTATTGTTTGCAATGACCTCTTCATAAGCTTTTTCTTCAACGTTGAAAAGTCCCATCGAAGGAGCCTTGGACATAAATTTTTTCCTTTAAGTTGAATAAGGGTAGTGTACTCGCATAACCAGTGTTATAAAATAAAAAATCAAAATTAGTTAATTCTCTAAAGATAGATTACGTAATATTTCAAGTAGTTCAATTTACTTACCAAAAGTACACATCCAGTTACATTTTCAGGACTTCCTAATGAAGACTGGATTGAAGTAGTCAACATGGATGCAACTGCAGTCGACCATTCATATGAATTCATCATATCCAAATCTTCTACAAGGGCGATAAAAGCCCATCTAACTGTTAGACCGGTTGTTGGTAATAGCAAAGTTGCCACAACAAATAAACACATTATTAGTGCAACATCTTCAACATCAACTGTCATTGTGCCTTCCAATGCATCTCCTAATGCCTCTCGCAAACTCTTTACGGATATTCTTGACATATTACGAAACCTTCTCTGCACAAAAGGTGATTCTTGTTTCTTCCTGTGCGAGACTTCTACTTTTTTCGTTCCCCGATTTTATCCCAAAAATCAAAGCAATGTTATTGTTCCGTATGTTACACGTTTCCCCCCCAAGCTTGAATCCTTTTGCATGAAAGTCATAAGACTTGATCACATCCATGACATTATCGTTAACTTTCTTGAACTTTTTCAACACCACATCTCCTTTCTTCCAAAAAGATTTAAATAACATTCCAAAACGTGTTCTCTCGAGGGCAGTAATGTGTCTTTCAGTGAACCTTGTGTCTCACATTAGGTTTGTTAATGAGACAACATTTGACCTATATTGTTTCACATAGTTCTCCCTCTCCGATACTCCATGTACAATATTCGACTTTGAAGATTTTGTTGTTGAAGGCATTGGATTGCTTTTATTAGAGCCTTCATCATCACTAGTGGAGCCCTTCCTCAGTCTCGTTAATGGAAGCACAAAATTATCATTAGATGCATTATCCACGTTGCTCATGGATTTTTTTTACTACTTTTGCTTCTTCTTTTTTTTTTTTTTTTTTTTTCTTTTTTCAAGGACTTTTTTCTTTTGTATAGCTATAGATGGAACTTCAAAATCATCATCACCATCACCATCACCATCACCATCACCACATTTGCTTCTACTAACAACTATTTTAGAACACTAAAAAGTTTTCCTATATCAACAGTGTAACATTTTACTTTAAACAATAAAGTGACAAAACAATAAGCACTAAAGAAAATGCACAAACATTGTAATGAGATAGTAAATTTTACTGCTTTGGGAATAAAACTTTACTTTCATTGAAAGTAAAATTTTATTCGATTGAAGTAAAATTTTACTCAACAATATACCTTAGGAAATAAACAAAAACACCTACAAAATTTCTAGAACCAAAAATCAAGAAAACCTTGTCTCAATTTTGGCTATACGCATACGCTTATGAAATTAACATGTACAATTCACATTCAAATCGAAATCAAAGAAATGACAAAACTACAATCACATTCACATACATAAATAGATATATATATATATATATTCATATACAAATTGATATGCACATTAATGTAATGAGCAAAGGCTACAGAACACATAAAACAAGAAATCAAGAAGCATTGATGGAAGCATAAAAATGCACAAAACATTGTAATGAAACAGTAAAGTTTTAAAATAAAATTTTACACTATTTATAAGTAAAACTTTGCTCTCATTGCAAGTAAAATTTTACTCTGAACAATATACACTAGAAAATAAACAAATATATATATATATATTTCAAATATATTTTCAATAAATGCATAAATGTTAAAATTAACTACAGCCAAAATTCATGAAGCAAGTGAAATTGAAAGCAGCGAAATTGCAGGACCAAAACATTACAGAAATCAAAGCAACAAAATTGAAGCAAAACTGCATACACCGTTCTGAAAGAGTTCTCCAGTACAAAGAATAATCAAAATATAAAAAAAAAGGTTTAACATTCAACAGATTCACAGAAAAAATAGAACAGAAAGGGAAAAAAATCATTTGCAAAATGTGGGAGAAGTGCAAAAGTACAGAAATCATGACTCACGAGGTGTGTCCAAGAGAGAGAGAGAGTAAAGCGCAATGCGGAGTTCGACATTCGAGCGCAAGCGACGAACCTATAACGTTGCAGGGGTAGAAAGACAAAGTAACTATAGAGAAAGAGAGTACTGAGACTCGGATGCTAGGGTTTTCGAATGACAATTTTTAGAGGAGGGTTTCCAAGCGATGAAATAGAGTAAAGGGATAGAAACGGTGCAATTGTTTCATATTTCCCCACTTATATAAGAGGGTATTTCAGTCTTTTCATCATATTTTTTAATTTGAGGGACTTTTGGGGCCATTATTTGATTTTGTGGGCTTCACATAAAAAAGGCCCAATGAGAGGGGCTTTTCACCAAAAATTCCTAATCCCGAATCTTGGTACGTTAGTCTATGTGGGCAATGTTTGCTGGGCAAGCTTGGACTTGGACCTAAGGTTTCTCGGCTAGGTCGGAAAAAAGCTTATCAAACTTAGCTTATCAATTCACCGACGATGGCCTAATGGAGAAAACATTCTTCTCTACCAGTGTGATTCTTGTTTGATTTTTAGGAAGAGTGGAATGTTAGTCCTTCTAGTGGCTCACTTCGGTGATCTCGCTTTCTATTCCGATCAAAACCTAGACTTTTCTATGGCATATGGTTGAGCTCCGCTGGTGCTTTGGTGGTAGATCCCTTCTTATGGGTTGGGTTAAATCAGGCTAGTAACCGGCTACCCCAAGGCATGGGCCCACAAATGCTGTGACACCTCAAAGCATCATTTTTTTTCTGATAAAAAGAAAAAGAAAAAAAAAAAAAAAAAAACTTAGCTTATCAAACTAGCATGTTTAGGTACTATTTTTGTGACTCATCTCAACCCAATCTTATGTTAATTCTTAGGTAATAGGCATTTTACCTATCTCAACATTACTATAAAGTAGACATTTTATTTTACCTATCAATTGTTTCGTGTTTGTATTCCAACAATGCTTTTTATTTTAGTTATTCATCCAGATACTATTAACTTTATAGAATGTCACATCTCAGAATAAAGATTAAGGGAAATTATCCTAATGATTAAATGCATTTTGCTTAGCCTTGAAGACTAACTACATGTAGCTAATGAATGTGAGTTGAGTTAAAATACCTAATTATATGCTTAGTGCATTGAAATTGAAAAAAGTAAATTATACAAAATATTTTGACTAACAAATATTATGTATTTAGTGAGTTGGAGATGCTCTTACGATGAATGTTCCAGTCACTTAGCAAATTCGATTATTCACACCAAGTTTGTATGTATTATCACTATTAGGTTGATATCTACCTTGTGGCAACTTCTATTTACACACCACTATTTGACTCAATACACCACTTTCTTAATTCACACTACACCCATTTTGAATTATTTGATATTTTCTGAATTCACACCAATAATTTTCTAAAAAACCCAAAATACCCTAATCTTCCAAACTCTCAAGCCCTTATCAAATTCTAACCCTAATCTTAACCATTACCATCACCAGTGGCTGCCATCCCTTTCGTCGCTGCCCCCGTCCCCAACTTCCTCCTTCTCCTTCTTTTTTTTCTCCTTCTCCGGCGACTCTCACAGCCCATCCTTTACCTATCAGTTGATACAAACATACCTTCATCTTCCCCAACTCTAACCGTAGCCCTAGCCACCATCCATCGTCACTTCCGTTGTCGTCTCCATCTTCTCTCTCTCTCTTAAAATTGCGATATGCTCTCTCTCTCTCTAGAAATTACGATCGCGAGATCGCGACGGTTCTTTCTTTATTGTCGGGCAAAGGATCGACTACAAAGGGGTGATGATGGGTTGCGAGGCTGCGAAAGGGGCATCGGCAAGGCTGTGGGAATTGCTCCGCCAGAGTGAAAAGTGTTGGTGGCGAAGGTGAAGAGGGCTTGGGGTGGTACCGAAGGTATAGTGGTATGCAATGGCAGGGCAGCGACTAGAGGCTGTGCGATGCATAAGGTCTACAACGGTGGCAGTATAAAAGGGATGGCCAGAGTTAGGAGCAACCAGCAAAAATGCAACGTTGGTTTATGGCTGGTATGTAATTAGAATTCTATCCAAAATGATAATTTGACTAATGGACATAAATGTAGTAAACAAATTATAAAGATGGTATGTATTGAGTCAAATAGTGGTGTGCTTGTTATAATTTTTTGTGCTTTAATTATATAGAATAGAATTAAAAGAAACAAAGAGAAAAACAAAAAAATTAAAATTTATTTATTTGTCAAAGTAAAACGATACAAATGGTAGAGAGGATATCCATATACTATAGGATATGTTTGAGATACTATTTTGAATTAAAATAGTTATATAGGGTAAAATTGATTATTTTAATTAAATAAAATAAATTAATTATTTTAACCTATAATTATTATTATTTTTTCTCTTATAAAAATAAAAAAAATAAAAATTTATTCTAAATGATACTTTTTTAATCCACACCAAAATCGCAAAGCCAATATGCCAAAACGCCCTCGTAGTTTGAACTTCGCCCAACAATGGCGGTGGCCAATGTATGGGGCAAATCACATTGAATCCTTTTCCTTTTCCCCAATTCACATCTTTTTTCTTCTTCTACTTTTTTCATCGTTTTTGGTGGCCAATGTATTGGTTTCAATCGCAGAAGCAAAACAACACTTGAAAGCTTTCTTGCCATGGCAAATGTATAACTACAACAACTACAATTTTATTCCGATCGATTGGAATCGTTGGATCCGCCATTTCTCTGAAACTAAAAAAGCCCAGAGCTTCCAAATCAATCTCTATGTGTGTGTGTGTGTGTGTTTACTTATACAATTTTGTGTTCAAACGTTGATTACTCTTAATTCACTTTTGTGAAGTGGGTTTTTGATATGCATTGTGCCTAATTGCCGAATTCGTGAGAAATTTATGTGTTTCTGTGTTGTTTTATTATCAAGTGTTCATCAACTTCGTAGTATTCCCAAATTGAGCTTGGTGTAGCTTCATAAAGATTTTCTTTCTTTTTATAATAAATGTTTACTTGCTATGGTTGTTGCTGTTTTTCATCCAATTATATGATTGCTGTGAATTAGTTTCAGAGTGACTCATAAATGTGCCTTCTTATCAGCAGAGTGGTGGAAATTGTTAGGAAGCAAGTAACAAACTTTCCACCATGTTATGTTTTTTTGATACTTGAGTAGAGCATCAAAGTCACTTTTCCTGTGAAAATAAATGGCCATAGAGCCCTTTTCTTCTTGCTTATCGCATTTTCCACACAGCGATGAGTGCATGTTAAAAGGATACAAAACACTATTGGTTAAGACATTTTACATATGATGTTCTGTGATATACAACAAGCTACATACATATAAACGCATGTATTTGTGTGCTGTGCATAATATCCATTTCTTTTAGTAATTCAATAATAGACATGATTTTTCATGTGTGCATTGCTTTCTTTGTTTTACTTTTCTAGATAATTCCATAGCGAAGGAGATCAGACTCTACATGGTGTGTCAAAATCCTATAGAATCACCAAGCATGAAAGGAAAACCACTTTATCTAGCTAATACTTTATCCAGAGAGAGAACTTTGCAAAGAGAAAATGGGGAGAGCTTGGAAAGAGAAGACTGAAGAGTCTACAAACCCTCATTTCCCTTCTCTTCATAACTATCCAATCGGGCAGGAACAAAACTGGCATTGCTTTTACCACCCGTAAAAATCTAGGATTAAATTTCTACCATTGGCTTGTCGCCATGTAGCATGTTATGGCTCTTAGCCCAGAATTTTTGCTTCAGCACTTGCCATTGCGTTATGATATTTCCATACTTTTCTAATTTATCAAACAATTTGCAAATTGGCAATTGCACAGCATAATATTTTTCCTATGATTTTGTGTAAAATGGCCAAGTAATGCAACGAATTATTTGTTTGAATTTTCTGGGATGCCCATACCTGAGATATACCCTCCTTGTTTAGAGATCGTTAATCATGAAAAGATGAGAAAGTTTCGTAAATTTATTGAATCTTCTGATTGGTCCGTATGCTTTTACGGTTTCAACTGGAAGATGCAATTGAGATAGAAGACTTCCAAGAAGCTGCCAGGTTGAAAATGGCTATTGTAGAAGCAACATCAAAAGACAGTGTTGTTGAAATAATGTCTCAGATGAAGGTTGGATTGGTTTTTAAGTTATCATCAATAAGTATGGTCTTACATGTAATTTTTGTCACTTGATCTGATCTTTCTTTTGCACGCAAGAGATGAAGAGCGTTACCATGATGATTTGCAGTTGTGTAGATGTACAGGAAGTGGGCTGGTAACTCTTTTAGCTTGTACAAGCTATTATCTTCCATAATCTCCCTTCTCAGCTAGTGATCCTTGCTTTCTACAATTCCTTATTTTTCTCAATTTTTACAATCCTTTTTTTAGTTTTCTTAATTTTTTTTCTCAATTTTCTTCCTGCTTGTAATGTTATCTCTCATTGTGACAAAAACAATGATGTAAATGGAGGGTTTTATAATCTTTCCTTTTCTTCTCTTCCTAATAACATTCCGGTTGTTCTGGTGGCATTTATAATCTTTTTGTCCCCTCCTATATGCAGGTTGGTTGGTGGGTGGGTTATTCTAACGATTCTGATGATCCCTTTGGCAGGCTAATACATATAACTCCTGGTGTGGGAAGATTTCTTGGCAGGAGTCATTGTCCAAGGTATTATTACAAAAATAAATGAAAAATAGAGCTCGTGGTTTTGATTAATCTCTGATCTGCCAGAAACACTAATGATGATCGTTTATTACAAACAGTTGGTCACTGTATTGTCTGGAACTCCTCTGTTTGAAATTTTTGTGGTCAAAGATGTTGATGAGACATACACTATAAAGGTGCTGTACGAAGGCTTTTTAGCCCTTAAAAAGTGAAATCACGAATTTTTTAAAATGTTCATACTAAGTTGAAGTTTATAAGATTGAAGACTGACCTGACTGGTACGTCTTGTTGATATTGCAGCATGCCCATCAATCACCACCATTTCTGGATTGCAATCTGATGACCATTGCCACTATTGATACGTCCCCACTCTTGTCATATAGTAACCTATCCTGTCTGGCTGTGTTCTTCATTTCGCATAATAGGAGATTGCAACGATACAAGTTCAATTGCCTACCCAAAAAAAAAATAATACAAGTTCAATTTATGTAAGGCATATGTTGAGTGTGGTATTGAATAGTAATTTAATGAGTGGTGATAGTGTTGTATGGGGCTTATTAGAAATCATTTTTGGAGGATTTGTTGGCAAATAGTTGCTGCAATGGCAGGTGTCAGGGAGGGCAAGTTTGGGGTTAAATTAGTTTGGCACAGAAGATGGCAAAAATGGAATATGACACCATTGAAATCCATTTCACCTACTCTTTATTAGGTTCCCTATTAGATAATACAGAATAGATGACTATGAAGATTAAAAAAAAATTCACTTGTTCCTACTAGTAAGAAACCACATTGAGCCCTGCGGAGAAGTGATTCGCAAATACTCTTCGGGGCTTGGAGGGCACTTGTGATCCTCAGCTAGCCACCTGAAAAAGAACGAATACTCCGGTCGGGGATGTCGAAATTAGCACTCCGACGGATAAGTCAGTAGCTACTCTCTTGGTTGCTTATGTCTTAAGTTAAGCTTACTTGTTCTCACATACCTCTCTTTGGTTGATGTTCCTCTATTTATATTTCCCTCTGGGCCTCAGAGTTGCGCCCACCTTTAGTCCACCGTGCAGTTATTCATTCGCCCTTCTTTGTCGACCAACCTCTACTCGCTCCTTGCTCAACTGGTTCTATGGCAGATTAGGATCCCCCTGAATTTATATACGACGGGGCCGAATACAATGTATACATCTTGATTCTCTAAGAATATTATTTAGCCTCTTCACATCCCCTAATACTCGGCTCCCACAATTGTCCCCCAAACACTCCACTAACAACAGTTGGCTGGCGTATCTGGTTTTGAACTTGAAAAGTCAAAGCCGAAATTCGGCGGTTAACCTCATTCCAACGCGAGTGTCAGAATGCACGCGCTTTACGGTCATCATTACAACTTCCCGCTCCTTCATACACTTCTTTCATTTATTATTATGATTTAAAATTTAGTTGTCTTTTCGAATGTGTGTATATTGTTTTGAATACTTGAAGCTCTTGGTTTGCCTTCCGATACACCTCTGCAACCTCTGTCCATTCTTCATTGTCTTCTCCATCTCTTGTAAGTTCTTTTCCTCTTTATTTCGAATCCTATTTCCTTGTTTGTTTTTAATTTTATGTACTCTATAGACTGACGAAAATGGCAAAGCATTTGAAAGACCTCCTTTAAGGATCGAGTCTCTCGGTTTTCGACGCCATTTTTTCTATCCCCGATTTACATCCATATGTCGCCGTGATGACAAAGACCTTTGATATGGAGAGGAGGATCAAAGCACAATCGCTTTCCTCTCTTATCAATTGTTGAGGGTGGGGTCCGCTTCCCTTCACCCATTCCTTAGGGCCGTTTCTTCGCCATTGGGGTCTAATCCTTCATAACCTAATGTAAATTTCTTCCGAATCATAATGGTGATTATAGAGTTAAACCGTCCTTAGGATCAATCTCAAAGATACTTGCTATTCGACATTGTTATGCTTTGGCCAAGTCTTTTGGCTAACATGGATGCTATTTCTCAGGGCCAAGGACACCGACTATCAATTAGTGACCATGCTTTCCAGTTTTGGTAAGTGGGTTGATGATGTCATGGTCGTTGTCCGAGGTAACTGGAAATTCGGCAAAGGCAAAGAACGCCTAGATCCAATTCCCAGACGGAGAGGTGAACCAGGTGGCCATATAGCTCTCTGTGCTTATTTTCCTTATATGTGTTCGACTTTATTCTCGCAGCCTTATGATTTCACTTGTACAGGAAATGATTTGAAGAAAACCTTGGTTTCAACCGACGACTCCGTTCTTGCAGAAATCAAAGTCGCGCTCCAATACTTCGGCCGTCCAAGCCTTCAGAGGGGCGGCCCACATTCTTCTTCGATACGAGCCGACGTATACGACGTTCTCGACGACGGACAACATTCCAGTTCCGAGGGGTGAAAAGTATCTTACGGCCCTTATCTTAACCAACTTCAAAAACTTGAGGCAAGTTGGTTTGGAAGCATCTGATTTGGAGCAGGTAGAAGTAGCCGAAGAGGTTATTGAGAAGTCAAGCCAGTCTAAAGCCAAAGTAGACAAGGCTTTAAAGTTGGCCTTTGAGGAAGCCGACTAATTTGTCGACCTCCGCCTACCTCAAAGTTAAGGGAGGTCTCCTTCAAGACCTTTTACAAACTTAGGGACTTACTGCTCCTACCCCGATAACATGGCGAAGTCACTCACCAATTGGTTAAACGAAAAACGCTTAAGAAGATGGTCAAAAAGGGTCAAGCCGAAGAAAACCAACCTCCATCCCCTCCACCTGTCATTAGGAAAGAAACTCCTCTACCTGTTCCCGTTGAAGAGGTGGTCCAGAATGAAGTGGCCGAAAAGGATCCTGTTGTCGAAGAACAAGAGGGTCAAGTGACAGAGCACAGGGGCAAAAAATTCCCGGCCTAACACGAAGCCGCTTGTTTGGAAGACCCAGTGGACAAACGGCCACGCTTGAAAGAAACGAACTTGGTTGTGCCATTCATAGTGCAACCAAGGATAAAAAACATGCCGATTGGCTCCAATGTATTGGCTATAAGAGATCCAGCTGTGGCTTTGAGCCTGGCTTCCTCCATTTCTACGTCGGCAGACAGAGCAACTTTTAGGGCAGAGGTTGATCTTCTGGCCATCACGTTGGCCGCTCAATCGGCGATATTGGTACATGATCCTTTATAGTTTTGCAAGGCTGACCGAAAGAGTTTTTATATTAGCCTACTGATCCTTTGTTTTGTAGACAGCAGGGAGGATAGCCGAGATTGGACGTCGCTAACACGACGCTATCGAACAGATCGGCTTTCTTTCAGCCGAGTTGGAAATCGAAAAGGGAAAAACAGCCGAGGCTTCTCTCCGAGCCGAGTTTGAGGTCGCAAAAGCGGCGGTAGAGAGAGCTAGGGTCGATACCGAAGCAAATAAGGCCAAGACTGCTGACGAACTGAAAGTGGCCACTGAGGAAAAGGCGAAAACGAATGAAGAGGCGCACAAATTGGCCAACGAGATGATTACTCAGCTCGAGGTTGACTTGGAAGAGTTGAATCGTGAAGGCAAACGCCGAAGTCAAGGCTTCAAGTCGCTCAAGGCCGTAAGGATACGTTCTCGCGAACTACGTAGAAGAAGTGCCAAAATTCGAAAATAGAGGGTTCAAACACGGCTGGCTCAAAGCCTTGGCTGCTACTAACGTGGTATTGGAACAGCTGATTCCATATGAGCAGGTAGACATTGAGCCGCTAGAGTTTGACCTCAAGACCGAAAGGAATATTTTTCATTTTGTCTTTGGTAGTAGGTGTACGTAGGTTTTGCTAAATTTATTAGGTTTTTGGTTATTCATTGTTGTGAGAAGCTGATGTAGGGTAGTTTTCATTTGTAAAATGAATTGTAATTGTGCTCAATTTACGAATGAAAATTATTTTTGCTATTTGTGCTCAGTTTATGTGCTTGTTAACAGCTAAGTGAGATGTAAAATAATGAAATGAATGGGACAAGCTACCGAATTAAACATAACTGTGAAGTGCTGCAACTTGGTCGAATATGTTAGTGAATATGCCCTTGGCCCAGCAAGTTGATGAACTAGTCAGCCTAAAAACAGCGGTTCGGGGATTTGCTGGGGCACAATGGTAATTCGGCTGAGCTCTAATAGTTAAGCCGAATAGATTAATGAATCGCTTCGTTTCAAAGATGTTATCGAACTAGTCACCCTAAAACGCAAGGTCAGTGATTTGTCAGCATAATGGTAATTCAATGAGCTTTGATAGTTGTCAAGATAGATCAATGAATCGCTTGCCAAAGAGGTTATCGAACCAACAAATTTAAAAACGGTGGTTTAGGATTTGTCAGCACAATGGCAATTCCTACCGAGCTCTGATAGTTAAGCGGAATGAATTAATGAATCTGCCCTTACCCTAGTAGGTTACTGAACCAGTCAGCTTAAAAACGGCGGTTCAGGGATTTACTGGGGCACAATGGTAATTCGGCTGAGCTCTGATAGTTAAGTCGAATAGATTAATGACCGCTTGTTCTAGCAGTTATCGAACCAACATTAAACACGGCGGTTCAGGGATTTGCTGGGGCACAATGGTAATTTGGCTGAGCTCTGATAGTTAAGCCCGAATGGATTAATGAATCTGCCTTTGCCCCAGCAGGTTAATGAACTAGTCAACCTAAAAACGACAATTCAGGGATTTGCTGGGGCACAATGGTAATTCGGCTGAGCTCGAGAAGTTGAAATGAATGGATTAATGAATCATTCTTCCTCAAAGAAAGTTATTGAACCAGTCAGCCTAAAAACGGCGGTTCAGGGATTTTGTGGGACATAATGGTAATTCGGCTGAGCTTTGATAGATAAGTTGAATGGATTAATGAATCTGCCCTTGCCCTAGTAGGTTAATGAACTAGTCAACCTAAAAACGGCGATTCAGGAATTTGCTGGGGCACAATGGTAATTCGGCTGAGCTCTGATAGTTAAGCCGAATGGATTAATGAATCTGCCCTTGCCCCAGCAGGTTACTAAACTAGTCAGCCTAAAAACAGCGGTTCAAGGATTTGTTGGGGTACAATGGTAATTCGGCTGAGCTCTGATAGTTAAGCTGAATGGATTAATGAATCTGCCCTCGCCCAACATGAACTAGAAGGCCGAATGATCTTAGTTCATGGCGTGAGGCTTTTGAAGTTTATCATTAATGAGATCACCTCGGGGGTGCTGCACCCATAAGGAATAAATGGGGTCAGTGCCTCGTGCGCGTAGGTCCCATTAGCGTGCTCAAATTCAATATCCTAGCCCAGTCTATTGAGGAAGGTTAGACAAATGCGAATGTCAAATGAACTATTCTTTAATAGCAGAGGGGATAGAGTACATTGGGTGAACTGGACGCAGAGATGAATTGAAGTGGCAAGCCTATGCGACGAAAGCAAAGAGGGTGACGAGGGAGCGGAGAGACGCTTAGTCCCTCATCGCCAAAGCAGTCACCCGAAGGAAAAGAAGCAAGAATGGGCAAATCCTTCAACCGCTGGCTCCGAGGAGAACCGGTATGCATAATCGCGTTCGAAGTTTTACGTTCTTTGTGGGGAACAAACCGATGGCAGAGGAAGATTCAATCGTTCATGACCCAAATGTGGCGGTTGAGTTCGCTCGATAGATTTTTCCACCAGAAGTCTAGCAGTCGATGGTCGGTCGACAGGATTTTGAAGTATTTCGGGAGGGCATCCATGGAACGGTAAAGGGGCTGTACATCACCTATGAAATCGGCATGCGTCTACATGCCGCACGGCGGGATATAAGGCAGAGAGACGAACGCATTCGAAGCTTAGAAGCTCACGTAGAGAAGGCTGAGCGCAATCTAAGAGAGGTTAAGGTTGTCAAGGCTTAATTGGCCGACAAATCGAACCCGATCGTGGAGGAGAGGGTGACCCAATGACTAATAAGTCATGCGATTGCCGATCGAGATACGGCTAGCATGTTTGCAATTGAGACTGCCAAGGCCAGGGCTTATGAAAAAGGCTTCCACGACGGTCGAAAGGTCGAAATAGACAAGACCAAGGAGAAACTCGCCGAGGAGGTCTGCCAATGTGAGAATCGTGGATTCAAGCATGGATGGATCAAGGCACTATAGGCCTCGGACGCTCTCCGGGCAACAGGCGTTGATTCGGCGTTGCCGTTATATCAGAGTCATCAATTTCCCTTCTCGGCCTTCGAAGTTGAGAAGAGTGATGATGAGGGAGATGCCGATTTAGACTAGATATTGTAAATACTCCTAACACAGATTGGGAGCAAATTATGTATTTATTAGTTAATTTAATAAAACACTATATTTTAAATATTTGCATGTTTCGATTTATATATTCTGAGCCAGTCGGTTAATGTAATGAAACATTTCGTTTTCAATGCTTGCATGTTTTAACTTTCGCCAACTACGTCTGCTTTTTAATCGTAATATTAACAAGAAGCGCGTCGAATCCACGACTTTTATCTACGCCAGTCGTGAGACCTACGAAGGCGCTCCGAATTTGGAGGCTTAATCGACCCAAAAGTGTCATGCACTGATGGGGCTCCAAATTCAGAGACTTGGCCTGGCCAATCGTGATATCCACGAAGGGCGCTCCGAATTCGGAGGCTTAATTGGCCCAAAAGTGTCATACACTGATGGGGCTCCGAATTCGGAGACTTATCTTGGCCAATTGTGATATCTACGAAGGGCACTCCGAGTTTGGAGGCTTAGTCAGCCCAAAAGTGTTATGCACTGATGGGGCTCCGAATTCGGAGACTTAAATCTTGGCCAATCATGATATCCATGAAGGGCACTCCAAATCCGGAGGCTTAGTCAGCCCAAAAGTGTCATGCACTGATGGGGCTCCAAATTCGGAGACTTATCTTGGCCAATCGTGATATCCACGAAGGGCGCTCCGAGTTTGGAGGCTTAGTCGGCCCAAAAGTGTCATGCACTGATGGGGCTCAATTCGAGACTTAAATCTTGGCCAATCGTGATATCCACGAAGGGCGCTCCGAATCCGGAGGCTTAGTCGGCCCAAAAGTGTCATGCACTGATGGGGCTCCGAATTCGGATACTTAAATCTTGGCCAATCGTGATATCCACGAAGAACGCTCCGAATCCGGAGGCTTAATTGGGAAGACTTGTTTTAACAAGTTGAATTTCAGTGAGGAAATAAGAGACTTTATATTGCAAAAGTGAAATTTGCACACGGTGAACATTCAAAACAAGTATCGTGCCTTACAAGTCGGGTTAATGATAGAATTTACGCAAATGCGTGGAATTCCAAGGGCTTGGCAGACTACTCCCAGACATGTCTTTGAGCCGATATGCCCCTATGCCGGCAATTGATGCAATCTAATAGGGGCCGTCCCAGTTGGGACCTAGCTTTCCGTCAGCGGGGTTCTTAGTAGCGGGAAAAACTTTCTTCAAAACCAGTTCTCTAGGTATATAACGTCGCTGATGCACACGTTGATTGTATGACTTAGTGAGCTGCTGCTGATACCGTGCCATAGATGCGAGGGCTTGGTCTCACTGTTCTTCAATTAGAGTTAGGTCCAAAGTTAGCATCATGTCGTTACGGCCCAAGTCAAAGACCTTTATTTTCAGAGTGGGTAAGCCAATCTCTAATGGGATAATTGTTTGAGTCCTAAAGCACAGGGCGAACGGCGTTTCTTTAGTTGATCGCCATGGTGTAGTGCGATGAGCCCACAGTACACTGGGGAGTTCTTCAACCCACTTTCCTTTAGCTTTCTCCAGTCGTTTCTTGATGCCGTCCAAAATGGCTTTGTTAGAGGCTTCAGCTTAACCATTGCTCTGTGGATACACCGAGGTGGAGAAATAAGGCCGAATACCTTACTTGCTGCACAATTCTCGATAGACGCCGTAATCAAACTGGGTGCTGTTGTCCGAAATAAGTGCTCTTGGAATGCCGAATCGTGTTATGATATTCCTCCATACAAAATGCTTCACATCAGTATCTCGAATGTGTGTTAGTGCCTCCGTTTCGACCCATTTTGTGAAATAATTTGTCACGACAATCAAAAATCGTTTGTTGCCCAGGGCGCGCAGCAATGGTCCGACGATGTTAAGTCCCCATTGGGCAAACAACCAAGGACTGGTTATAGAGCTCAACTTTTCGGCAGGCAGATGGGTTAAAGGAGAAAACTTCTGGCACTGTTCACATTTTTTCATGTAACATTCGGAATCGGCTCTCATTGTCGGCCAATAATACCCCTGTGTTACAGTTCGATGAGCTAAAGAGTGCCCGCCAAAATGGGCACCACGGCTACCTTCATGTATTTCAGTCCGGAGTTCCTCGACTTGATCCGGATGAACGCATTCTAGGTATGGACCAGAAAAGGATTTTTTGTAAAGCTTTCTTTACGGATCCAAGTAGTATCGCAGGGCTTTGTTTCGCAACTTGTGCGCTATTTTCTTATCCGATGGGAGCTATTCAGAAGAAGGAATGCAGCAATGGAGTCTATCTAACTCAGTCCTGACTTGACTCTATGACATTGACCTGGACTTCCTCTGAAGGGCCAATGCTCGGCTTAGGGATGAAACCCACTTCAATTGTTTGTTTAATCTCTGAGTTAATGGTGAAGGCTAGGCAGGCCAAGGCGTCTACATGTGTGTTCTGATCACAGGTTATTTGGTTCAATTCATGATGGTCAAATTGTGCCAGCAAGGAGTTTGTTGTTTTCATCTAGGCTGTCATACGGTCGTTTTTTGCCGCGTACTCCCCCTTTAGCTGATTAATCACCAGTTTTGAATCGCAAAATATAAGCAAACGCCAACCACCCAGAAGATGTGCGTTCCATAAGCCGGTTAGTAGGGTTTCGTATTCGGCCTCATTGTTCGCTGCTTCAAAGCCGAGTTTGACGGCCTACTCGATTATTGCTTCGTCGGGAGCCATGATCACTACTCCAGTCCCACTGCCTCGTTGGTTGGATGATCCGTCACAATACAACTGCCAAATGTCCTCAACATAAATTCTCCAGTTCAGCTTAGGTTGAGTCTGATCGGACTTATAGTCGACGAGGCCTCTAGTGAATTCGGCCACAAAGTCGGCAAGGACTTGCCCCTTGATTGAGGTTCTAAGCAAAAACTGAATATCGTACTAGCCAAGTTCGAGAGCCCACTTTGAAACGCCGACAAGCCAGACTACGGAGTCTCGTCCGGAGGGTAGTCCCTTAGTATCCAGATGGTATGCCATTGAAAGTAATGCATCAGTTTTCTTGCTGCCATGACATGGGCTAGGATGAGTTTTTCCAACGGGAGGTAACGTGTTTCGGCGTCAACTATTGCCTTGCTCATATAATAAATTGGTCGTTGCTTTCCAAGCTCTTCTTTTAATAGCACGGCGCTGACGGCCCAGTCGGAAACTGCCATATATAAAATGAGCGGATCGCCGGCCAAGGGTGTTATCAAGAGTGGGACTGATCGGAGGTAGGTCTTCAGACCATTGAAAGCGGCTTCGCACTCAAAGGTCCATTCAAAAGCTTTACCCTGCCGTAGGGTATGAAAGAATTGTTGGCAGCGATTAGTGGAACGACTGATGAACCTGTTGAGTGCAGCGGCCATTCCCATAAACTTTTGGGCCTCTTTGACCGATCAAGGAGAGCCAAGTTCCAGGATTACTGTGATTTGCCTCGGGTTGGCTTTGATGTGGCGGTGATTGACAATGTAGCCCAGGAATTTGCTGGAACCGATCTCAAATACACACTTGGAAGCATTCAGCTTCATTTTGTATTTGTGTAAAAAACCGAATGTCTCATTTAGATCGGCTAGGTGAGTCTTCTCTTCTTTGGACTTAACCAATTATATTGCCAATGTACACTTCCATCGTTCGGCCGAGTTGCTCCTTAAACATGGCAGTGACTAGTCTTTGGTAAGTTGCCCCCGCATTCTTCAGCCCAAAAGGCATAACCTTATAGTAGTAGGTTCCTCTTGAGGTGAGGAATACAGTTTTGTCTTGGTCTTCCGGGTGCATTGCAATTTGATGATAGCCTCTGTAGTCATCGAGGAAGCTCATGCATTGATGACGAGCTGTGGCATCCACGAGTTGGTCTATTCTGGGGAGGGGAAAACAATCCTTGGGACAAGCTTTATTTAAGTCTGTGAAATCCAAACAAACACACCAAGTCCCATTTTTCTTCTTTACAACCACTGTATTTGACAGCCATGTTGGGTAGGTGACTTCCCGAATTGCCCCTGCATCAAGCAACCAGTCAACTTCTTCAATAACGACAGCAGTGTGTTCTGCGGTTGAACGTCAGCTTTTTGAATAATCGGCTTGCGTTTGGGGTTAACATTTAAACAGTGCTGAGAAACAAATGGATCCACCCCCGGCATCTCATACGGTGACCATACAAATACATCAAGGTTGTTGAGTAAGAAGGTAATTAGCTGTTGTCTGTCGACTTTATTCAGGGAGGCGTCGACCATGAAGAACCTGTCAGGATTCCCATTGATTTCAACTCGATCTAGGGCTTCCGTGACCTTTTCATTGGGAGCCGCCTAACATCGTTGAGGCTCTCTCAATCCGGCACCTCAATAGAATTCACTTCCAGCTCTCTTGGAATCTTTGCAACAAGGAGATAACAATCTTGTGCCGATTTTTGGGAACCACGGATTTGTTCAATGCTACGTTCAGTCGAGAAGTGGAGCAGTTGATGATAGGTGCTTGGCATGGCCTGCATTGTATGTAGCCAAGTTCGTCCCATGATGAGATTATATGGCGAAGGAAGCTTGACAACCAAAAACTCCACATCCACTGATCGGGAGCTCACTCGAACAGGTAGTGTGATTTTGCCCAACAGGTATTCTGGATTAGCGTTGAAACCGAATAATGGATAATGGGCCGGAGACAGGTCCGACTCAATGAAGCCGAGTTTAATGAAGGTCTTGTAGTACATAACTTCCGAAGTATTCCCCTGGTCAATGAGAACCCGTTCAACGGTGAATCTGTTTATGCATAGTTCGATTACCAAGGGATTAATGTGAGGGAGTGTTACACCGGCCAAATCAAAGTCATAGAAAGAAATACTCGTAGCTTCGTGGGGACGTTTCACCAGTGTGATTTGCTTTTGGAGGTTAAGATGTGACTGAATTGTATACACCACAGAAGCCGTTGGCAAGCTATATATCATATGAATTACGTCGAGTGGTGGTGACTCCGGCCGCAAAGCAACTGTTTTGGTTGAGTTGTTCTTTGAGCATATTGCTTAAGCCAACCGTCTTGTACCAACTCCTCAAGGTGATCCTTTAACGCGTAACAATTGTCGGTATCATGACTGTGGTCCTTGTGATATTCGCACCGCTTATCCTGCCTCCTCGTGTCGGGAGGTCCCACCATTTTAGACAGCTACTTAAAGAACGACAAGTGTTGAACCTTAGCCATAACTATACTGATCGGCTCTGATAACTCCGTGTATTTCTTATCGGCGGTTTTGCGCGTCATTGTCCACTTGAAGCTGCTCATTGGCTCGGTATGGACATTGGTCATTTGATAGATGTGAATCTCGTCTTCGATCTTGTTTAGCCCGGTTCCGTGATTCAGGACGCCATGGTGGCATAGCGTTCATCGGTCGACGATTTCAAAGTGGGCCGATTTTAGTGGCGCAGTTCGCTTTGACCCATAGGGCATCGTCTTTTACTTTGTAGTATTCCTCAACTTTTTTCATCGACGACCAGACCGTTTTTGGGAGCCGTCTGGTAAAGAGTTGCAGAGGGCACTGTCTGGATGTAACCCCATTTTGAAGGCGATGATGGCCATGGAGTCATTGCAGGAATCATTTACTAGGTTAAAACATTCCCAATACCGCGCCGAATATGCACAAAGTGTTTCCCCTAGTTGATTTTGCATTGCCCACAGAGAATCGGCTTGCTTCGGCTGGACCTTATTAGTGATGAACCTTGCCCTGAAGGATTTTTGGAGTTAGTGGAAGCTCTTGATCAATGCCAGCTCCAGTTTATAATACCACCTAACAGCTAGTGGTCCCAAACTGCTCAGAAATATTCAACACATGAGGGCCTCGTTGTCTGCATCCCTTGTAATGGCGAATGTGATTGGTGCGGTCTGATTTACCATCATACAAGGTGAATGATGGTGCTTTGAACTTTGGGTATACTTGCGTAATCCGTCGCATAAAGGGGTCATGTTGATCCTATTCATCTGAATCATTTCTTTTTTGCTTTAACCATGCACGCGGACTTCCCTTAGAAGAACTGGAGATGTCGACTCGTCCTTTTTTTGTAGATTTTGGAGATGATGGGTCAGAGCCACTGCTGCTATCATGTCTCCGAATTCGAGATCGTTGACCATCCTTTCTCAGAGGTCGTCCCGGGTCTTGGTGCTCGCTTGTTGAGATTTTGCCACCTCCACGGCCAAATCTTGTCGGCGCCGTTCTCAGCCATCATGTTTTCCAACCTCTATTCATTTTGCTTCGCTTGCTCCATAATCGCTTGTATTGTCTTATGTGCTGATGTCGAGCGTGAATCGAAGTTCAAGGCCCTTCTTGTGGTAATATTCTCTGGCCCAAGCATGTTGCTTGGAGTGGTTTCATCTTGTGGCGTAGGGTCGCTAGCTACTGTCGAAGGATCTTCCGTCATGCTCGCCATGGATGTGTTTGAGTATTCCCACAGACGGCGTCAATTGTGGAGAAATGATTCGGAAATACTCTTCGAGTCCTGGAGGGCGCTTGTGATCCTCAGCTAGCCACCTGAAAAAGAATGAACACTCCGGTCGGGGATGCCGTAATTAGCACTCCGACGAATAAGTTAGTATCTACTCTCTTGGTTGCTTATGTCTTAAGTTAAGCTTACTTGTTCTCATATACCTCTCTTTGGTTGATGTTCCTCTATTTATATTTCCCTCTGGGCCTCAGAGTTGGGCCCACCTTTAGTCTATCGTGCAGTTATTCATTCGGCTCCTTCTGTTGCTGACCAACCTCTACTTGGCTCCTTACTCAACTGGTTCTATGGCCGATTAGGATCCCCCTGAATTTATATAAGACGAGGCCGAATGCAATGTACACATCTTGATTTTCTAAGAATACTATTCGGCCTCTTCACATCCCCTAATACTTGGCTCCCACAAGCCCCAACTTAATCTGTATTTCTGTTAGTGATGTGTTTAAATACATGATGTTGCCCCTCTGATTTGTCAGGTTTTCTAAATTTTCTTATCTAGTTTATGCAAACTGGTGAAAATGCATATCTTTGTTAGAACTTGGCAGGCAGTATTCTTGCAACAAGCCAAAAGTTTGACAAACTCCACAAGTTCATTATCCAATTCCAAACCCACATAAGGGCCAATTACTTCTGAGACTGAGGATGCATCTATAGTTGACATTAATAGGAATGAAGTTAAAGCAGAGAAAAGTGAGGGCAAGAATATAAATGTTGAAGGAGCAACTGAGGAAGGGAGAACAAGGCATTGTTTGGAAAGGGCTAAAGTGGCTGTTTTAGCCACAAAAGAAAAAATAGACTATTTTAGTCACAAAAAACAAAACATCACATTTAATCCATAATCATTACACTTTTCTCTCACAAAAAAATGCCAAAAAAGTCAAAAAGCCAAAAAGCCTTTTTCCAAACCAAGCTTTTTAGCCAAGGCCAAAAAAGTCAAAAAGCCAACCCACTTCCCAAGCGGAGGCCAAGTGTGATAAATTTTCTAAAAGACAAAATTCTAGAATTGAAATTAAAAGTGATGAAATTTAATGTGATCGAAGAAGTTATAGAGGATGCTGATGCTTTGAAGCAGTTGATGCAAGAAGACAGCGAGAATACGCCTGGCAAAGATTCTGATGATGAAACCAATAATTTGGTTGATGGTGCGATAGAAGATGGAAAGAATTTAGCTATGGAAGTTTTTATTGGAGGGATTTTACGTAATATAGAAGATACTTCTACCAAGGATGAGTGTGCGCGATTGCCAACTGAAATTAAAGATATGGAGAGAGATTCTTTTGTGCTTCATGTTCCTGCAAGAGGTCAAGATCGTGATACTGATGAAAGTATAGCGCTTAGTTGCAAGAAGCGGGAGCGGGAAGCGAGGCATGAGGCAAGGGGCGTGAGCGTGAGCCGATAGAAGTTTTAGGTTGGAAGCACCTCGGGAATATATATAAATATATATATTTTAATACACATTAGAAGTTTTTTTATAAATATTTTTATTTTAATACACATTAATTATTTTTTTATTTATTATATTTTTTAAATAATGTGTTATTGATAAATTTTTATATTTTATTTTACATATATGTGTTTGTGTTTTTTTATTAATATGTATAATATATACTCATATATATATATATATTATATTTATATGTGTTAATGTTTTTTTTATTTATATATATTATAAAGATTATATATATTAATATTTTTATTTTTTTAATTAATGTTTTTTTTATTATTTTAAATATATATATTTATATAAAGATTATATATGTTTTATCTTATATATATATATATATTACTTAGATATATATCGTGATGTATAGGCGAGAGAGAGAGAGAGTGCGAGTGAGAGAAGGCAAAGACGAAGGAGGAGACGATGACGATCAACAAGAAGGAGACGATCTGCGAGAGCGAGAGAGAGAGAGAGAGACGAACTACGACAGAGATAAAAAACACACACAGAGAGAGAGAGAGAGGACCTTCGAAGTGATGAAAGAAGAAGAAAAACGAAGCAAAGAAGCAAGACATACCTAGAGACGACCTTCAGGTTCTTCACCTTCTTTCTTCTCTCTCTCTTTGTTGACCAACAAGCTAGGGTTTTTGTTCATAGCCACCAACGATCCCATCTTAGACAGGATCGCGTTTCTCTCTCTACAGAAACGCGATTCTTACGTTTCTTACGAAGATTCGTCACCTGGTTTCACGATTCCTGCAAAGCATCTGAGGTCAAAGTGGCCTCTATAGCAACTAAAGGTGTTTCTGAACTCATGCCTTCTGATGTTGCCAAGGCATTTTGGAGTGCTGATAAGTTATCTCCAAATGTGAGATTGACATTAGCTTAGGGTTCGTTTGGTTGCAAAATTTACATTATTCCAATTTGAATTAAATAAATTAATTCAAATATTTTTGCAAGCATCAAATAGAGCAGATTTTGAATCTCTTATTTTTACATTAGCTATTCTTTGTTCTGAAAGAAATGACTAAATATGAATTTTCATGATGAGTAAATATTGTAGATATTTTGCATTTTGGTGGCGTGGGTTCAAGTCGTGAAAATAATCTCTTCAGAAATAGGGGTAAGGCTGTGTACATCTGGCCCTCCCTAGATCCCCACTTTAGCTGTAGATATGTAAGCTGTTTTATTTTTCAACCAAGCAGCTCTATTATTGTATTTGTAAATAAACTAATTATAAATTGGTCCAATTCACATTGTTAGGGCCAGTAAATTGGCTCTTAGTATATGGATTCAGGAAAATGAAACATGGAGATGCGTTTGATCCGGTGGTGAAATATCTACCTGTGTTTATAATTTTATTTTATCAATGCGCTCTTGAATTGGTTATAGGTGTAAATGGGAATGGCTTGAAGCATAGAGGGTCCTGGTATTCACTTATATTCTATTGGAAAGAAAAGAAAACCTTTCTGGATGCCATTTCTTCTTCACTGGTTATGTAGGATTGTATATTTGCTCATCTATGATCATACACTAATTTTTAAAAATATGTTCAGAAGAAATTGCATCTTGGTTCCACGAAGGAAATACTGGAATTTCAATGAGGGGAAAATCAAAATATTTGTGTAGGAGAAATTCATCAAATATCAAAACTATTGAAACTGTGACGATTGTGCATGATTTTTAACCTGCTCATTTCCTTTTGTGAAAACCCCTTTTTCTTTTTGATTAGCAACATCACATTGATCGATTGATTTCTATGATTGTCATAGGTTTCTATAGATGTGCGTGAAATCGTCAAACTTGCTGTTAGTTAGGCTCAGAAGTGGGGCAGGTTATCTGAGTGTACAAGTTTTAGTCAAATTACCTCGTCTGAAGGTGATTTAGATATTTTTGTTGGTGAGTTTGATTCTCTCTCTCTCTCTTTCTCTCTCTCTCTCTCTCATACACACACACACACACACACACACACAGAGATTCAATTCAAGCAATAATATTATTGTCACGACCCAAACCCGCCCCTATGGGTTTAGCATCAGAACCGCCAAGAACCTAGGTTACCGAAGGCCTTATGATAATACAATAATCTGATATGAGGGCTTGGCGAAGCCAATACATAAATAAATAATGTCCAATGGCGGTGATAGTCTGAATGCTAAAAGATTTTTCATACTGCTTATACGTGAGCAGTATACAAAACATTTACAAACATTGATCTGAGGATCAAGTCCCTAATAACCAAGTCTGATGTAGTCTATACAGTAAACAAAACAGTACATGTGGGGGAACACTAAACACCCCTAGCCTTACCTTGGCAGGCTCGGAACCTCGTAGGGAGGCACATAGGTTAGCTTGACAAAACTGAAAATACCCCGACGCTTCTAGCATTGGTCCGGTGCCTGTACACCTACATATATATATGAGCAGTGAGCTAAAGCCCAGTGAATAACATAATGCGTAAAGAGGTTTAGAATGAATGTCCTTACAGTAATGAAAATAGTTCATTAAATCAGTATTTCAGTCTTTCAGTCATATGTGGTACATCCATTAGCATAACAGTAAACAGTAGGTCTTAAAGACCGAACAGTAATGATGACCATCAATCAGTAAACAATAGTGGTTCCACGAGAGAACCCACAGAGATTTCTGTAACAGTAACAGTAAATAGTAGGTGCTAAGGATGCCACAGCATAGTTCAGAATATAGGACATACATTCATTCAGTAAACAATATCGATTCAAGTAGCTCGATTCGGGGATTCAAGATAATCATTTTGAACATATCTTTACACAATTGTTACTCCACGTAGTTTTGGGCTCTGATGAACTAGAGCGTCTCCTCGGAAAGCCAACCCTATACAGTTAACAGATTGAACACACACTAAGTTTCACAGTTGGGGAAAGATAATAATTTAATCCCTAATCTGCCTCGGTGTGTTCTATATCTATCTCCTCTTTAAGATGCCTTAAATATGCCCTAGGAATGCCTAGGATGGAAAGAGGATGCAAAGATGCACTTTTGAACACTTAACAAAATTTGCTGAAAACAGGGGTCTCGCTCGAGCGTGGCTTTCTACGCTCGAGCGGACATGCAGACAAAGGATCTCCGCTCGAGCGTGAACTCCGTCGCTCGAGCGGACTGTGTGCTACAGTAAAAATACTGGATGCTCCAAATTTACGCTCGATGGACGCTCGACCCTCGCTCGAGCGTAAGACACAAGTCCTCGCTCGAGCGTGAGTTTCCTCGCTCGAGCAGACTGTGAACTCATGCAAAGTACTGGATGCTCGCATTTCACGCTCGAGCGTCACTTTTCTTGCTCGAGCGGAAGGCAGGATCACAGAGTGTACGCTCGAGCGTGGACTTCCTCGCTCGAGCGTAGGCCCAAAATCTGGAAATTCCAGATTTGAGTCCCAAGCTCAAAATCAAGTTTAAATGCAAAATTTTCGATCCTCTTGGGCTGAAAACCTGGAAAACACTTGTAAACACTTAAAACAACATGATTCAAAGCTCAATTTGAGAAATCAAAGCCCAAGGGTATTTAATTCAAACTCAATTTCAAACCAATTTTCATGAACTTGAAGAACATGCAATATGCATGGATTAAACTCAATTTAAAGCTTCAATCTCATGCTCTAGTGAGCCAAAACTTTCAAAAACATGGTGAAATCATGGTCCATTGTAAGAATATGAACATGCATGTACAAGTTCATGAAAAACAACATCAAAACTCGAGGATGTAAACATGCATGCATGAATTAAGCTATAATTCAACAATCTAAGGCTAAATCATGTCGTAGTTCTACAATTTGGCATGGATCATGCAAGACTCACTTAAATTCAAAATCAAAAGGTTTGAATTCCTTACCTGGAAACTTCAATTATAAGACTAGGAGCCCAAATGGCAAACTACACTTCAATTTCCAAGCAAATCACAAGTTGAATTCAACTCCATCACTTCATCTCTCTCTTTGGTCGGTTGAGCTTCTCAAATATGGCTGATCAAATGTTTTAGTTGAATGTGTACAAGTCTCAAAATGTGTAAGGTAGTGGCCACTAAGTGGTCTAATTATAAATAAGTCCAATTCATGTAATTTGGTACCATTTAATCTAATGTAATCATACCTAATCAGTTTCCAGATAATTACACCCTAAAACCACATAAATTATGATGATCATAAAACACTAATTAATTTCTGGTTCGGCCGCCGATAAGGCCTTCAATTAGCAGTTTAAACATAAAGACATGAACAGATAATCAAACAAGCAACAGATAGATATACAACTAAACAGATATATTCAATCAATTTAGTTCCAGATTTCGGTCAGTCAGTTCAGTATTTCAATCAGTTCCATCACTTGTCATAATCAGTTTCAGTTTAACGGTAATCAGTGGTTATTCGGTAAACAGTAACGAGGGTTGTTACAGTCTCCCCTCCTTAAAAAGAGTTTAGTCCTCTAAACTCGAGTTACCTTCAGTCTGGAAGAAAATAGGGTTCAGTGGAAACAATTCAGGATATCTTTTAGCCATGTCATATTCTCTTTCCCAAGTGGCATACACGCCACCATGGTTTTGCCAGTCGACTTTTTCTAACGGGATCTCTTTGTTTCTCAGTTTTTTGATCCGTTTGTTCACAATCTGTATAGGCCGTTTCTCGTAAGTGTAGTCATCACTCAACACTACCCGAGTAGGCTCAATCACATAGAAAGGATCCCAGAGATAATCTCTCAACATCGAAATGTGGAAGACATTATGCATATGCTCCATTTCAGGAGGAAGCGCAACTTGATACGCCACCGGATTGATTTTCTCAATAATCTCATACGGCCCGACATATCTCAGCGCTAACTTGCCTTTGACTCCAAAACGAGTCTGGCCTTTCATCGGTGTTACTTTCACAAAAACGTGATCACCCACTTCATACTCTTTGTCTCGTCTTCTGACATCTGCATAACTTTTGTGTTTACTTTGTGCAGTTTTCAGTCGCTGCTGTATCAGTTTTACTTTCTCAGTCGTTTCATAAACAATCTTGGGCCCAAGCAAAGGCCCATCTCCAACTTTTGCCTAGGAGATCAGAGATCTACATTTTCTGCCATATAATGCCTCGAAAGGCGCCATACCAATACTTGAATGGAAGCTATTAGTGTAGGCAAATTCAGCCAATGGCAAATGGCTTTCCCAGTTTCCCTGAAAATCAAGGACACACATTCTCAATAAATCCTCTAGAGTCTGGATGGTCCTTTCTGACTGTCCATCTGTCTGAGGATGATAGGCACTACTCAGTCTCAATTCAGTACCCAATGCAGTCTGTAGGCTTTTCCAAAACCTCGATGTAAACTCCGAATCCCTGTCAGAAACAATGGATACAGGCACTCCATGCAGTCTAACAATTTCATCAATATAAATTACAGCCAACTTGTCGGCATTATAAATTGTCTTGACAGGTAAGAAGTGAGCAAATTTGGTCAGTCTATCAACAATAACCCAAATTGAATCCATACCTTTTCTAGAGCGAGGCAATCCAACAATAAAATCCATCGTGATATGCTCCAATTTCCACTCTGGTATGGGTAAAGGTTGCAGTAAGCCTGCGGGTCGCTGATGTTCCGCTTTGACTTGTTGGCAATGAAGACATTTTGACACAAAGTCGGCAATTTCTTTCTTCATTCCCGGCCACCAAAAGTTCTGTTTCAAGTCTTGGTACATTTTCATATTCCCCGGATGAATAGAAAATTTTGAGTTGTGGCCCTCTTGCAGAACTCTCATTTTCAGTTCAGTATCATTCCGTACACACAGTCTTTCTTGAAATTTCAGTACATTATTTTCAAATCTGAACCCTGGCCTCGGTTTAGATTCTCTTTCTTCGATGACCTTCTTCTAGAAATCATCCTGTTGCTGTTTCTCTTTAATTTCTTCAATCAGTGCCAGTTGTGCAGAAATAGCAGCTATTGTCCCGCCTTGTTCTTTCAAAACAACCTCAATTTCAGATTTTTCAAGGTCACAAAGCAACTCTTTCTGTCCGGTGAGCAAGCAAGCTAAATTTGCAATCGACTTCCGGCTCAGTGCATCGACAACGGTATTGGCTTTTCCCGGGTGATACAGAATCTGTAGGTCATAGTCTTTGATCAATTCTAGCCATCTCCGCTGTCTCATGTTCAATTCTTTCTGGGTGAAGAAATACTTTAGACTCTTGTGGTCGGTATATACTTCACTTGTTGGCCCATACAAATAGTGACGCTAGATTTTCAGTGCAAACACTACTGCAGCAAGTTCCAGATCATGGGTTGAGTAGTTCTTTTCATGTGGTCTCAGTTGTCGGGAAACATAAGCAATAACTCTCCCATTCTGCATTAAAACACATCCCAAACCCTTATGAGAAGTATCACTAAATACAGTATAACCATCCGTACCTGAAGGTAAGGTAAGAACCGGTGCAGTCACCAATCGAGTTTTCAACTCTCGGAACGCTGATTCCCTTTGGTCAGTCCAGTCAAATGATATCCTCTTCTGTGTCAGTTGAGTTAATGGTAAGGCAATTTTGGAGAAATCTTTGACAAATCTTCTGTAATATCCAGCCAATCCCAAAAAGCTTTGGACTTCTGTCACATTTGTTGGTCTAGACCAGTTCACTACAGCTTCAATTTTCTGTGGATCAACAGAAATTCCATTTTTGCTAACAACATGCCCCAAAAACATAACATGGTCAAGCCAAAACTCACATTTAGACAGTTTAGCATACAGTTTCTGTTCTCTTAGGGTCTGCAGGGCAAGTCTCAGATGATGTTCATGTTCTTCTATACTTTTGGAGTAAATTAATATGTCATCAATAAATACCACAATAAAGTCATCAAGGTACAGTTTAAAGATTCTATTCATGAGGTCCATAAATGCTGCAGGTGCATTGGTAACTCCAAAAGGCATAACTAAAAATTCGTAATGTCCATACCTCGTTCTAAAAGCAGTTTTAGTAATGTCTTCTGGTTTAACTTTCAGTTGATGGTACCCCGATCTGAGATCAATCTTGGAAAACACTTGAGCACCCTGTAACTGATCAAATAAGTCATCAATACGCGGTAATGGATATTTATTTTTCACAGTTACCTTGTTCAGTTCACGGTAATCAATGCACAGTCTCAGTGAGCCGTCTTTCTTTTTCACAAACAAGACAGGTGCGCCCCACGGTGAAGTACTGGGCCTGATAAACTTCTTATCTAACAGTTCTTGCAATTGTACTTTCAATTCCTTCAGTTCAGTCGGAGCCATTCTGTAGGGAGCTTTAGATATTGGTTGTGTACCCGGAACCACATCAACGGTGAATTCAATCTCCCTGTCAATCAAATCCCCTGGTAGATCATCTGGAAATACATCTGGGAATTCTCTAACTATAGAAATACAGTTCACGTCAGTTTTAGTATTATCACCAGTAGATACAGTCAATACAGAACACATATATCCTTTACACCACTTTTTAATCAATTTAACAGCTTTCACAGAAGAGATCAAATACGGGGGAGGTACTACTCCACTTCCATTAGATACGAATTCAGGTAAACCAGGTGGATGGAAAACAACTTGCTTTGTCACACAGTCAATAGTAGTGTGATATTTTTGTAACCAATCCATCCCCAATATTACATCAAAATGATCAATGATCAATGTTCAATGGCAGTAAATCAATAAACAGATGCATATCCCCAACAATGATTTCACAAGCAGGATACATATATGCACATGTCATGGATCCCCCAACAGGTGATGATACAGCTAACAGATAATTCATGGGCTTTAAGGGTCTATTCAATTTCCGTGAAAAAGCATGTGACACATAAGAATGTGTAGACCCCGAATCAATCAGTACATATGCATTTTGAGCACAGATAGAGAGGATACCTGACACAACGGTTTCAGTATTTTTCATGTCTCTCGGTACTAGGGCGAACATTCGGCCCTGCCTCATAGGCTCTTTTCCGGTAGCTTTGGGGTTAGGCTTGCTTACAGTTGATCTTCTTTGGCTAGTGCGACTTTTTTATTGGTCCGAGCGAAGGGCGATCTTTAACCATATGGCCCACCTTGCCACACTTGTAACAAGCACCAGATAGTTTATAACAAACTCCCTTATGGTTCTTACCACATTTGGAACAGGGTGGTATAGAACCACTCCCTTGGCTGAGGCTAGTTGTTGACCCCGTATTCTGTTTTTTGTTCAATTGATTTTGCTTGCCTTTCTTGAATTTAAAATTCTGTCTTTTACCACGCCATTCAGACATCGGTGTTTCAGATTGTTTCACAGCTTTGATGTTCGATTCAGCCATCAAAGCTCGGTCAAGAACATTTACATAACTTGGTAGCTTCAAAACACTAATTCGGTCCAGTATAGCAACTTTAAGGCCGTCTTCAAACCTCCTGGCCTTCTTATAATCGGTGTTCACCATGTGTGGTGCATATCTAGCAAGCTCAGTAAATTTGGTCTCATATTCAGCAACTGACATGATGCCTTGTTTCAGTTGCTCAAATTCAGTCACCTTTCTGTCCCTGACACACTGAGGGAAGTACTTTTCAAAGAAGGCTACTTTGAATTGAGCCCAAGTCATAACAGTGTTGTCATCACAGGTAAGCATCCACCACCTTCTAGCCTCTTCCTGTAAAGTGAAGGTGGCCAACAGCACCTTATGTGCCTCAGAACATGGAAACACTTCAAACAGTTTTTCAGTCTCCAAAACCCATGCTTCAGCTTTTAATGGTTCAAGGCTTCCCTGAAAGGATGGCGGTTTCAGTTTGCTGAACTTCTGGGTGAGAGCAATTATGTCCCCATCATTCACATTCACATTCGGTTCCGGCTGTACCGGAGGAGGAGGTAGGGGCTGTTGATTCTGTTGTTGCTCAAGTCTGGCAGTTATCAGTTCCATTATCGTTTCCATTCTCGCCATTCTTGCCTCATTGGATGAGGACTCAGATTCATTTGCATTATTCATTTTGCTATAAGCAGTTATAACAATTATAAGCATATACAGTTGCATACTTAAACAGTTTGACACATTAGCATATATCTAGTCATGTCATAACCACACACTTTTCAGGCTCATGTAATGCCCTAATTGCTTCTCTAGGACACCCTATAGCTCAGTTGGACACGTGTGTGCGGTATAACTCGTGGTTAAGTATCGCTCTGATACCACTCTGTCACGACCCAAACCCGCCCCTATGGGTTTAGCACCGTAACCGGCCAGTAACCCTAGGTTACCGAAGGCCTGCTTAACAGTAATACAACAATACAGAGTACAGGGGCTTGGCGGAAGCCAATACAGTAAATAAACAATGTCCAATGGCGGTGACAGTCTGAATGCTAAAAGATTTTTCATACAGTTATACAGAACAGTATACAAAACATTTACAAACATTCAGTACAGGGATCAAGTCCCTATTAACCAGATGCAGTCATCTATACAGAAACAAAACAAGACAGAGAGGAACACTAAACACCCTAGCCTTAGCTTGGCAGGCTCGGAACCTCGTAAGGAAGCACATAGGTTGGCTTGACAAAACTGGAAATACCCCGACGCTTCTAGCATTGGTCCGGTGCCTGTACACCTACATATATCTATGAGCAGTGAGCTAAAGCCCAGTGAATAACATAATGCGTAAAGAGGTTTAGAATGAATGTCCTTCTGATGAAAAGCAGATTCATTAAATTAGTATTTCAGTCTTTCAATCATATGTGGTACATCCATTAGCATAACAGTAAACAGTAGGTCTTAAAGACCAAACAGTAATGATGACCATCAATCAGTAAATAGTAGTGGTTTCACGAGAGAACCCACAGAGATCTCTGTAACAGTAACAGTAAACAGTAGGTGCTAAGGATGCCACAATACAGTTCAGAATATAGGACATACATTCATTCAGTAAACAATATCAGTTCAGTAAACAATTCAGTTCAGTATTCAGAAGATAATCATTTTGAACATATCTTTACACAATTGTTACTCACAGAGTTCTGGGCTACAGTAAACTAGAGCGTCTCCTCAGAAAGCCAACCCTATACAGTTAACAGATTGAACACACACTAAGTTTCACAGTTGGGGAAAGATAATAATTTAATCCCTAATCTACCTCAGTGTGTTCTATATCTATCTCCTCTTTAAGATGCCTTAAATATGCCCTAGGAATGCCTAGGATGGAAAGAGGATGCAAAGATACACTTTTGAACACTTAACAAAATTTGCTGAAAACAGGGGTCTCGCTCGAGCGTGGCTTTCTACGCTCGAGCGGATATCTGAAAAGGATCTCCGCCGGCGTGAACTCCGTCGCTCGGCGGACTATGTACTCGATAAAAATCTGGATGCTCCAAATTACACGCTCGATGGGCGCTCGACCCTTGCTCGGCGTGAAGACAAGTCCTCGCCGAGTGTGAGTTTCCTCGCCGAGCGGTATGAACTCATACAAAATCGATGCTCGCATTTCACGCTCGAGCGTCACTTTTCTCGCCGGCGGAAGGCGATCACAGTGTACGCCGGCGTGGACTTCTCGCTCGTAGGCCCAATCTGAAATTCGATTTGAGTCCCAAGCTCAAAATAAAGTTTAAATGCAAAATTTTAGATCCTCTTGGGCTGAAAACCTAGAAAACACTTGTAAACACTTAAAACAACATGATTCAAAGCTCAATTTGAGAAATCAAAGCCCAAGAATTATTTAATTCAAACTCAATTTCAAACCAATTTTCATGAACATGAAGAACATGCAACATGCATGGATTAAACTCAATTCAAAGCTTCAATCTCATGCTCTAGTGAGCCAAAACTTTCAAAAACATGGTGAAATCATGGTCCATTGTAAGAATATGAACATGCATGTACAAGTCGATGAAAAACAACATCAAAACTCGAGGATGTAAACATGCATGCATGAATTAAGCTATAATTCAACAATCTAAGGCTAAATCATGTCTTAGTTCTACAATTTGGCATGGATCATGCAAGACTCACTTAAATTCAAAATCAAAAGGTTTGAATTCCTTACCTAGAGCTTCAATTATAAGACTAAGAGCCCAAATAGCAAACTACACTTCAATTTCCAAGCAAATCACAATTTGAATTCAACTCCCTCACTTCCTCTCTCTCTTTGGGGTTGAACTTCTCAAATATGGTGATCAAATGTTTTAGTTGAATGTGTACAAGTCTCAAAATGTGTAAGGTAGTGGCCACTAAGTGGTCTAATTGTAAATAAGTCCAATTCATGTAATTTGGTACTATTTAATCTAATGTAATCATACCTAATCGGTTTCTAGATAATTACACCCTAAAACCATAAATTATGATGATCATAAAACACTAATCGGTTTACGGTTCGCCGATAAGGCCTTCAATTAGCGCTTAAACATAAAGACATGAACAGATAATCAAACAAGCAATAGATAAATATACAACTAAATAGATATATTCAATCAATTTAGTTCCAGATTTGATCGATTAGTTCAAGATTTCAATTAGTTCCATCACTTTCATAATCGGTTTCAATTTAGCAGTGTCGGTGGTTATTCAAGAAACAATAACGAGGGTTGTTACAATTATCTTTATTAATGAAATATGCTATTGGATTGTAGGCCTATATGTTGGTGCATTTGGCCCCTATGGCCGAGGTAGTTTAGTTGAGGTGTAAATATGGTAATTGGAATTGTGAAGATGATCTTGACAAAACTTGATGTTGAGTTCTTCGAGTATGTGGAGGTAGTAAAGCTAATCGAGATCTAAATGTTCCTTGCCGCAGTGCATGGCTTTTTCTTTACATAGTTTTGTTGGCTTGTATATTGTATGTCGTCACATGTTGATTATGTATGATAGTAATGGAAATTATTTGCATACAAACCAATAAATTTAGCACCTTTTGGTTCTTCAGGTTACTTTGGGGTTGTATCCAGATGAATTAGGAGTGGTAATTATGTTTGCAGTTTGATCTCTCTCTCTCTCTCTCTTGTGTGTATGAGTGTGTGATCAATGTAACAAAAAGATAGCACATCATAGCCTCCTTCAACACCATGTACTACTCATAGCTAGTGTGGGATATACATGTAGATTACACATTTAACAAACAGGCGACATACATACATATGGGTGCTAAACTAAACATGCATGCACACTGACACCGTACATACTAACCTACATGCAACACAAGTTCAAATTTGTGCATGAGGTTTTTCTATAGTTGCCTAAAAAGGGGAAGTGGAATTGAGAAGCTATATTGGAAGAGTAATGCTAGGTATCATGAAAAATGCTTCATGAAAATGATCATAAAATTTTTTTGACTCTTAGATTGTATATACAATAAGTTACAAAGTGTAATATAAGAATGGAGATTCTTTCATGCTCATTTTCATGAAGCATTTTTTATGATGCGTAGCATTTATGAAATGAGTAACCTGATTCAAAAAATACTATACGAAATAGTAGATGATAAGTGATTTGAAATTGAAGAAACATTAGAAAAGAAGCATGGTGGCAGCGTACAAGAATCAGGTTTTGAGGAAAGAAATTTATAAGAACTGTTTTGTTTTTAGATAAAATAGGTTTCAAGTGCATAGAAAGATTTAAAATTAATGGGAATTGCATCAATGTGATTTTTCCCGATGTCTCCCAAATGTTTTAAGGGTTTCCTTCCTGAGCTAATACAACTTCCCAGCATGTCCCTAAAAAAATGTTGAAAGTTTTATCCTAGATTCAGAATTTTGAAGGGAATGCATCTTCCGTATTAAACAAAGTTCTCTTGAGGTTATGATATTTTTTTAGGCCAGTGGGACGGACTAGGATTCTCTACAATAATTTCCGTGCGATAATCTTGCAATGGTGATTCTAGGGTAAAATGGTTTCTGCAAGGTGACAAAACGTTTCATGCATATTATGAGAGTTTTATGCAGTTATATAGTAAATCTGAGCAACTAGGCATGCTTGTGAATGTCCAATTACGCATGTCCAGGGACCAAGGCACATGAGGCCTGGTGGCTCACATGCCCCCCTCAACTTTTGAGAAATTATACTTGTGTCTCTAACAAAAAAAATATTTCAATTTAATCCTTTTAAGTAATGTCTTGAAATTTTATATCACTATTTTCTTTTCTTTTTTAAAAAATCTGTTTAATTTGTCACTTTAAATATTTAATTATGCTAAAAAAATTCTTATAAATTTTATATTAAAGAAATGTTACATGTCACCGATTTTTTTATCACTGTTTTATATCACATCTTATACGAATACCTATAATTAGTTCATTTATTTACAAATAATTATCATATAATCAATGACAACTAATAATATATTGCTATGTAATTCAGTGAGTCAAAATGGCCAAAAAAAAAAAAAGTGATATATAATAGTCCTCGTGTATTATTTATTCACCTTTTTCTCATTTCTTTCTCTGTTCCTCTCTATATTTCTTTTTGTGTGTGTATGTTAATATAATTTTACTCTTATATTTGAAATTTGATTTGCTGAACTGGTGGTTTTTGGGTAACTTATTTTCTCAGTTGTGGTTTTATGTAGGGCATGGGACCATATGTCAAAGGAACAGATTTAGGTTTCCCTTATGTTGTACCCAAGCACAGATTCCTCGTGTTATTCAACCACTTAAAACTATCAGAGTGAATCATTTTGTTGTAATCTTTTAGGTCTAAACACCCTTGCAGATGGCATGGCCTTGAGAAGAAACCCACATTATTTCTTTGAAGCAGAAAAGGCTGTTCTGCCACCACAATGTATCATGCACGCACGCACGCATGTTCTTTTTTTTTTTTTTTCCCTTCTGTTTCTTGTTATTTCTTTGGCATTTCTTTTCCTTTCTATACCTACTGTTGAGTGTTGATTAAATGTTTATGAATAAAGAAAGGAAATAAAAATAAAAGGGTGCAATGGATGAACTGTGATGTTTTTGAAGGGTTGCTATGCTCATGGTCTCATGATTTTTCTCAGTTTCTCTGTTCAAAACATGTTCTAAATAGATGATTCATGCAGCTAAGCATTTTTTGTTTTGGGTGTAAACAAGCTAAGTTTTTGATTGAAGCTATATTGAGTGGATAATTTTGGGGCATATCAAATATATCCATACAATTTTGTTATGGATTTCCGTGCATTATGTATTGTCAATCACGATTCTCTATAATAGTTTTTATGTGATAAATTAATCCAATGCTTTATGTTTAACATTGAAGTAAAATCATATTGTGCTAAAGTATGTGATATTACTGGAAATTATTCTAGCTTTAACTTGAATATGTACTTTGTTGATATGTCTTGTTGCAATAGAAAGTACGACAAGATAATTGCATGAAAATTCAAGAAAAATCATGACAAAAATTAGACTCACGTGTCATTTTAAAGCTAATAGATTGGGATTATCTGAATTGATTAGAACCCTTAGATTAGCGTTTAAATTATAGATTTGGGTAGGAATTCAAAAGGTGAAAGAAAAATTAGTGAAATATAATTATTTTTTACTTATCTTTTCTCTTTTATTTTTAAATCCTACTTAAATTCTTATTCAAATCGATGATCGATACACCTACACTTTACTTTCCTAGGAAGTAAAGAAAAATATTGAGAGCTAGTTACTTATAACAATGGCCAAAAGCTCAAATAATTGGTAGTATGGCAAAAGGCTATGGGAATGTACAAGTGGTGACTGTATAAAGAAGCCAAATTCTAAATGAAAAGTAGAAAGTGACATTTCTTGTAGTTCTACCAGGAAAAGGCAAAATTTAATTGCCTTCGCGCTGGCATTTTGGCATTGAAGCAATTAATATTGATCAAAACTTTGTGCTTTGATGAAGTAGAAAGCAGTGGCATTTGGTATTGTTTTTATGTTCTTGAAAGAAAAAATGTAACCTTTATACCCAAAAATGTTTGACACAATTTTTTAGAATTATATATATACATATATAAATAAACTCTTTTGTTCAAAATTGAAATGATTTTGAGCAACACTATCTTTTTTTTTTTTTTTTTGTCTAATGATTTTTCTCTTCATATTTTAGTATTTTTTTTAATTTTACATTGTAGATACACTAAATTTTTTAATAAATATTTTACATTTTAGGTGTGTTTATATTTAAGTGCATCTAAAAAAATTTAAAAAGATTAACAAAAGATGAAAAAAAAAATGTTTACTAAAGAAAAAAGAAAGTGAAAAACAACAAACTCAAACAATTAAAAAACTAAACCAAACAATGCTGTGTTTCTAGAATTTTTCATTGTTTGTCACTGAAAACATAAAAAAAAAGAGTCTTTTTTTTTGCTATTAAGGCATTTCAAGTTGGACAGAAGTAACAATCTAAATTGTTTTGAGGTGCTCAACACTAAAATGAGATTTTATCATATTGAGCCTTTAAAAAATTGGAACCTTGAGCAATAAGAATATTTTAAAATATTTTTATTTTTTTGGTGAAAGCATTCGATAAAGTGACTTAATGGCTTTTTTTTTTTTAGCCGTTTAAGTGACTTAATGATTAAGTCAGATTCGATATCGAATGTGGTTCTTTTCTTCTTTTATTTATTTATTTTAATATTTATTTTATTTTGAATTTTTGAAGTTATTCTATTTAAACACATTACTTTAGGCTATTGGAGACAAAAGGCATTATTGGATAATGTTGGGGAATCGTTCGAAAAGGTGCCTTGATTGTATTCTCTACATTTATATACGTATATGAATTTGAGGAATTTGTGTTTGGAAAGAAGGAAAAAAAGAAAAAAGAAAAGAAAAAAAGTAGGAGATTGAGTGAGAATCTTTTTTTTTTTTTTTGTAGAAAAGCTCATCTTCAAAGATATCCGGCTTGTTATTAATAGTGTGTTTACTTTTTCCCCACTGATATGCTTAACAGGGTGTTTACTTTATTTATTTATTTTTTTGAGGAAGTACTTTAAGAGCAATTGTTAATAAGATTGAATAGGTATCCACTTTTTGTTTTATTTTATTAGAAAAGTGTTTATCGTTAGATATTTAAAATAATTTTAAATTTGTTAAGAAATATTCTAAGACACTCATTAATAAGCATTTACTAAATAAGGATATGTATCTAGTTGTTTGAGGCGATATCGTTGACATGGTTAGGGTTGTTACATTATTTGATTTCCTATCCAAAGTTTAATTTTGCTCCATATTATATTAATATTACAATATTTTTTAATTCCCTTTTTAGATTATCTTGTTTGATAATTTACCATTGAAAAAATATCAATGGTGATTTTAAAATGCAAAATCTCAATATCAATAGCCTGTGAAACAATATGAAATAGTCTTGTGGCCTGTGATGATAGTAAGACTTTTCAATCTTCGAAATGGAATTATATGAAAAAATTATTTTCAAAATTGTTTTTGAGTATCTTATAATATATCATGCCTTTAATTGAGTATTTGCATCTCTTTTATGGAGAGAGTCGGTATTGTGACTAGAAATCATGATATCTTAATTTCTACTATTGTGTTTCTTATGCACTAAATTATGCTCATTTGTACAGAGAGGTTCTTAGAAATCATGATAACTTAATTTTTACTATTATGTTTCTTATGCACCAAGAATTATGCTCACATATGAGGGATTCTTATCTTTATTTTCGATACACATGATTTGATTTTATTTTCTAGTTCTAGCTTCATGTTCGATAATTGCAGTATGCTCATGTAGTTAAACTTATGAAGCTAGGATGTGCTTCTTTTGTGCAATAAGTATATTATCATTATTATATTTTTCTCTCACATACATGTGATGTTTATAGTTAATAAAACTTACATCTATGAAAGAAAAATACAGACGTGATCTACTCATTATATTAAAATTGTAATCATGAATTTAGATAAAGATTAAAAAATTTTGATAAAAATGTGAATGGAAAATGAGTGGGAAGCGCTAATTAGTGCCACCACTAATGATGTGACGATGAGTTCCATCCACTTGTCACGGTGTTATTGTGTCTGTTTTTCTTTTATTTTTTTGAAAAGTGAATGCACATCATTAGTGGTTGCTTTAGAGCATCACTTTTAGTGATCTCTATCATTGCCCAAATGTAAATACATTTAAGTTTTAATTTTTTAATTTTTTTCATTTTACTTGCCTTTTCTATCTAAAAATAATTTAGCTTGACTGACAGTGACTCAAAGTGAAAGGAGGATAAGGAGAAGTGACTTTTTTAGTGGTGTTTTAGGAAGTGTATTTTTGGTTTTTTATTTTTATTTTTAGTGAATTGTTTAAAAATTTCAAAATGTTTTAGATTTCTAGATTTAGCTCAACAAAATTAACCGAAAAATTATAATTTTTATAAAACATCAAAAAATTGAGAAAAGACAAAAATAAACCAAAATAAGTAATCTTTTTGCCTTATTTTACGTCTTTAGTGTTTTCTTTGGAATTTTTCAAAAAAAAAACTTTTCAAATTCATCTTGATAAGGCGGATTAAAAAATAAAAAATCTTAACATAATTTTTAAAAAAATTACTAAAGACAAAAAAAAAGAATTTAAAGAAGAAGTCTTTTTATTTTTGCTTCCAATACTATGGAGACATTTTATTTGCCTCATTCATCAAAAGCGATTGGGACCTCGAATCCCCTTCCGAATCCCAGATTGACAACGGCGTGGTTTGGTCATCTCAATTTTTTTTTTAATCAATCGAAGAAGAAAGAAAGAAGAAAGAAAGAAGAAGAGAGGGGAGGAGGAGGCGAAAGGAGGCAGAGCGGAGGAGGCAGGCTGATCGAGGCACAGGCAGATGGAAGAGACAGGTGAGGCGGCGCGGAGGAGACGGATAGGGTGAGGCGGAGGCTGGCCGGAGGCGACGGCGTCAGGCCTCGATCTCCGCCTCTCTCTCTCTCGACGATCTCCCTCTCCTCTCTCTTTTCTTTCTCTCTCTCTCTCTCTCGGGGGATTCGGGGGAGGAGGGATTCGAGGTGCAAAACATTTTTGCTCATTTATTAGGTAGAGAAAAAGTTGTCTCATTTCAATTCATCTGGTTCAAAATTGAGAAGTATGATTAAGGGTTGGATTAATAAGTGGCTTATTTAGTAATTTTTGTTAAAATATAAATTAAAAGTATAGAAAGTATTTGAGAATGAAAAATATGCAAAAATTGAGAGAATATAAATAAATTTTTGACTTTTTGTATGATTTTTTAGAGTTTGTTTGAGAATTGATTTTTTAGTAACTTTCGATTTTTATGACCAGACGCAAAAAGTTGAGAAAATAATGTTGAGTTGTTGTATTGAATTTTTGACTATTTGCTAAAATGTTTTCAAACATGCTCTAAGTAATTTTTTAAAACTTTTAGCTAAAATACTAACTTCCCAAACAATTCCTTCAATAAAACTAGTTAAAACAACTTATTTACAATTTAAATACCAGCGTCACAATCTATTTCACGTTTAACAAATTAAATGCATTGAAATATCTGGCATTAGATGTTCATAAAAGCAATATTTCTTGTTACTTTATAGACTCTATAACAAAAATAATCAATTATATTAAAGAGAGTTTTTCCGTCTGAAAAATAATAAATAAGAATTGCAAGCACTAATAATAAATAAATTATATATGTACTTAATGTTTATATTAAAATTTAAACAATTTAATTTTTATCACCCTACAAAATGATAAATTTTAGAGCAAAAATAAAAATAAAAAGGCTCTATACCAAAAAGAAACAGGAAACGACACCGTATCTTTTCGCGCCCATACGCCAAGTAAAGAATCCTTAGCAAAAGAAAAAGATTCATAGGATCTGGTGAGCTCAATTGCCTGCTTCTACAAAAAAACCTACGCAGTTGAGAATAAATATCTACACGCCACCTAAATTCCAAATAGGGTAAATTACACTATATTTGCCTTTATGTTTAATCATTTTTTATATTTGGGCACTCAAAGTTTATTTTTTCGTTATTTTGCTTATTCATGTTTGAAGTTTTTTTTCAATTTAATTTAAAAAATTAACTTATTTTTAAAATTCGATAAAAAAAATAATGCATTAACAATCACATGATATATAAAATACACCTTTAATACAAATTTAAATATTAATATAATAATATATTTTTTTATATTATTGTTGGCATTATATTATTTTTTATGTGTAAGTAAGACCGTGACATACTCTTACACACTAGAAAGTTGATGGAAATTATGAAAAACCACCGAACACATATGAAGAAGATGATAGAAAATAGAAGATCATAGAATATAAAATAGAAGAGATAAAGGATCATCATAGAGCATGAAGTAAAGGAGTTGAGAAATCATGAAAGGACACATGTCAATACAATAATAAAGATAGAAGAATAGGGTATAAATAGTCATTCATGACTATATTGTAACCCCACCAAATCAAACTCTCGTTTTTCATTTTATATATCTTTAAATTTTAGCATTTACTTTTCAAGCACTGCACTTGCATTCCATTGAAGTATATTAACTCTTATGATTTCAAAACTTAATTAGAGTTTCAAAATTACCCTTACTAAAGGTAACATTTGCAATTGTTTTATTCATTTAATGAATTATATTTTACACTTAATTTTTCCCTTCCATTTTCTTTTTTTGAATTCAAGTTAAAAATAGTGGTATTCTTCTTTCAACAAGCTACCACAATAAAAAAGTTATTTTCATTGAGGATTAAAGAATCTTATTACAATCGTTTGATAAATTTAATTTATTAAGGTCAAGTTTGGCATATTTTAAATAATTCATCTTTTTTATCTTTTTTTCATACATTATTACTTCTCTTACTTTTTTATACATATTTTTAGGTAAAAAGACAAAAAATACGCTCTCATTTAGGTCATCCCAAACAACCCCTAAATGCTCTGGCGAAAAATTCAAATCTTTACCTAATAGATTGCCTCTATTTACACACCACTTGCTATCTCTCAAAGGCAAACCATTTCCTAAAGACACACCTTTATTTGTTATTTGATAAATATATATTTCCTCCTCTTTTAAATTTACATATACACCCTCTGAGCACCATCCTACAATAATATAAACCTAAACTCATATTTACCCTCCTCTCCACATCCCCACACCCACCTTCTTCTCTCCCCCATCATTCTCTGTTTCAACGGTGACGATCAGTGATCGCACTCGGCAAATGCATGAGTGGTGAAGAGCTCGATAAAGCATTAGGTGAGTTCTCATTTTTGCCCACATTTTAGGGTTTTATGTATTTTTGTTGTCATGAATTATGAGTTCCAAACCATTCAATCTGTAATTTATTTGAAAGGCTCGTTAGAAATTTGTAGTATGTTGAACTAAGGCATTTTGTTAAATAGTAGTATGTTGGACAAAGGCATTTTTGTTCGACGGTAGAATGTTGAACAACGGCATTTGTTAAGCCAGGTAGAATGTTAATTCATAAGCATTTTGTTCCAGTATTATATTGAACATCCTTTGACCCGTATAGTATATTGAACAAAAACATTTTACCATTTACGTAGTAGTATATTGAACAATGATATAATATCCACTTTCTGATTTACACATTGTACCAACTATTTACCTTTCGGCAAATGTAACGAAACAAAAACAGCAAAAAATAACCTCTTCCTTACTCCATTGTTGCGATTCAAAAGTTTGCCAAATGCATCGTTGAATCCATTAAAATCTTCAATAATACTATATTTTTGATTATTGAAGAGTTTTGATTTGATTTTAGGGTTTTTGTATTCTTGACAAAGAAGATATCGTAAACAGAGTTTGAAATTGATCATTTATATTATATTCATTCTTGTCCTTTATAGGTAAATACACCAAATGGTGTGTATCATAACAGCCCATCTATAGTCATTTCACTTAAGGTTAAAATTGTAATAAAAAAAAAAAATTAATTAATAGTTTTGCGGCCGAGAGATAA